>JAPMUY010007182.1:0-542500 GCA_026901105.3 Galaxias olidus
ACTTTCTTTGCCCACAGCCACCTTGCTTTTCCCTCCATCAACCCCGTCCCTATCCAACACCAAGCCACCCCTCCCTGCCTACGAGTCCTACCAGGGCAGCATGCCATGGGTTTCAGTGTGGGTTCCTTTAAGGTAGCATAACACAGAAACTTCCATGAATAAACAATCTGCCCTGTAAACTCTGCAATACACAATTTGATTGAAATAAAAAAAAAGATAATGGTAAATTAGAGTGTTTGACGTTTTTCATGAAGTTTGTCATATATGCCAAAGTCAGGTGGCTGGTGAAGATGAGGCTTTCCAAAGTGTCTGTATGGGTCTGACGTTAGTGTCAACATACTACACACAGCAAACTAAAAAAGTAAAATCCCACAGCAACAAATTCCCAGTAACAAACACAAGCTTAAAAAGTAACAGTAGTAAAACACTGCAAGCTTAAAAACTAAAAGTATTAATTAATAATTACACATTTTAGTATGACACATATTACGTATATTCGTATGTGCATAAGGTCTATAAATACATGCACTCTAAGCTTTACTGATTGAGTTAAGTTACTCGTGATTTGCTTGTTTACAGCAGAGATGTTAAAAGGAAGAGAGGAAATGTCACGATGTAATGATTGTGGCCATTTCATCTGTGGGCCTTTAGGATACAGTAACTCAACTGAGACCCTCTTAGAATAGACTTCATCAGTACTTTATAGAGCTGGAAGCAGTGAAGGCTTTTTTTTCTCCCTCTCTCCCTCCCCCGCTCTCTATCTCCTTCTCTCCCCCCTTCCCATTCTCATTTTCACACACTTCTCATCCACCGCAATCCTTCACCCCGTTTTGGCTCTGACTTGTCCCCTAGTGCTATCCACTGACCTTTATCTTGGTCTCTCATTCTCTCCCTGTCTCCACTTCAGCCATTCTGTTTCCCCTGCCCAGCCCAAGCATGCAGAACAAGCAGGTCGCTCAAGCAGACCAGAACGCTTTCTCAGAGTTCTCACCTTTCACCCAGGGTGAACGTGAGGCGGCATCACACAAACCACGAGCCCTGCGGAGATGAGAGTGGGCCGTGCAGGGCAACAAAGACAAGTCCCTGACGCAAGTGACTGACATAGTAGTGGAGTAGTGGAATCAGTGGAGAGCGCCATGGTGACAGGTAGATGACATTAGACATCCAAAGGCTGTTGCCTTGGTGAGGGTTAGGTTAGGACTTTGTTCAAAGGGCAGGTGTCAGTGAGTGGTATGAAGCGCAGATGATCTTTTGGCTGACAATGTCAAAAAGGATGTATTGAGAAGGATGGGAGTTTACACTGTTTCTACAGGTGAAGGACCGGTGGAACAGTTACCATATACACTGTAGGTGTGTGTCTGTATGTGTGCTAATCTTTGCTCTCCTTTGTAATATTATTCAGTAATATAACATCAAATGCATGCTGATTAAACTATAAACTATTCTATTTTTTTGAAAGTGTGACACATTTCTTACCCTCTTTGATCATTGTTTTTTGGGTGGGTCACAGGGTGGGGGGGCAGGAGGGTTGTGGTACCGTTTGTGTGTGTGTGTGTGTGTGTGTGTGTGCGTGCGTGCATGCGTGCGTGTGTGTGTGTATGGGGTGCAGTGGCCAGCCGCGGTGGGGACCTTTCCCCTGCCCTAGAGGAATGGCAGATGCTCAGTAATCTGTGTGAAAGGCGATCTGTCACTTAATGGGATTGTTTCTGTTACACCTTTAAGACGAGCAGCAAGCAGGGCAGCCGTCCCCCACGATGGGAGTCCAGCTGGACGTGAGGGCCGTCAGGGGACTTCACACCTCAGTATGAGAAAACAGCACCAGGGGGATAAAGAAGAGAGACTTATAGAGAAGTGTGACATTTTGACCAAAAGACCAAGCAAAACCAAATTTTAATCTAGTTTAACAGCTTTGAATACAAATGGGGGGAAGATTTTGCCGTAAAAAAACAGCCCATATTTTGACTTTGACATTTGACATTTTACTTTTTTGATCTGTTTCAGGATCAACGCCGTCTTCATCCATTCAGGGTAACATGATCCCGTTGGTGTCTGCCTGTCTCCCTCCACCTCCCAGCTATGGCTGCGGTAAACCTGTCCATCACAAGCCCCACATGTCAAAATGAAATGTTGAACCATCTCCTGCCTATTGTTCGGGACAATGGAGGCCAGGGATGGATTTCCTCTTGGTGTGAAATGACAGGTTTGAGTCTTTTCTTGCCGAGTGCCCACTCGGCTCCATGTTCCCCTTCAAAAGACAGCGTCAGCAATGTGTCATCCGTGTACAACGTGTACCATGTTGGATAAAGTTACACAGTGGCCATGCATTCATGCTTATGATTCCTTTTGTTGATTTGTTGAAAGAAGTCCATGTCCACAGAGGATTAGATAGTTGATAGTGGAGTGTCTGACTGGTCTCCCCCCAAAAAAGGGTTGCTTCTTCATAAAACGCTGCAGGAGGATGATAGTAAACACAGCCAATATGAAAGGTTGTGAATGAAACAGCCAAATCAAATATATTCACTATTTATTATATGGATTATGAGGCTAATAAAAACTGATGGCTGAGAGAGACACATGTGAGAAACATTATTATTCGGACAGAACGGTGAGTGAATACATCAGAACCCGTGGGGAGGGGCCAGGGGCCACAGTTCAGGGGTCCCGCTCCAACTCTAGCCTTTTCAATTAGGCCCCGGCCCAACAGCAACAATTTATGAACATGACCTTCCAACTCCAACCTCTGTACTCGGCCCAGAGGGGCAACCTCTTGCAACCCCCCCACCCCCCACTTCATCAAGCCCCCAATACAACCACTTCCTCTGAACTTCACAACACACGCAAACACAATCAAAGATTCAGAGGGTTCACACACACACACACACACACACACACACACACACACACACACACACACACACACACACACACACACACGCGCACACACACACACGCACGCATGCACACCCACACCCAGTTAGTCTGCTGTTCACATTGAGGGGTCAGTGGTAATTCTTTAGAACAAGATCAAAGGTGAGCAATAAAAAAATCCAATATGGCAAGTGTGCGGGTTTGCTAGGCGTAGGGTATCAATATATAATACAGAGACGAGACAGATGACAAGCTATAAGTGTGAGGATAGCCATTGAATTCCCCGCTTTCTCCACCTTCAGACATATCTGGATGCATCAATCTTGGGCTATTGATAATTGAATTAAGAAGATGATGTGATTAACAAGTTCTTCAAAAAGCAGGAATCCGACATGGTTGGAACCATGGGCCTTGATGGGCTTCTTTGAGCAGGGAAACTATTTGTGATGTCTGAACAGTTCAGCCAGCTGTCTTCCTTTTAATTAAAAATCTTTCACTAGGCCAAAGAGTTATGGAAGGCACTGAGGGCTGCTGGCAGGAGTGTGAATGAAATACCACATAACAAATTGTGTGTAGAAATTACGTAAGCAACCGTTTCATCACTGGGAATATAGGCCTGGCATATATTCACCTCCTCTTGTTACCAGCACCACGTTTAAAAATACTATCTGTCAGATAGCACAAGAATATAGGACGTCTGGCTATTTTCACTGAGACATTGAATTGTGGGAATGTAGCTCTGATGTCATAGTCTTCTCGTCATGTCTGTGTGTAATAACTGTGAAATTACTTATCCTAACATAAAGAGCATTGCAATATTCCTTGACGCCAATGTTTAATGACTATGTATGTGAGAGAAATATTTGCAAATCACTTTAAACACCACAAATTGGACACAAATGACCTAGTCTACTAACACCTGACCCACTTACAGCAGATAAGATCATATAGTTTTACTCCCGTCTGGACTCAGAAATATGCCTTTAAGTAAGTCTACATCTTTACCGAAAAGCTTTTATTATTAACATTATGTTTCATATTCCAGTCACTTTTTACAATAGCCATTACTTAGCTTTGCATCATGGGACTCAGATTCTGTACTTGAACTGCACCGCTGTGTCATATTTACTCAAGTTCACCCTCCAACAGCCTCCATCAGACCGCCTGCCAGCCCTTAATAGACTTAGGTCCTCTCCATGTCACAATAACTCACTGGAAGCCTCCGTGAAAACTCCTGTTCCTATTCTTCTTCAACTGCAGGGGGATCGAGAGATGCATCGAATGTGAGCCGCGACAACGTGAACGTGACCAACGGTTACTGTTCTAACAACAAACTGAAGCGTGTAAGGTTATATCCGCCCTTCCGAGGCGTGGGGGAGATCAAATGCAGCCTGTGTCGTACAAAGGCCAAAGTGGGGTCACTGGCGACTCTTGTTTATGTTGCGCGGCTGGACAGAGAAATGGGAAGCAATGAATTAGAGTGGAGCTGTGGATGCATTAGAGATTAGCCTGTGAAAGGCTTCCATAGAGGAGAGGCCAAGGGGGTCGGAGGTGAGGTGTATACCAACAGTTGGCAAACACACTCAGCGACACACACACACACACACACACACCCTAACATCATGTTATTCAAAAGAAAGTAAGATATTGGATTACTTTCTGCCGTGTAGTCTCAAGAAAATGTGGCTTACGACAAGATATCGCTAAACCAATATTGACAATTGACTGGGAGATAACAAACGCTGTTGCCTAGAAGAAGAAATGACGCAATGTTCATCATCCCCGCAGATGATTAAACAGTTTTCAAGAAAAAAAAAAGCAGACCGCGTAGACTCTGAATTCTCAGCATATAAATTAGAAAGACTGTGTGACAGATGAGGAATCCTTCCTGAGCCGTGGGTGTGGGCCGTGGTGGGCCGGTGAGTAAAACGCCTCTATAAATCTGGAGTCATCAAAGAAGTTCTCCCGAAGGCGCCAGGGCCACAGACTCTCTGATCCTGGAGATGGCTCAGAGAGAGAGAAAGGGAGAGGGAGGGAGGGGGGGGGGGTCAACCTGACAGAGGGCCGAGTCAGAGCGCCGCAGTCAATAACTAACCCGTACCACCACCTTGTGTTGGGCTCTGACACACAGCTTGTTATTCCAGGAGAGAAACATTACACAGAGGAAGACCTTTGGCGGAGTCATAAACGTCGGGGAGGCCTCCCGAGTCCCGTCGCGGTATCTGACTCATATGGGGACGGGGGGACGGGGCAAGCGTTGTTGTGGCTTATTGTGATGTCATTTTGTCCTGCCGTGACGATAAATGAAGACCTGTGTGTGTGTACCGTTAATCTGTCAATGTCCTCATTGTGTTCAGTGTTTATCCTTGTATGATTAATGTCTTGAGTGCTTTGTCTGGGAGAGGGGGCGGGGGGAGGGGGGGATTTTTGTACAGTTAAAGATCCGCACAGATAGTACTGCAAGTAGAGTTAAAACATTGTCATTGCATTCAATGAATGCATTCAAATATTTCCTTAAGATTATTTATTTTTATAAATATATACGGAGCATAATTTAGACAGGAAATAATTATGTTATTATAATTATACTTGTAGACCAGTGGCAAAACAAATAATAATATTCAAATCCAAACATGCATAAATTACTAGTTCAAAATGATCATCCAAATCCCCACGGCCCCATCTCTCTCCAAAAATATCAGTTGTTTTGGAATAAATAACCGAAAAGATATAAACCATAAACTGACATGGTTAGATGGTGGCCTTCTCCCTGACACCCAGGAACAAAGCCCTGGCTCTCTGGTCATGGCTAATGTCATTACACAGAGTGTCTGCCTGCCTCTGACCTAAAGATGAGCACTGGTGTCAGTTTCTGGTCAAGGTTAACAAGATTTGATGTCCCCTTTTGATGTCACGGTGTCTCTGCATTTATTTGTGACTTCAGCCGTCTCTCCCTCTCTCTAGGGCAACGTATGTATTTCCATATCTCTCAACCCTTAACATGGTCTTGATTCATTCTATTCATCTGCTGATTATTTTCTGACTGCTGCCTGTTACAGATAAATGCTGCTTCATGCATCATGTTGATTTATGGCCTGGCTTTGCCCTCCATAAGTATAACACAAATTACCATACATCACACCGCCCTGTCCATATTTAATTAATATAGTTAAATTCAAATTTGAATATATTAGCCAGGACATAAACCACAATGGCCGTCAACAAATAAACTTTAACATTTCATGTATAAACCTTAAGAATTACGGACAAAATCCTCCCCAGTATATAATCCCTGCCATGCAGGTCTATGGTCAGTGCAGAGACTTGAATGTTAGAATTATCTGATGTATGATAAAAAACTAAGCATTTAACCCAAGTAAAGTATTAGTAATATTTTGCAGGTGTGCAGCGAATCACTTTGGGTTTGTAATGATTCCAAAATGCATGCATTTATTAGATTAAGAAACTGTAAAATGTGACAACTGACTTCCAAACACGCAGAGTTTTAAAAAGACTGAGTGAATGTGGACTGAGATCCTCCCTTATGCTCATTCAAATGATTACTCAGCTCAATAAAAACAATTCTATAATGATTTCAAACATATCCTGAGTTTAACACCCACATGATGTAAGCACACCCCAAACAAACACAAGCTAACCGACAGACAGAATGAGAAAGAGACTGTTCACACTCAAACACACACACACACACACACACACACACACACACACACACACACACACACACACACACACACACACACACACACACACACACACACACACATACATGGTTCTTGTCGGCGGTTCTAGTCCACAGAGGGGAGTGCTACATCGACAACACCAGGGGGAGAGATGAGCCTGGTCTCAGTGAGACGGCAGATTATCTGCTCCACTGGCTGACTGGAACACATTAGCAGCCTGAATGTTTCTGCTTGGCAGCCCCTGCGTCGTGTGGGCAGATGAGAGGCCGCACAGGAGCTGTGGGGGGAGGAAGTATGTATGTGTGCCTGGGTGTGTGCATGTGGGATGCCCTCCTATGGACAGAGCAAACCTGCCGCTCTCCTTACACTCAGCAGAGTGTGTGTGTGTGTGTGTGTGTGTGTGTGTGGGGGGGGGGATCAGTTGGAATTAATGGAGTGAGAGCTTAAGGAGGCTGGGCTCCACCAGAGGCTCAGAGGTAGTGTATAGACAGCCTTTTACACACCTGCCTGTTACCCAGGGCCACTGGAAGTGTGAATATCTTCATCAAACTTAATTAAACATGAATCTCCTCCTGAAAGTGTGATGAGGGCCAGTCATCGGAGGCTTAAGGAGGAGGTGGTTGAATTGAATTCACAGTGGTAGTCCATGCACTGTAGTTTACACAATGTTTTTTTCACTGTGGCCCACCTTCCTCCCAGTCTGTGAATATCTCACAAACATCTCCTCTGAGGGCGCACAGGTCTGTTTCTAACAATGGCAGCAATGTCAGCAGGCAGGCTTAGCATTTGGCTTCTCCCTCTGCCTCCCTGGCACACACATCAGGATCTTGATGTGGAGTTTCTCCTCGTCGTGTAGGCTATTTATTGACACAGCTCATACTACAGCTTATCACAGACCTCACCCCTGGCTTTCCAGCTCCTAAGACAAACAAACACACTGCTGAGGGAGAGAGAGAGGGAGAGAGAGAGAGAGAGAGAGAGAGAGAGAGAGAGAGAGAGAGAGAGAGATGAGAGATGCAGGGGAGATATAGGGAGGAGAAAAGAGAGAGAGAGAGAGTGAGTCCATGCCAGCCTCTTCCTTTCATATCCCAGCATGAATAAAGCACTGTGTAAGCTGGTCCAGCCAATTACACGCCAGTCAACAGCTTTGGGCCGGCCTTTCCCTTTTCATTTTCACGCCTCTGCCGTGATGCCTCCGGCCTTCTGCCGACGCCAATATAGCCTTCGCACTCTCCCCCGGTCCTCTATGCCTTCCGCTGGCCTCCTCAAGGGTTGCACCGCCATGTTTCTGTCAATAGCCAAACTGTCATAGAGAAAGAAAGTACCCTAGTCTGTCTTTTACACTCTCTCGCTCTCTTCAACCCCCCCCCCCCCCCCCCCCCCCCGTACAGCAACTCGGTGGTTGTGGTCAATCGCCGCTGGCTATGGGTCTACGTCGCTACAACCGCTACTGCATGTTAAGAGGACGGCGCTCACACACCACACAATGCACCTCTCTATTTCTGCCCCAGCTATCCTGGCGTTTCAGGACATGCTTGACAGTAGATTATATGAATAATTTTTCAGGACAGGCCAGGCACTGCCCAACTTTAAATATTTATGTGGCCGGTGCCAGCACGGAAGGGTGCTCCTCTGTATAATGTACGTGTGGAAAGCGGACAATAGACCACAAACACCAGCGATCGCTCCCTAGACCGCCCTGCTCTCCTGTGCTATTGGCTGCGGGGTGTCTGCTATGGTTATCTCACATGTCAGATAGGCTTAGACCAGGCCTCGATGCGAGACCAAATGCAGCCTACAGATGGAAACAGACAGCAATGTCTCATTCTAAACCAACATGCAGTGGCTCATGATGTCAGATAGGAAAAACACAATCACTTTGCCCGCAGCTTTCCTCAAATTGGAGATAATGCAAACAAATAACTCTTTAACCTGATTTCCCCCGGATAGTGCTCTATCAAATCAAAAGAAAACGTGTAACACTTATGAATTGATGCGTGTATACATGTGATGCACCATCTAAATGTAATAAATATTACGTGGAAATGGCCTTCGGTCTGATGTCTGCTCTGTTTTCCTAACCAACACCACTGCAGTTTTTAGTCCTGCCAGCCAGGCCTCTGTGGTCTCCACTTCAGCCTCTGGAACATTGCCTTCACTCTACCCATCCATCAGACACACAGACGTGGCCCTCTCTGCGTCGCTGGCCCGCATTTCCCAACACCAAACCAAAATAAACACGGGAAAGCAATACCATCACACTATTTATATCTAAGGCCCCCCCAAAAAATCTCCACTGCGAAGTGATTCAACATATTCGATCCTGTAAATTTCAAATGACCGTAATGAATGACAGTTTCAAATCAGGTGTACCGTAATAGCTAAATTCTGAAAAAGACAAGTTTTGCTGGTCAGCCTACAAACACTTTACCTTGAATCTAACAAATGCCGAGCTGCTTAGCCGACATCACACCAGACAAATAGCTGACATTCTCAAGTAGGCTAAGGTCTAGCATGTAGCAAATGAGGGAAGCCAAGAAGGAGCGTTCCCTTCAACACCAGGCCTGTTTGTTCTTCACAAGTAAGCGGGCCGGCGGAGCCCAAACAGCAGCGGGCAGCTTCCCCCTGCCACCCAGGGTAGGGTCTCAGACCATTCCAAGGCACGGCTCCCCAAACGATCCCCTTTGGATCTGACTATAGATAGCGGTGCTCCCCGAAGGTAATTAAAAAGCCATTCATCTCAATACCACAGGCAGGTCTTCATACGCAAGCCCAAGTGTTGTGATCTTTAAATAACCTCTCACATTCTCTTCCTGGGACACACACAAAAAAGATGCTGCTGGCATCACAGGTGCGGTAGGAATCATCATAAACTTCTAAGACGAGATGATTTAACGATGATGTTGATTAGGACAATTCATTTGGTCCGACGCTTTTTAGCACACATTTAAGTGAATTGTTTAGGTATTTATTTATGCTAAACCGGAAGCTAAACTATAAGAGAGGGACAGTAGGGTTTAGCTCGTGTGACTGAGAAGGAGCAGGTGGGCCAAGGGTTTTTTGTTGTGACTGGGGTAAGAGACGGGGAATTAGCGTCGGGGAGAGGGAGAAAGACAGAGAGATAGCGAAACAGAAGGAGCGAGAGAGCGAGATGGAGAGCAGGCCGGCTGGAGTGTGCTGGGCCTGGCCCCGGCGGAGCCATCGATCCAGGCTGGCCTTGCATCAGAGACAGGCAACCTGAGCCGTGTGCTTCATCACCATCCCTATGGAATCCTCCCGCTCGCCTCCTCTCCCTCGCTCCCCTCCAGAATGAGCCGGCCGGCCCCCACTGAAACATGTGCTCCCTCCCAGCGGCTACCGTGAACCGAGGCCTGTCAGCCTGTTCCGAGCTGCTGTCAATTCATCATCCACGGCCAGGGCTGGACGTGCCTGGTGCTAAGTGCACACAGCCATCCATTCACAACCACTCATTCATTATAGAACCTGCGACTGTGTGTGTGTGTGTGTGTGTGTGTGTGTGTGTGTGTGTGTGTGTGTGTGTGTGTGTGTGTGTGTGTGTGTGTGTGTGTGTGTGTGTGTGCGTGGGTGTGGGTGTGTGCACACTTTGGCTTGCCCAACAGTCTGTTCAGGCTATTGTTTTGAAGGGGGCCGTTTAGCGAGGTCAGTGCAGTGAGACTGGGGGTAACAAGGTTAGATTGGATTTGTTTCGGCGTCACAGCCCCCTGTGGGAGTCCATATCCTCCTCCCCCTCACACACAGCCCCCACAGCCCCACCCGCCCTGGACACACACCACACTCCTCCATCTCTCAACAGTCTAGGTACTGAAGGGGCCGTGGGGGTCTCGGACTCTCCAGTTTCAACTCTAAGTCTGGAGTGAGTAGGGGTCTCTACCAGGATACACGTAATCGGGCTGGGGACAATGGCTCTTGAGCTCCTTTGCTGTAAATATCTATTAGATTGTTTCCTCTCCCTGAACAGCATTACCTATTGTCACATAGCCACAGTAAATGTGGTTCTAAATCAACTTAACAGTTGATGGAAATCTAATGTGCATGGACTCAATGATCGTAATGTGTACGCTCAAGCTTACCAAAAATCGTCATTCTGTGAGGGCCATGGTGTCATTCCAACTCTCTCATCTTCACGTCAGTGTAACTGTCGGAAAGATAACACGGCGGAATATCAGGTCAGACATATCTGCTTGAATTCCCTGCTGTCCTCCTCATATCCTGTCCTGTACAGTACATCCTGTTAGTCTGCCGAGCAAATCAATGCTGATGGAATTCCCCGGATGAGACTGATAAAAACTATACATTTCCCTATGAATAATACATTGGTTGGTGACTGTGGAATGACATCAGTGAGGGGGAGTGCACTAAACCGCAAAGCATGGAAACACCTTCATGCTTTGTTCTGTCCTGGTTTGTGTACACCACGGTGTGTAATATGTTATTTTTTGTAACATAAATCTTTGCACACGAAAATATAAACTTCACCCTGGCATAATTCTGGGTTCCAGATTAGAGGTTTGTCTTGGAACAAACAAAGGTTTGTCTCCTGTCTTGTCATTTCTTAAAATGTATCTTTTCGCTTGAGGGGGACACACAACGTAAGCGTTTAGTATCACTAAATAAGGTAGTAAAATGAGTAATATATCCTTGCACAGGTAACCAAAGCTTATTTCAGCCTAGGGAGGTGAATAGCAGCACAGTCCTGGAGTGAGTCTAGACTCATAGAAGCTGAGCCATGATGTCAGCCGATAGGAGGAAAGCCCATGTGAAACATTAGCCAAGGAGTCTGGTTGGAGTCGCTCACATGCCTGGTTGACCAGTGGATGCTTTTAGCACACAAATTATGTTTTCAACCACACGGGTACAGGCACAGGTCGGTCAGCTTGATAAACATACAGAAGCTAACAGAAGCCGAAGGGCTAAAGCCTGGAGTCTGTGCAAAGATATTTCTTCAACTTTAATAATTAAGACACTGGAGAAGACGAGAGACGCAAATAGCTCAGAGTAACAGCACGGTTATCTATATTAGCAATCTAAATATGGATACAATTGCTTGTTTAATAGTGAACTCTGGGAAAGTCTCATGCAGTGTGAATTATAATGGTGCAACTCCTTGGCAAAGAATATCAGTGCCTTCACAAGAAGACAGAGTGAGTAAATGGTTATTGTGATCAATATCTATTTCCTGTGGTGTCGGGTTTCAGAATAATGTAGGAATTGAACCGATGTTTAAGAAGACTCTCAGCCACACTTTGTCTTCCAGCCTCCCATCGTTTCTATGCTTAAGGAGAGAAAATCCCTACAAATTGGATTAAACAAATGATTTTCGGGCAGCCATTGATCCATTATTTTACTCTGGTAGGCTGATTGGGAGACCCTGGTGGGATAGACTGGGCATTTGAGTAGGGAATGTGCTTTTAATCTAGTTTGCAATTCTGTTTATCCTGCACTGATCAGCAGTGTCAATTCAATGGGTTTAAACTCACATCGAATGAACGCTGCTACCAGAAACAGGAAAGCTCACATGAGAAAGGATGGAAGCTGAAAATGCCTTCATGAGAAAATACATTGATGATTTTTGTATCTACCTGGCCCACCGTAATGCTACAAACTACTTCATGTAAAATAGATATTTACATCCAGTAACCTGAGTTATTGCTCTTACGGGCTAAAACAATAAAATCCATGTGCGAATAAAACATACTGGTAAACTAATCAATGTACAGTCTGTGCAAAAAGGCTGCAAATTGGGGGCCTGCTTGAAAGCCTGTATTTTTATGCTTTAATCAATTTATGGGTGTACTGGTCATTCTGTTAGAGCTAATAAACGAGTGGATTATCTTGAATTACTGCTTACCCCATTGACCGACAATGTTTATGATACAAGTCCCATTGCACGGGGAGGGGGGTTCAGTTTATGGAGACTGGTACCAGGCCAACAAGTAAGTTAACTGTTAAAACCACCCATTTTCAATAAAAAGGGTCTACTAACTTAAAACCTGTGCCTTGAACTCTAAAACAAACAAAACATCAGCGAAAGTTCAGGCGGATAACTCAAAGTCTGTGTGCTGCTGACGTGGCCCGGCATGCTGGGCACATGCTGCACACTAATTACATTGACACACCTGTATATAATCAAACTGATATCAGCGAGGGAGTGGGATATTTAAATGACCTGAAGTCATACGCACACACTCACACACACACACACACATACACACCACACAGACTTGTAGATCCGTGCTTGTCGGACGAGGTGAGGGGAAAATGCCTCCACCTCCTCCCCAACTGCCACCTTGGGTCTGCTAATCTGTTCCAAAGGGGGATTGATGGATGTGTGTTCTCTGCCTCTTGAGTGCTGTCCCAGATATGTTGGGGCAGGGAGCTTAAAAATACTTAGCAGATCGAACCATGCCAAATTGAATTGTCTTCACATTGTATTCACATAAGACATATTACTTTGTCCGATGGAGACTGTTTAATTTATAGTTAATTGCTTAATTCTGGAAATAAATTGGACGTATTTAGTTAACTTGACTACATGTGTGGTGGCGTGATTGCAAATGCAAGCTATCGTTGCCTAGTTGAGCTCTCTCTTATTAATGTTTAAATGGTTTCTCTCCTTGGCATCCATTCCCTTCTTTCCCCATGGCTTTACTCTATACTCTCACTATTACCCACCACCCCCCACCCCGCACACACACACACACACACACACACACACACACGCACGCACACAATCAATCTTATAGGTATATTTAGGACTAATTAAGAGATGTCTCTCAGAAACCTGTAGTAGCAACGTCATCTGCCTGTCATCCACTACCTTACACTAAAGGGTGGGCATTTACTTTACAAAGTCCAGCAAAGAGGCCTATTATGAAATCTTTAAAAATAAATCAATGCTGGTCCAAATAATTATTCCATGTAGGTATAAGATCATCATGTTAGCTCAGCTTTTGTGTTAAAACAACAGAGGTATTAACAGATAACAGAAGTATCAACGAGGCATGCAACACAGACTTAGAACAGTTTTTAACCTAACCTGGCTCTTGAATGAGTTTATTTGGCTGCTGAAAATTTTCTTATGTAGCTTAGTTAACACTAGCTGTATCCTGTTTTGACAGTGAGCTAACTAGAAACAAAAGCTGCCTCATGTAATTGAATATATCAGGGAGTGGAGAAAACATTTGACAAAGGTACTATCCCCAGGTTATTGGCTTTCAGGTATGACACAGATATTAACTATGAGGTTATAATACATTTAAAAAGCTGATTGTGTGTGATGTTGCCACCAAGGATTACTATAATACTGTGTATTGTGGTAGGCCCACGTACGGTAAAAATTGGAAACTGACATAAGAAGAGCGGGAAAATCATGTTTAATGTGTCTTGGATAAATATTTCCCTAAATGGAGGGGTGTCTTTGCTGTTTCGATTACCTTTACTCTCCCTGTGGCAGAACAACCAGCCATACCATGATCAACACTACAAAAAAGTCAGTGACTGGCCTTGAATGGTCTTAAGAAATAGGGCCCTGCTCCAGGCTAATGGGCCTATTTGTGGGGAATGTCTGGAGGGGCCCTATCGCGTCCCCATCACAGGCCATTCGGAGGGACTGTAACTCGAGACCTGCCCCGACCGCCTACAAAACACAAACAAGACAAGCAGCTGGAGCGTAGAGGCCAAGGCACTGGTGCACATCGTCGCTAACCCTGATAGCCCTTTGCCTAACAGGCCCATTCTGTTCAGGCACAGCCAGGGAGAACAAAAGTCCCTCTGAAAGACCAAGGACCAATGGCCACAGCGAGATGTCCAGCTGAAATTTCCAATTAGTTTACCAATTGGCTGCAACGGATTCGATTGGTTTGTAATTAATTCTAGTTACTGGCGCGTAGAGCAGGACGGATGGCGCCATGCCTTTGTCCTACTGACACACTATCCCAAAGATCGGAATCCAGGGGGAAGCAGTGGACATCAATACAGTGCCCTGTAGCTCCAAAGCCCCCCAACTCCACCTTCTCCTACCAGACCCCACACTTCTCACTCACGCACACACACACATACAAAACATACACACGCACACACACACAAACACACACACACACACACACACACACACACACACACACTACATAGACGTGCAAAGCACACACACATACACACTCTCTGCTTTTCACACACAGATTCTCAGATTCTCACAGAAAACCAGCTTTCTCACAACCAAACACACACAAACATACAGACATACACAGACCACCTCATAGCACTGAGCTAATTCCGGAGAGGATGAAACCTCAACCGCCTGAGAAGGTGCTGACAACAGACACACACACACACACACACACACACACACACACACACACACACACACACACACACACCCACAAAGACACACACATACACATTTCATTGGATTGTGTACGTATTTGATTATAAGTCTCAATGTATTTGAATGCCTATTCCTGGGACCAAATGTATTGTGTGTAAGTGTGTAGGTGTGTGTATGTGTTTCTGTCAGACAGAGAAAGAGTTGGAGATGAAGTAAAAACAAGCGAGGGGGAGCATGGCAGCTTTGGCGGCTCAATGCAGAGGTCACATGGCTCAAACTGATACCTCTCACATTGAAGGTCAATGGCTTGCACACACAGGAGGTGGTGGTGGTGGTTCAGATCAATGATCCAGATAAAAATACACAGGGCTTTTGCTGGTCTTCTTTCCAGCGGAAAACACACCCTCAACAAACGACTTAAACACTACAGCTAATGATTCTTGTCTTCATCTATTGAAAGCGATATCAAAGGGATTGCCTGTGGCCATAACGGGTGGCTCTGATAATGATACAGTAATCGAAAGCATTAAAAGATCATAAAAGCGTTAAACTATGAGGTCGCCATTGCAACTCTGGCCCATGCCTCATGCAATTAAACTACCGTTCACACTCAATGTAAAAAGGGGGCCAGGTGGGGAGGTAAAGTTACCACACTGATAATGCCCACTCTGACGGGCACAATGCAGGGCCGCCTGTGGGTCCTGTGAGGGGAGGGAAGAGAGCACAAGTGAGAGAGTGAGAGACTAAGTGGGAGTAAGTGAGAGTGAGAGCAATCGGAATGAAGCTTGTTAAGGACAGCAGTGATTTGATTGATGTAAACAGGGAGGCGAGGGGTAATAGGGAGTACGGCTCTCCCTTTGCTTGACGTGAACGACGAGTCAACTGGTGAAAGATGGGTCATTCGCCACTGTCTATTAGGGCTGATTAACAGTGTCTAGGTCTATATTGGTCAACGCTCATCCGGTAATGAATGAGGCTCACTGAGAAAGGATGGGCTATGTGGGAGCTAGTGGAGCTGGGAGAAGGTATAATCACACCGAGCACTTAGAGCTTGGAAACCAACAAAGCTGAGAAATGACCACTTTATCTTAGGACTTCTGATCTCACAACGCTTCTCATCAATTATGGGCAACAGAGATAGAGGAATTTGAGGATATCACCAGAGGAAAGATTCAATCAATACCGATATTGTGTTACACATCGTTACCATTGGTAAAATTACTGTAGGACCAAATCAACCCGCAAATACTTCAGTCGCTCAACCCGCATTACTCACAGAACCTGTTAGTGTTTATATATCTCAGTCAGACAAACTCTTAAACATTTATTAAATGTGAATACAACTCAGTTTGGCATGGTTGGGTCTGCTATGTATTTTGAAGCCTACTGAAATGCTCTGAGGCAGGGAGCACGTAAACATCCATCCCCCGTTTGTTAGCACACCTGAGGTGCCAGTCAGGGTGGAGGTGGGAGCATTTTCCCACCACCTCATCCAACGACCTAACCCTAACCTTTACTTCCGCTCATTTAAATACTTCCCCCGTTCCTCATTGACACGGACATTGGATTGTGAACGGGTGTGTGAAGGGATTAGTGTGTACGCAGACACAGCGCACACATTTAGAGTTTTCTGCCTGAACTTCCGCTGAAGCGCCAGTTCTTTCTATTTCGTCTCATATTCAAATGACATGGAAATTACATGGCTATCCAGACAGTGACACAAGCTGCCTCTGAAATAGCACAGCGGGTGGTATAAATCAAGACGGGACGTAATAAATACTTTCAGAAATGTAATTGGGCACTTATGCTCCAGGTTAAAGAGCTCTGAATGTACACCCATAAATAATTTTCATGGTATTCAAAGTAGTTCTGATTTCATTAAATTATAATTCCTCAAATGTAGCAGTTGGAAAAAGAGGTCATGCCACTACCTGAGCGGCAGTCAATGGCTACACTGTGTCCCAACAAGCTTCAAGCAGAGTCAAGGTCAGATATATAATACCAAACATAAGATTTGATGTCATATAAGATGCCCTGAATCTACTGTGATATCAAAACCACTCAGCCCTGAAAAACCTACTGAGTGCATGGGGTAAACAGGGAGCTCTGGGTGCGCTTGTGGCAAACCTCAGTCACATATTGTTTGTGCTTGGTGTTGGGTGCCATGCAGAATTGATGAAGCTGCCGGTATTGTCAGCATGGCAGAGCACAGCAGTGCCCCTCCGTCTCCCCTCAGGCTAATTCCACCATTTATCAGTCCACTCCATTAGCTCCAGGCACTGGGTTCAAACACATCTAAGTGTATGTGTGTGTGTGTGTGTGTGTGTGTGTGTGTGTGTGTGTGTGTGTGTGTGTGTGTGTGTGTGTGTGTGTGTGTGTGTGTGTGTGTGTGTGTGTGTGTGTGTGCTTGCTTTTGGATGTGTATGTGTTAGCGTGTTGTCTTGGAAGAGACCAAATAGTATGTCTATTAGAATGCGTAGGCAAGGCAAAGCCTCAGGCACTCCCAAGAGCTGGAGGCTGTAGAGAGAGTGTGTGTGTGTGTGTGTGTGTGCGTGGGGGGGGGGGGGGGGGGGGGGGGGGGTGAATAAGTATGTCAACAGAAGTAACGTTACTAGATATGTCAGAAAGAAAGAAAGAAAGAAAGAAAGAAAGAAAGAAAGAAAGAAAGAAAGGCAAAAAGTTAAAATCATATTTTATGGTAAATGTTCCAGAAAAGAGTGGAGGAGGGAGGGGAGGGAGGGGGCGTACACATGCAGCAGCTGATCCCGTTACACGTCCCCGGCTGTCTGCAGTCTAACCGCAGGCCTGCTCCCTGCAGCGCTGACCGCAAAGCAGTCAACAGAGGTACGCTGGGCCTTATCCTGCATGACATGCTGGTTAATAATCATGCACACCACCACACAGCACACCACCACTGTAACAAGAATACCTGGACCTGCCTTCCTGCATCAACAAACACGCCTAGATGGAGCCACAATCATTCCTCTGGTAACATCATCTCACATAATGACATTTCTGTAATTGCTTTTTCAATTGTGTTTTGTTTAGGGATCATTTGAAAGCTAAATATTTATTTCCAATTCACTTAACAGAGGTTTTAACTTGTTTTACTGAATGGGGATACAGAACAGAAATGGCCCAATGAAAGCACGGAGGCACATCTCAGACTCCTCTCTTGTGATAAGCACCTGTGTAAGATGGAAGTGGAAGAGACAAAATAAAACAACAAAGCTGCTTCCTCTGCCCTGCGGTGATAACATGTACTCCAAGCTTAACCAAGATGACCCATTCCAAAGGGAAACAAATGAGAATGAACACTTTATACATAGATACATGTGCAGTGTAGAAACCAAGATCATCCAATGCAGTCACGCAAAGATGGTCATGTAAAACATTGTTTCACTTCCTACACGTACCCTCCAGATGAAGGATAGCCTAATGTGTCGTATTAAACTTTTGAATGTTGTCATGTACTGCACACACACACACACACACACACACACACACACACACACACACACACACACACACACACACACACACACACACACACACACACACACACACACTTCATTCACATGCATGCGGGCACAGGCACACACACACACACATACACTCTGAATTTCTCTTACGCGCCCACACACTATTTCACTACCGCACTACAATGTTTACTCTTTGTCATCAATCCTCCCTCTCAGGTGGCTGACCTGGGGAGTGGCCAGTGATAATTCTCTCACCAGGAGCCTTCACAGCTCGTTGTGATGCTAACCAGAAAACAAAAGGAATGTAGACGGAAAAAGATTCAAACACAACATAGAAATTATATCAACAGCCCCACCTACTGTACAGTATCGATATTAAGACAGTTTGTGGGGCGGTAGTAGTCATATACAGTATAAGAAATAGTCATATACAGTATATGTTTGTATCAGCCATGCTGAATGAAACATTTAAATCTTAAGGTACAATGTGGATGGGTTTAAAAAGTTCACCATGGCGCCTCATTTTGTCGACATGACATAAAATGACATTTATATTTTTAAATAAAGTCTAAAGTAAAGTTGAGTAAAATATTATTTGGATAGCTCATCTGTGAAAAGACTAACTTCATCAAAGTATTATCTAGTTGGTTTACGATGAGATTAGACGTGACAGATCTATTACACCATTGATAATTAATCTGTGCAAACATTTTTATGTGTTAGGTTTGTAACTACGGAGCCAGAAAAATTCAAAGTGAGACCAAAACCAATGAAGCACTGTATTGAGTTGACCTGCATCATGGCAGTTCTCTCACCCCCTCTGTGACCTGTGAGGAGTGTAGCCAGGCAGAATATCTATCCTCTGTCAAATGGATGAATCCACTTAGCAAATTAGCCGCCTTGCCCCTATTTCTCAGCACACACTCCTGCACTTACATACACAGTGGGACGAAGAGTCCAGGTCCTGAGAGCCTCACCAGGGGAGGGCTTACAGCATGCAGAGGAGAAGGGAAAGAGAGAGGGAGTGGAGGACGGCGGGGCAGCTTGGAGAGCCCAGGGGCAGGCACGGAGGACGGGGCTCCCGAGAGACCGAGCGGTGGCAAGGCATCCAGTCTGTCAGAGGGAAGGGCATAGGAGGAGGTGGGGAATGTGCTGCCCGTGGTACACACCTCTCTGGCTGGGGTCAGCCGGGAACAACTCGCAGCCCACAGAAGAAAAAAAAACATTTGTTCCGTTAAAAAATGAACTCGGATTGTCCTTCACAGCACTAAAGAGCAAACAACACGATAAACACGCCAGCCACATTTCTTGGCCATGTGTGCAGCTTGTGACATCACTGCTGATCAAATATTTATCAAATAGAAAATCCATATCAACATACAAAAGAAGACAGTGTGTGTCTGCCTGCACCTCTGCGTGCATTTGTGCGTGTGTCTGTTTGTGTCTGTGCTCGAGTTTGCGTGTGTGTATATGTTTGTGTTTGTGTGTGCAGTCCTTATTCCATGATCACAGTCCGTATAATGGACATACCCACAGGATTAAATTGATTTAGACACACTCTGCAATTAAGAGTGTTATGGTGGATTAGCCCCTGCTAATAAATGTTTCATTCAAAGCCAGATAAAGAGGAAATGTGAGAAATCCCCTCGCTAGCTTTGAAGGATTTAGAAGATCGCAGGCCTTCCCCTGCCCAGCTGTTGGTTTTCGTCTGCGTTATGCTAGCCATTCTGGCTCATATCACTAACAACTACAGGCCCTGCACTGCTGCCTACACATCATTAGCTATCCATCTGTCAAGATCCTAACAGGTTTGCACTAATGCGGCCAAGGCTCACTTCACGGCATTCTTACCCGCCGTGGCTGCTGTCGGCCAGGGGCAATGGCCCACTCTACAGATGGGCTCCCCAGGCCCTGGAGGAGACGCAGGACTGGTGCTAATACTCAATTGAGGGGTAGCACGAATGGATGATGTAGAATGTGTGAACCATATAGAGCCGATGACTCACACAGCTCCAAAGTCCTGAATCACATGCATGCACCTCAACAGTCATTCAACAGTTCCTCCCACAACTGTACAATATGAGAGCCTTAACACCTTTAAAAACCGTACTTGGGCGTGAAATTAATTAAGAGCAGCAGACACTTGATGCCAACTTTCGATGTGTTACCTTGTTATACGCAATAAACTGTTCAAAAATGTTCGTAAGATGTCCTGACAGAAATAAGTTCATGATTAAGAAATTATAAAAAGCTGGAGGGCTGGTCTGACATGGCTTTTTTTTCACAGTTCAATAACTGCCATCCTGTAGAGAAGGGCTCTGCCTCTAGCTACACGGCACAGCTGATTCCCAGGGCTTGGTCAGTGGAGCCCTCCAACAGGGTATGGCTTTGTAGCTCAAACCCTGGACAACCCTTGCTTCACCACCTTACAGCCATATCTATTGGTTAGGAGAGGAAAAAGGGCCAGCTGGTACAGCGAACATCAGATATGACTTATGAGTGTATACATTGTCACAAAACATTTCAACAAAATCCAATAGAAAGCTGTAATACACATAGAGACAAAGTACATGATTACAGTATTTTGTGGGATAGTCATTAAAGGGTCCCTATGCTTTCCCTTTTCCTGGCATTGGGATTCCCCAAAAAGGTTAGATGTTTCAGACAAGACCCTAAAGGTCTCAGATGGCTACATTGATTTGGCATGCCCCGTTAAACCTGTCTTTAGGTGTGTGATAATATCTTGGTGATTCCCCAGTTGAGAGTGAGAGCCCTCAGATTTTCACACATCTTATTGACCGGGTGGTGAGAGACACTCTTAGCAGTTCTCTTTTTCCCCCAAAATCAATAGGCTTTTATATGCTCATTCATGTGTCACCATGTCTTCCTTGAGCAATGCCAAGGGCACAATTTAGAGAGAGTATCGTGATTTTGAGATTTTGGGTTAATGTATGACTCCCTAGGGTAGAGGAGATTTTGAAAAGGCATGGAGAGCAAGAAGAGGTATCATGGAATGGTATATGACTCCCTCTTCTGGCCATACATTGAGAGTGTAGTTTATTTTATTTCAATTAGTTTACGAAACAATTTCTTTGAGGTTCTACCTCTTCTTCATTCGTTTAATCAATGAGCTAACAACCACTGATTGACATGGCATTACTCTGTTCAATGTCTAGGGAAAGTATTTAAACCTGACTCAATTTAACGTTTTAGAATGATTTAGATCTGGGGCAAATCTCATCCGCTATTATTACAGTTGTACAGTCACTTCACAGTTTTTCTTTTTTTTGTGGTCAGTGACATCATAAGCTATTTCTTCCTCATTGAGGTTCCGTTGCACTTTTCACAGTTGCAAGTATAGTACATCCACATGCCTCAATCCTTTAATGTACTTCTATATTTGTACTTGTACTTGATCAAAGTAAGTCAGAATAAAGGAAACATTACAGTGAAGGAAGTAATAGAATGACAACTTTGCTGTTCAAAGATGCTTTTTGGGTAAGTTGTGGGAGTCATTTCTCTTGTTTGTTGCTTCGTTGTGTTGTACTTGTCTCATTACTTTTGGAAACGTCCAAACACATGCCGTTTATCGTCAAATCTTTAACTTTGTTATTCAATCCAGAATAAAGTGTGTGCATTCAAAGTAAAACAAACGTCTCTAGTAAATATGTGTGTAAGCGGCAGAAGGCAAAACAGAAGCTTGTTTAACAATACAAATATGTTTGAGCACTGACTATAGTGTATGACACCATAGGTTCTTTTGGAAAGTATTTTTTTGTAGTTGGAAAATATGAGTTGTCATTTCCAATCCACAGGCTTTATTGAAGCATTTCTGAGAAGTATGATTGAGGCACACCTACTTCCCCTTGTTCATGACTTGCAGTTGCAGTCTCAGAATTTTTACTTACTCTTATGCTTTGTAATCTCTAGACAGAAAAAAGGGAACACACAAAAAAATGATAATATAATAACAGGAATTGTTGTCAAAGCTGTTGTCTAAAGTTGCACATTTGGAAATCTGTTTTGACACAAAACCAGTTGAGAGCTGAGTCAAACTGAGATGTGTGAAATGTGTGTAATTGTTGGTTACAACATCTCTCACACGTCTTTGCCTTTTCACAGGGAGAAGATTTAACTAATCATTCAGGCTATGAGGTTTTGATACATAGACTGCATGATGGCAGGCGGACTTGCAAAGATGTTGAGGAACTTCTAAAGATGAGGTAGTTTGGAAATATTTCAACACCACATGTTTTACATGAATATACGATTATTTGATGTACACACACCATCGCTTACTTTTGTCATTTTGAAAAGGGCTTTGGCAGAAGAGAAGTATGGAAAGGATCTGGTTACAATAGCTCGTAAAGCGGGAGGGTACTTAGAGATCAGGTAAAAATATGTTTTAAGATTGTGTTTGTCCGTTTGTGTGTGTGTGTGTGTGTGTGTGTGTGTGTGTGTGTGTGTACTATTTTTAACAATAATCATAGTAAGATTTTCAAGATAGGTCATTAACCTATTTTGCTTTTTATCACGCTTTTTATTCTTATTCAAACATTGAGTTTTTCCATTACTTATTGTTTGTATTTAGATGGGGAGAAAATAAATTGTCCTCGCACTTCACATAAACCTAATTGAAAAATGTCCCATGTTGTTGAATTACATTTTATTTTTCCTTAGTACTTTAAGAGCATCTTTCGATCAACTAAAATCACGTAAGTACAGTTCACGCTCACTTTTACAATCTTACCAATGAAGTCCAAGTTACCATTCAGGTAATTGTGGCTTTTTGCTCCAAAGAAATTGAGAACATTGGATATCTGCACATCCAGCTATCTGCAAAGTTGAAAGAGGAAGTCAAAAAGATGGAAGTATTTAGAGAAAGGCAGAAGAAACAGAGAAAAAAGGTATTCTATATGAAAACATCCCTAATAGTTAACGTTTCTTTAACACTTTACAGTAGATCTATTGATGTTAATTAACCAACAACAATGTTGCTCTTTCATAAACAGTTTGAGGGAATCATGGAGAAGGTTCAGAAGATGACAGTATCATTGTACAAGAAGACCATGGAGGTTGGTAAACAGTTACATTTACTTTGTTTCAGATTAGACGTAGTGAATTTAGTGGCGAACATCAAGTATGGCTGTATGACATGAACTAAACACATTATGTTGTAGCTAGCTTGAGGACCTGCACAAACATAGCCAGATGTCCAAGAACATTTTTGTGATGAAAATAGCAACACGTGTACAAAACTTTAAAAAACAGGCATTGTTAGATTTACAAAGAAACGTGAGAGGTCTAATTCAGCGGCCTTCAGGTGACACCAGGCTGCAAAAAGAAACTAACACAGGAAGTGACAAATGAAAGCAACCATTCAAATTCGATCTGCTAAGGTCTCAAAAATGGTCATACAATTACATTTAATATGCAGTAGCACCATTCATCATAGTTCAGAAAATTCATTATGGGATATGCCTGACTGTTGTCTGTCTCTTTGTAAAGTGCATGCATAATGTATCTTATAATTTTCAGTCTAAGAGGACCTATGAGCAGAAATGCAGAGAGGCAGATGAATCTGACCAAGTGGCTGAGAGGACCAGTACCACAGATGCTACAAATAAATCAGGAAAGGTATAGTAACTGACCACCTCAAATCTTGCAACGTAGAGGGTTGATCCGGGGGTCGTGGGTTGGGGTATGCGAGTGGAGGGAGATGGGGGGGGGGGTTTCTATATTTACATAAAACTTTCCAAAAGAGAATGAAGTGTTCCTGCTCTTGTTAGTTTTATTCTGATTCATTGTGTATCACTTCCCCTGCTTGTTGTGTTTCAGGTACATCACAAGACCAAACAATGCAGGAAGGCAGCCAAAGAAGCAGGTCTGCCCACCCAAACCCCCCCCCACACACACACACACACCCCACCCCCCCATCCCCGCCCCCCAAAAAACAAAGAAATATTTGCTTTTGGTAAATGTTTGTAAATTATTCCAACACTTACATAAATGCATTGCTGCTTATTAATAATAATAGAGAAGCTCTACCTGTCAAGCATTGATGAACTTGAGAGAGTACGCCAGGACTGGGAGGAGACCCATAAGAGCACTTGTGAGGTACGAGTGAACTCGTCATTACTTTGCATTTTACACCAACAAATTCACTTCCCCTTCTATTGACCACAAAAATGGACCACATCCCCATTATGTGAATTCTTGACAGCAAAGACCTTTTAATTTAACAGCTTTTTACAATCGTTTTGGCACCATTTTATAAACCCTGCGGTCATTTTTTTTTTTTAAACACTCGACACAGAATTCATCAAAAAAATTCACTATCTTCAAAACTATAAAGCCTTTTTTCAATTGCTTGGATACAATACACATAAACTTAAACTTAAGTTAATTTCTTAATTGAACAGAAATCACTAGTTAAAAACGACACAACATAATACCAAATTATCACTATTTCAAAATGCAATTCACACATTACAAGACATCTGTCTTTCCATTTCGTGCAATGCTTCTAACAATGAACTGATAAAACTCCTCGAGATGATAAGTAACTTTTGCATTACTCCTAATGCATAGCTTTATGGTAACTGATTAGCCTCAGTCGATGTTTAGATCCTGAAAGTTATCCATTGGCATGATGTTCAGTCAGACATGTGAACCACATTATCAATGGATGTTGAAAGTATGTCTATGCAGAAACATTTAAAACACTACTGTAACAACTTGTTACTGATGATTGATTTCACACTGTAGTGTGAGTATACTTAAAAGATTACGTGGCATTCACCTACAGCAACATAGCCACAACATGGAGCAGGCAGGTTATACAGTCACAATGGTGGTCGTGACGCAGTGAGACAATGGGAAGGAGGCGGGTGCAAAGGATGTGGTGGTGAAATGAATGGCAGTACCCTTAGACTGAGAGGTGGCAGTGGGCCTCTTTTGAGAGGTGAAGGGAGGTGGTAGAGAACTATAATTTTCAATTTCAAGACAGCCAGTAAACTCATTTACCTGCAACAAACAAATGTTATGAGCAAGCCTTCTGGCTAGGCATTTGTCTCGACAGCAAGCACTAGCTTTCCTCCTGAACGTTTCTGGTTGAGTAGGCCTACCTATGTTCATTTGTGTTACAGGTGTTCCAGCAGCATGAAGGAGATCGTATCAATATGCTAAGATGTGTTCTCTGGGACCACTGCAACCATTTCTCCATGCAGTGTATCAAGGATGATGAAGTAAGACTACTCGTGCACGGCATTGGTGTTAATAACTTATTAAAGCTGTGTTACAGATCTCTGAATAAAATTTTTCACAAGATCAAGAATGTGACAGATGTTTCTTGCAGGTTTATGAGGAGGTGAGGACCATCCTTGAAAAGTGTGATATCAGTGTAGACAACAACCATTTCATACAGATGAAAGCTACAGGCTTAAAACCACCAGGTACCTTCATATTGAAAACATTAGTTAAGGAGATTCAGAATACAATGTCAAACAATTGTATGTAACCATTTAAAAATATAGAACACAATATGGGTTTATTAACAAAAGGTATGAATGTGTCTTTGTTAAAAAATGTTGTTGTGATAAATAAACATACATTAGTTTAACTGTATATTGAAGAAAGAAAATAATAAGAATAATAAAAACAGCGCTTAACAGTAGTGGTTTTAAGTCTCTTGTGTCTCATCCCCTCCACCAAACCATATACGTATTAGACCCTATAGTGTTTGAAAACTTCTATGAGAGGGAGCCATCGGGTGACAGCAACTACAGTTTCCGCTTTGGAGGAAGTAGCGTCCTGAGGAGGTCAGCCTAGAAATGATTTTCTTAGAGGTTATGCAAGATTTTCCATGTAATTTATCTGCTGCTTGGGTTCATTAAACACGACTTAGTCACAACTGAATGGCTGTAAAATAATATATAACCTAATCTAATATAAAAATGTATACATTTTTCAAGGTTCTCCAGTCTGTTGCAAGGGAGCTCTGGAGGATCAAAGTTGAATATCAACGATCGTTCACAATCTGTTTCCGCACTTTCACCTAGTGTTCGAAGTAAGAAGGCGTTAATGAGTAGGCCTACATGTGAACAGCTTTTTCATTCTCAGTGATGGATAGAAATTATTTCTTCAATTATAAATTGTATTGTTGGTATTCTCCACTTTTACATTTAAAATCTAATTAATCACTTTATGTCATCCTTGATTCCAGCTGAAGAAATGTGTGCATCTGTACCAGACCATGAGCCACACTTAGCCTCAGGGGGCAACATGCCAACTGATAAGTACATGTATACAGTGCAGTACGACTACCTTGCACAAGTAGGAAGCTCACTCTTTAAACTTGAATGTACCTTTGTAAAATACATTTGGTGTCATTGCACTTTATGACTCCCTTAGTTTGTTTATATTTTATAAAATAGCATTATCATGTTTGAGAATGGGAAAATGTGCAGGGCTTCCTACCATAACTAAGTTTTGTTGCCGTTTACGTCAACTCACCAGGATCCAGAGGAACTGTCTGTGACCATGGGAGATGTAGTGGTGGTTGTTGAGCAGGGTGAAGATGGCTGGTGGACAGTGGAGAGAAATGGTCTGACTGGTCTTGTCCCAGGAACCTACCTCGCAAGAGTATGTAGATGTGATTGCACACACACACACACACACACACACACAAACAAACACAAATCTGAAATAGGATCGGTTGAAGCCTTCACTTTCACTTTTTGACTTAATGTTTGTCATTATAACTGCAATAAAAATGCTTATCACATTACATAAAATGTAATTTTAACTAAACAATCTAAACCCTTCTTTCAGGACTTCCCAGAAACACATTCAGAAATTCATGATGACTTGTTGAATTCTCATAGAAATTGAGTAATAGAGCGGGAGCATACCCACTGTGGACTCAACAAATATTATTTTGTAACCTGAAAGGCAATCGTACATATAAATTAACTGATGAATCACGAAACCATCATTTCTTTCTGGACCTAGCTTGTCTATTGATGTATGCTTTTAATGATTAAGATACACTTTTAAATAAATACTTCAAAGAGGTAAAACAACGGATGACACTGAATTCCAATCCTTTATTATCCTTTTAGCTGCTCTACATCCAGTTTAACACAATACTAAAATTTAAAAAACAAAAGGCCATAACAATACACAATGTCACAGAAGATCTTTCACAAATAATTCTTAATAGACTAGTGTACACTATGTTCTATAGAGGTTTGACTGTTAATATCATACCAGGATTGGGTGCAAAGGAGCACTGATAAAATACTTTGATATCAACTTTTCTTAAGAACGTACACTGGTCCAAATGTAGAAACCTGTGTGGTTAAAGTATCAAACAACCATAAAATATTCATAAAATAGTTCCAAACTTTCCATACAATAGTGCAAATTGAGACATGACGAAATTATTACATTAATACATACTTGCGCAGTCACAGTAGTTTCCTAAATAAAACCTAAAAATTAACCATACGCATTAAGCATTTCCAAATGTTCAATAAAACAAGGTAACAACTTACAGTAAAAAGCGAATTCATAAATACCTTTAACTGCTTATATAAATCAACCTCTCTGCAGTGTATGCTACTAGTACAAGTCATAAATTGTGCAAGGTGTGCTCAAGCTTGTACTACAGCTGTAATCTAGTAAGGACCAGTCTGAGGCTCTCTAAATAGTGAATGGTTTGGTACTGTTCATGCATAGGTGTTGGTTGTGACCAGCAGCTCGTAGGCTGGATCTTGACTCCTCCTGCACAGCACTACACAAGCACACAGCATACCCAGCATCTAGTAGTGAACAGAACAGCACGGATTGGGAATTTACCATGCTGAGTGGACAATCAATGCTATGGGGTAGGAATAAGGCAATAGGTCCATTGATGCTGCAAAAATTGTTACTAATATTTTACATGACTATGTATAAAAGCATAGTTAAGCCTACTGTATATCTGTTGTCATGCACAAGTTTATGCCTACTACTCAATATTCGGATTTACCTGTATAGAAGCAAAGGTAAGTGCAGCCCAAATCACATACATCATGATTTCCTTCAACCTCTTCACCACAAGAGCCTCACACCCCTAGTAGGAGAAAATAAATGAAATGGGAAAAATTAAGAAATTATTTTAAATATATTAATGACTGGAGCATTCAGATAATATTGTCATACTGGTTCAAAACGCTGAACAAGTTTGAAACCAATTTCTTACCTCTTGATAAAGTTCTCCTGGACGATTGAGGGTACCAGTACAGTTACTGAATTTGGGTTGACAGCAACTGACTGGCGCGCTGTTGTTTTTAGACTGGTTGAACCATGTGGTATTTCTCCAGTCAGAGTAGTTGTGAATGCCACAGCAGTGAAGCTGGAAGAAAATATATTCAAAACATTTAACAAAGCAAATTGAAGAGATTTATTGTTATCCACTTAATTTTTTCTTACTTGCTTCTGGACATAATCAATCGCACGGCTAGGTGCATCAAAGTTTGTTCCATTGTACTTGTTATAAACATCCTGAATAGAGTTATCAACATCTTCCTCCACCTGAAACAACAAATGAAACAACACAAGCTCTTGCAGACATTACCTTGTATAATTAAAAACATAAAAAGATGGTCCTAAATCAGTTCAAATCATATTGTGGTCATATGCAATGCATTACAAGCCATTGAGTCAATACCTTCACCCAGTAGATATAGCCTAGAACAACCACAACGCATTCTGTGACAAACACCAGCAGGAGAATGGCTGCAAACTGTAATGGACAGACAAGAAATTCATTTTGAGCATACAGGAATGAAAAAAAGGCTCCAAGTATTCTATGTTTCCTTTGACAAGCTGCCTGTAATGATAACTAATGGCTTTATTCCAGTCTATCTGACTTGTAGACGTTCCGCTTATTTTGTCAAGTTAAAATTACGATACCTATCAATATCATTCATATGTTAACAATTGTGTCCCACTGGCCGAATTGATCTTGTGATACTGATGATTGATTCATTTCTGCTTCATGTGGTGTTGACAAGAAGAGACCTCATGGTTGGTGTCTGTTCATCTTTTCTCCCCATGCCTTATAAATGCATAATCTATAAGCTTGTTCTGTATATTACTTACAAAACTTAAAATGATGAATGAAAAATGAAATGCTATTAAATATGTCTTATTCTAATTCAAAAATTAATATTTAAATGATAATAATAAATTATGCTGGAATTTGTACACCCCTGTCCGACAAAATGATGGTTGTGAGTGGCCATTGGGCTGGAAATATATCTTAGACCTGGCAACACCTGCCCCATGACTTACTGTTGCTAGTCCACAAGAACTTTCACGTATAGTGGCACAGCAACCAATTAACCCAATGAGAAAAAGAAGTGACCCGGCCGCAATTATTATGACAGCTGGGATCAAAGTGTACACATCCTCGAAAAAGTGGTCATAGTCATCATATGTGATAAACACATAAGCTCCGATGTAGCATAGAATACCAGCTGCAGCCTAGAAACAGATAAAGGGAGATAGAATTGTGTAAGTCAGCCACCAAAAATATACCATGGTCCAGAACTAAAACCTAAATATTAAATCGTATCATTTGTGCATGCAATCCACTTTACAATAAATCATCACACAACGTTGTGTTTGTTAGCCATCAGACTGATCACGTACGGTTATAACAATCGAACGGTAGACTACATAACTAAGCATGATATTTTTCTGCTTCCGTTTTATGTGAATGCTATTAATTACGATACAATTATCGTTTTATATCATGATTCACTATGACGTTAGCCAACACGTTAGCTTGAGCAACGGAACGTTAGCTAGCAAATGCAAATGTACTCTCTTCTATAGAAACAATGTATGCTTACCCAGAATATAAGATTGAGAAAAACCAGGACCGTTTTTGATGAAGTGATCCCACATTGTCCCATGGCTGAAGCTAGATAACTGAGAGGATTGTGGTAAGAATTGGACAGCGAGTATACCACTTCACTACTACTAGTCACAGATAGCTTGCTAGTCTGATGTGATAATATATGGCTTTACTGGCTGGCTGGCTGGCCTTAAAAAAAATGTAGTAGGCAACGGATTAAGTGGGATGCTGAAAATCCAAATACTCATCTAATTATCTGAAATGCAGAAACTAGATAATATCATATCGGTTATTTTTGCAATAATATTAGGTTTGCAAAAAACCATTAAAAACAAAAAATATATATATATTTTTGAATAAACATAGTGCATCCGGAAAGTATTCACAGCGCTTCACTTTTTCCACATTTTGTTATGTTATGGCCTTGTCAAAATTGGTTAAATAATTTTTTTTCCTCAAAATTCTACACACAATACACCATAATGACAACGTGAAAAAGTTATTTTTTTTATTTTTGCAAATTTATTAAAAATAAATAAGAAATCACATGTACATAAGTATTCACAGCCTTTGCTCAATACTTTGATGCGCCTTTGGCAGCAATTACAGCCCCAAGTATTTTTGAATATGATGCCACAAGCTTGGCACACCTATCTTTGGGCAGTTTCGCCCATTCCTCTGCAGCACCTCTCAAGCTCTATCAGGTTGGATGGGAAGCGTCGGTGCACAGCCATTTTCAGATCTCTCCAGAGATGTTCAATTGGCTCCTTTGATATCTTGGCTGTGTGCTTAGGGTCGTCCTGCTGAAAGATGAACCATCGCCCCAGTCTGAGGTCAAGAGCGCTCTGGAGCAGGTTTTCATCCAGGATGTCTCTGTACATTGCTGCATTCATCTTTCCCTCTATCCTGACTAGTCTCCCAGTGCCTGCCGCTGAAAAGCATCCCCACAGCATGATGCTACCACCACCATGCTTCACTGTAGGGATGGTATTAGCCTGGTGATGAGCGGTGCCTGGTTCCCTCCAAACATGACGCCTGGCATTCACGCCAAAGAGTTCAATCTTTGTCTCATCAGACCAGAGAATTTTGTTTCTCATGGTCTGAGAGTCCTTCAGGTGCATTTTGGCAAACTCCAGACGGGCTGCCATGTGCCTTTTACTAAGGAGTGGCTTCCGTCTGGCAACTCTACTATACAGGCCTGATTGGTGGATTGCTGCAGAGATGGTTGTCCTTCTGGAAGGTTCTCCTCTCTCCACAGAGGAACGCTGGAGCTCTGACAGAGTGACCATCAGGTTCTTGGTCACCTCCCTGACTAAAGCCCTTCTCCCCCGATCGCTCAGTTTAAACGGCCGGCAAGCTCTAGGAAGAGTCCTGGTGGTTCCAAACATCCTCCATTTACGGATGATGGAGGCCACTGTGCTCATTGGGACCTTCAAAGCAGCAGAAATTTTTCTGTACCCTTCCCCAGATTTGTGCCTCGAGACAATCCTGTCTCGGAGGTCTACAGACAATTCCTTTGACTTCATGCTTGGTTTGTGCGTTGACATGCACTGTCAACTGTGGGACCTTATATAGACAGGTGTGTGCCTTTCCAAATCATGTCCAATCAACTGAATTTACCACAGGTGGACTCCAATTAAGCTGTAGAAACATCTCAAGGATCAACAGTGGAAACAGGATGCACCTGAGCTCAATTTTGAGCTTCATGACAGAGGCTGTGAATACTTATGTACATGTGATTTCTTAGATATTTATTTTGAATACATTTGCAAAAATCTCAACAAAAAAAAATGTCATGTTGTCATTATGGTGTATTGTGTGTAGAATCTTGAGGAAAAAAAATTTATTTAATCAATTTTTGAATAAGGCCGTAACATAACAAAATGTGGAAAAAGTGAAGCGCTGTGAATACTTTCCAGATGCACTGTATCTACCAGAGGGTGGCAGTGTACTCTTCCCTTCAATGGTTTTAAGAGGTTACATTTTGAAATATTATTCATGGTTTTTGCTGAACATTCAAACAACCACCCATAATTCTGAAATCTTAACTTTAACAGTAGCTGCCGTAATCCGTTACTTTCACTCATTTTGTATTAAACGGAGTAAATTTATTACATCTAATACTAATCAACTATAGCCTGGATGGATGTCACAAGCAGATGATAAATACCTTCCTGTTAGGGAATCTACATAAATGCAAACTAATGGCCGTGTTTTTTTTGCCCAAAGCCTAAACTACATTGAGCTTGAAACAAAATTATCTAGATTTGTCGCTGTACAGTTCATTGTGTTGTAGCCCTCAGGCCTACTTTTGAAACTTTTAGCCTGTATACTTCAGAGTAGGCTGCAAATTGCCATAAACTTGGTTTCATTATTATTTTTTACAATTGTCTAAATGTAGCCTATCTGATTTCTTCTGGCTCATGCAATATATGTTAACATAAGAGGCACACGATGTATTGATGTCAATGTTTTCAAATGATCAAAATTACCTGACTCATTATGTCAGCACTAATATATCCTGAACACCTGGGTTTAGAAATTGGAATGACATACTTTGTTTGTAAAGCCCCGTGAATCCAATAGTCCAACCTAAGTCGCCCTTCCCACTCCTACAAGGCTCATTTGGTTTATTAAATTAACTTTGAGAAGAATGTAGTCATTGAACCGATTTTCATTCCTTTATTCAAATATAAAACAAATTAGGGAGCTCCACAACAGTGTCATCATGCATGTATTGCTAAATGATCAGCTAACATCTAAAAGTAATTCAATAGGCAATTTTGAGGAAAATGAAAAAGTTAAATAGTAGTGTAATTTGTATTTTCAGTAAGAGATAACTAATGAACATCAGGGATTTTCCGCTGCATGACTGTTTGCCTCAATGCCACGAACCTGGTTAGTATCTACCCAGCCTGCAGCAGAAATTGTCATAGCTGTGCATGTGGACAAAAAAGAAAAGACAGATTACTGATTTATACCACGCAAAAGAGTGGGAAGCAAGAAAAGACTATTGAGATGATAAATGCAATCTTTCATCCTCATGGAGCAAGGAGGCATATGTCTTGGAAGATCTTTGTAGAAACAGGAATTGCTTCACACTTATAAAATGAGGAAAGTACATTAGGACAAAAAGACAGATATTTTGTTATTCACGTCCATTTCAAAAATAAATTATGAAATACATTTTTTTTGCTATTTTGTCCGCTCTTGAGACAACACACAAATATGTATGCCTGAATACAATAAAATCACTGATCCTTGTTCAAGACTAGGTGACCTCACTAAATGTTCAAGACTTGGTGACCTCAACTATATTGCTTAGTAAAACATATTTAATTTCAAAACTACTTTTTTTGACGCTATCAAGAATAAGATTGTATGAATTTGTGATCTTCCACGTTAAATGTATTTAGAAATGATTAAACTCATTAGGAATGGAAATGTGCTTGGATTTAAATAAATTATGAATGTAGATAACATATACATTTTTTTTACCTTGATGTAAATATTTAAACCCAAAAAAAGCATGAATATTTAGTATATTGTTTCTGCCTTCACGCCTTTGGTCTTTATGCAAAAAGTGCAATTTTTACACCTAACCATGCATTAAAGACAATCTTCTTCAATCAAGTACATTTGCACACATGGGGGGAAAACATTACTACCTTCTTCTACCTATCTACCTTCTACCTTTCTTCACTGTACAGCGCAGTTTAATAACACACAGTTAGTTGTGTGTGATAGGCAGAACAAGGGATGCTTTTCATGGTCGTACTTCAAGAGCTTGACAAGATAAAAAATTGCCTGGTGTAGGGTGCAACATCGGATATTGAGTCCAGATTTTATCATATATTTTTCAGTAATGCCTATAGGCCTATTTGTTCATGCGTTCATCAAGTGAATAGCCTAAAATAAAAGATTACCAACACATTGTCATCAGTGCATAAGCACATCAAGTTCAGAGACTTTGCAAATAATTAGTTTATTCAAAATAAATAACTTTACTTAACAATCCCATTTATGAAATCATCAAAATTATAAATACACAATGTAATATGTAACACAATTGCCCTTTCTTTAGCAGATGTAAATATTTTAGTAACTGTAAACATAGCTTACTTAACCTAACTGTTAATATTACACAAAGGCATTATGTACAATCATGTTAGCATAAAACATAAATAAACCTATATTTGTGTTCATAGAAACCAAAGAAGAGATCAGGTTTGATAAAGTCTGTGTTCATGCACGTAGAATTACAGTATATAATAAAATACAGTAAGAATTTGGAATCACTTTCTTCTCTTTTGAATGTAGTCCTCTAAAATCTTCATCAGCAATCCATTCTCCTACAACGTAAAATTTGCCATTTAAAAAAACGTTTAGGTAGGCCTATGCTTTACCGCAACTGAAATTTTAGCCGGCAACACGTTTTTTTTATTTTAATTATGGTTATTACCTGACTTTTCGAGCGTCTTTCTTGTGTGCCAACATGGGCTTTCAAAGCCACTTGCAGAACCTCTTGAAAAATATCCCAAAGACCATTTTGCTCTGGACCCAAGGCAACTTCGAACGAGTCTACATCTTGCCCGTCAGGAGATGGAAGCAGTGGGCTCTCCATCACACTCTTTTTGCCCATGAAATGACCTAACATAATTAATTAACAGGTGCGATTGTTAAGGTAACCCTGTTCAACCAATACCATGATAAACAATTACTTTCTTATCTTAATATTTTATAACAAATATTTTTCTTACCCGTAGCCCAAAGATTCCCTCTTGGGTTCACTTTAATTTTCGCAACTTTATTTCTTAGCTCTGTTACATCAAAACTTACTGCAGAGGTAGCAGAGAGAATGGACAAAAGCACTAGATAAGTTAATAAACCAAACTGGCAAACATTGATTGAACTGTGCCCTCGCATTTCTAGACAGAAATGTTGAACTGTCCTCCTCTACGCGATTTCCAAGTGATAGGCTTGTGGCTCCCGATAGTGGCGAACTAAAACTGATGATGCTTTTATAGCTGGCTAAACGGGGTGGGCTCTCTTTTGTTACACGGAGACTACATTCAGAGGTAGTGAGCTGTTCTCAAACGGCTAGACTCTTCCAGTGTTCAAAATAACTTGGCCAGTTTTGGATAATTTGGTAGGCCTAGTTTACGCAGGAATGTGTTCCAACAGAGATACGCAATTGCCATTTGAGACAATACCTTTGGATTCCTACAAGTGGCACTTTTAAGGGCAACACTAAAACAATGCAGAGGCTGGCAGTGACAACAAGATAAACTAGGGGTGAATTATGGCTGTTGCCAGATGATCAATTCCCATGCATCACTCTTAACGTTGTGCATTGCGTGAATGCCATGTGGAATGTGTTATTGACTTATTTTTTGATGATTATTGATTTATGAATTCTAAACCCTTGATATAATACATCCAAATGCAAAGAATTGTGATGATAAAAATCTGACACTATATAAATATACCACAAAATGTATCCAGTCAAACTGTAAGCCTTAATATATCTCTTATTTTTAAGGTGATCTAGTTTCCATTCATGGATTTCACATGATGACAGTAAATAGTGTGACCAAACAAATTAATTAACATTCAAATCTGAAAAGGGCAACCCAATTGTGTGCCAGCTGATACCAAGTGCAGTGTGCTTGTCAAGAAAGTGATGTGCTTTTTAAGTTGTTTTGAAATTGAGAAAATGTAAGACAGAACATTGTCAGAAGGGTTTCTTTTAAGTGTATTGATAAAATATATACACCCTGATAGGTACATTTAATGTAAACAAGTGTGAAATGATCACAATTTAGCATAATTGCCACTTATTGACGGTTTGCTTAGGAAACTGTGGGGTTCAGAACGTAGGAAAATAAAGTAAAAAGTACTAAATGTGCAAGAGTGCCTAACATCATAAAATGTTGAGTGTTTGAGTGTGTGTGTGCGTGCTCTAGGGTAGTCATAGGTCTATAAGATGATCCTGGTCTCTGGTCAGCCATATAAGTTTGCACATATACATTTGTGTACTCTTCTTTTGCCACCACAATATCATCTTTACAATCATGGGTCATAGATTTAGAATTACAAACACATCAATTAAACTACTGTATATATAAAAACACGCCAATTAATACAATTAAAAAAGACTATATGCTTAAGCTAATGAAAGCAGACATCTGCATGACAGGATGCACATTTTGATGTTTGGCACAAACGGTTTTTGAGTTTTGAGTGGCTAAAAGTGCAGAGAAGACTAGACTGTACACAAATTACAGACCTGCACCTCTTTCAGTGGGCATAGTAAGAATTTGCTGAAATGTTCCTCAAGTAATGTTAGGAGTAAATTGTGTGGTTAATTATCAGCTCTGATACATCATTTGAAGGACTGTCCCCTAGTTGGTGGTTCTGCATTATTCCCTGCCATGATGGCCTGGGGGCCGCCTTCCACAGTGATTAGCATGACATTTGGCCGGTTGTTGCATGCTGTGGTCAGCCTTGTTCTGCTTCATAGGACAGGATGACCTGCTGATTCTCAAAGTAAATTAAAAGTGATGAGACTGTATTTATTAACACTTTGGGGGTGCAAAGTTGGGCGTTTTGTGTGAACTGCTATTGTCCTTTTCCTAACCTTTGGCATTAAGACGTTCGCCACATTTTTTTTTTATGTGTGCTTGTTGAAGGCAGCACACACTATATGACATACCAGTCTTAATGTATGATAATAAAAAAATAGATTTTATCATGGCCGTTACAAAGGCCTTAGACATCGCTTACAGGGGTTATTGAACGATTGACGTATTATCAGTATACAGTAAAAAGAAAAAAAGGTGCTCTCAGTGCCATTTCCTGGAGTTTTATTTAAAGAAAAGAACGCAACAGGACTGCTATGGCACCACTATTTTTACCTCAAACGTGGGGCAATTTGCATATTCCCAACTCTTGCTTTCATGGCCTATTAAGAAGCAAGTATTGGGTGTGTGTAGGCCTAGGTAGATTGGCCAATATCAGCCAAATTAGTTGGAAATAGAGAAAACTGTGAGGAAATCTTAGGGCCAGAATTGTTTTCAAGATCTTTATAGAATGGTAAAAATAATATAGCCTTTATAACCACTCCGAGAATAAAAATGCCAAATGTTAAATTGTTTAAAGATAACGTAGCTATAATCAAACCTTATGAGGTCAGTTCCTGATCAAGGTGCCGCATAAACCTAGATATTAAGTGGCAACAACAGGGGTTTCATAATGTTTATCACAAACAGATGTTTCTTTTACCAATATTGGATTGTTCCTTTAAGATGAATGGTGTAATGTAGTCCTGCATTTCATAGCACACATTTGCCAAAGATAAAGGTTGGAGTTAGAAAAAGCTACCTACACTAAAATATATAAAACTTGTACTACAACTTTTCACTTTATTCCAAAGCCAAAAACAACGAAAACAATCCACAAAACAAGGACTTATTTTTCTTCTTCCATCTAACAATGTTGTACTCATATTCTGAGGAAAATATCTTTTTAGATTACAAAAAAAAGATTTTTAAATTAATTTAGGAAATATTTTCACAAAATAACTACTAATACTTTGGATAAAGCTTAGTTTTCCTATCCACATTTAAAAATAAAGTATACAAAAGCATAAAAATCTGATGTTTTATTCTTCTGAAAGGCATGGAGGGATCTGTGAAGTGGACAGTCCTTTCTATGTGGTGGTCACCGGAGCTCGCCATCCCCAGAGACCAACGCAAAAAGTGTAGCATGAGGTGAACAGCATATCCAAGTAAAAAGCTCAAACATCTTCTAGGCAAACTAAATTCAGATTATGAAGGCATTGTGGAGGGCCATGATGTGGTCATTCTTTACTATTGGATGGTCAGACTCTTCACTCCCTATGGACCAGCACAAAGAGCCCCAGTAGAAATAGGACAGCATACTGGGGGTAAAAAACAAAACAAAAAACTGTTAGCTCTACTTTAAAGAATATAAGATAAGAATATGAAGACAATTACAAAAAAAATTCTCACCTTGAATTTAGGGTAGTCGTTCATTAGAATGGTTACAATTCCTATGTATGGAACAAACCTGGAGATGGGACAGGTGTGAAACATTTGTGTAATGGTAATAGAGAATCCTGGGCCAATACATCAACTATAGCAATTGAAAGGCTAGTCAAATATTTAGTTTTACTGTAATCAATTTCACTATTGAATTAGGTAGGGATCAGGTCACTATTAAAGTCAAAATACTACATTATTATGTAAACTGCAGAAAGTTTTAAATATCAAATTAGGTGTAGTCTGTCTCTTTTTTTAACGTTAAATATTACTTTCAGAAGGAACGAAACACTTACCCCCTTGCTCTGCCCACCACATCTTTCTTCTCCAGCCAATGTTGCCCCTGCTTGTACAACCCTCTGTCATCCACTGCGTTGTTATCACCTTTAGTCAAGAACTTGATGTCTCCATTTTCCCTATAGTAAATGTATTTCAGTTAATTTAAATATTAAAGAGAGCAGGGCCACAAACCAGTACTTTTACATTAAACTTGATTTCCCTTTTCCTGTGCTGTTATTAGTTATTAGTCAACTGTAATATACTTTAGGATTTAATTAGTTTGCACACAAATGTTTACAACTTATCATGAATGTTTGATATGGTGACATAAAAATAATAAAAAGTTCTATACAAGGTCTCCGGATTCCCCCTATCAAGTACCTTTGATTATTTTTGGTGTATGTATTGGAAGGGTTAATTGTAACATTGATGTAATTCTCTAGCACACACATTTTGTACTTACTAGTCCTTTTAGATATATGTACTAACTGTTCGCAGCAAGCAGGTTACAACCAACTTATTTAAAGAGATATGGTCACGGGAAATAAATGAATGTACAACATACTTTGTATTTTCCTCTTATGCTACACTTGACTTTGTTAGAGATTAAAACGTTTTCAGCCACAAATATTATTTTGAGTCTCGGCCCAGAAAATGCAAATTAGTGCATCCATTCAGCGGACCTATCAATTCTTTACACATTTTACATTGCTGTAGTAGGTTGCTTATGGTTCAAGAAAACACATTTTAAAGTGAATTAAAAGCAGCAACAAAAATGTTGTATTTTCCCCCTGACAATAGGTAACTAAAAGGATATCTGATAGGAATGCAAGTGCTAAGTATATCAAACTTTGCACTAAGATCTATTTGCTGAGTTCAGCAAGGTGGCGGACAAGCTTGGAACATGGTTTCTCTATGTCTGCAAAACCAGAACAGCCACTTGTGGCCTAGTCAAATCTGGAGATGTTCTTCTGTAGTCTCCCATTGACAGCAAGTTAGCGAGGCTATTGGGTTGAGCCCAGAGCAGATTGAGAAAACTAAGGATCATGTACGTATATGTTTGCCTAGGCCTACAATTTTTTTTTCATTACAAGTTGCGTCCGACCCAAACTGCTAACAAGAGGAGAAGACTTTTAATAACAGCCTTGTAGATAAATAATATCATACTTTTCATGAATCTTTAGTACTCTATGTACTATTGGGATCTCTCTGCCTTCTATCCTGAAGACAACAATCTCTCCAGCTCTGATAGGATCTTCGACTCGGTTGGTCAGAAACAAAAGGTCTCCTCGATGGAAAGCTGGCTCCATACTACCACTGAAATCAAATTTGTACAACAGTTAATTCGGATATTGTTGAGTCAATATCCCAGTGACAGGTCACACAATTGAAACTAATATTGTGTTGTGTGCATAGTTCTAACAGCATGCTCTTCATCCTTCCAAATGGAGTACCATTAGTGTATGCTTTCACGTGTATAATATTTATTTGACCCTTTCATTGCCCACCTGAGAACAACAACAATAGGACTCTCGCTGCCTGTAACGACCATCAGTCCTTTCCAGATCATCAGCGCAGAGGACACAATCATACCAAAGTTCAGAACCTGGTAATACAACTAAAAAAGCACAACCACAAGTTGTAATACATCTTAGATACTATTATAGTGTCTGCCAATATCTAGCAGCTAGGCTGACAAAATAACTATTATTTATTTGTCTGAAATGTAACGTGCATTCATTTAGACCACTAGCTAGCGGTTTGTTAACCTATCGTAACGTTAACCAATGGAGCAATTAGCTCGCGTTAGCTTACACGAAAAGGAAGAAGGAAGCAAGACAATAATTAGCTACATACCTGTCGCTTATTCATACGACGAACGTCATCGAGGAAATCTATAGATAACATAGTTACGGCTATGTGTCGCTAGGTATGTGCAAGCACTTAAATAACATAAAAAAAATAACAACAAGGTACTACGGATGCTGGCATATGGCTGCACATACAGGGAGGAACTTGAACACAAATCTTCCGGGTACTCAATTTCGGAAGTCCCGCCCAATTCTGAAACTGTTGAGGTGTCGTTTTTGGATACGGGCACAATTGAGATACGGGGATAGCGCTCGCAAGGATAAACTATTGTGGTGCTTTTCGTTAGCTTTACCAAAAGTGGAGCCTTGCCAAAAGTCAAAAATAGAGCCGGGCCATTTGAACATTTAATAAAAATAAAAAAAAATGGAATGGAATGCTTTTGTAGTATTATGTCATTTAATATATATTTCAAATAAATATCCCCACTTCCTTTATCAAATAGGCATAGGCGTTGTTGCATCATAAAACTTGTGACACATACGCCTAACTATTCAGGTGTTAACTAAACACAATTTTTACAAGAGAGAGTAGGCCTCTGGTAACACAAGCTTCTACCTCTTAAAGCAGTTGATATTTAGATTGACTTTTCAAAACAACTATAGCCCGAGTCAAGTAGGCCATACTTCGCAATCAAAGTGAAGCAATTAAAGCAAACTAGAACAGTTGACTATCCTACAACCGACGGTCCTAACGATACAGTTCAAATGACAGAAAGAAAGTGGTTTGGACATCAATCTGACATATAGTAGTGGATTAATAGCGTAAATTAATCGTGCCAGATATGTCCCTTTAAATTAATAATTATAAAATGAAACATTGACAAGTTCCAAAAATACTGCTTTGTTCATCCTAAAAATAATCCACAAAAAAGGGAGACTTGGTTGTCCAATTATGTTCTTTTAGGCCTAGCTTGACTTGTTACTGTTATATTAAGTGTTACATAAACAGATACTTAGTTGCAGGCCTAATTACAACTGAATAAAGTAGGTTTGCCATGTGTGAAGTCCAATTTCCTGAAGGAAGTTCATTTGAATGAAACATGATAAGCTAAACTGTCACGTGACAGTACCAGTGATCACACACATTTCCCAGATTCATACTTTCATGTTTATCTTTATTCAATGAAGAAACAATTGTTCGTGTTTATCAAATATTACAACAGCTGGATTCACTGACATATAGGCTATGAATCACAAATAACTGTGTGTTTTGGGTAACATATAGTGTGTGTGTGTGTGTGTGTGTGTGTGTGTGTGTGTGTGTGTGTGTGTGTGTGTGTGTGTGTGTGTGTGTGTGTGTGTGTGTGTGTGTGTGTGTGTGTGTGTGTGTGGGTGCATTTGTTTTGTCACAGTTTTTACAAATGGAATTAAATCTACAATAGGCTATGGGGGATTACACTATAGCCTACAAAGTACATTAAATAAAGAAAGGCTAACTATGGAAAGAGAGACTCCTACTGCCCTAATGCTCAGAGTAAGATGTAAGTGTATAATGTCATGCAGACATTGACCATGCACAATCTCCCCAAATGTTGTGTGGCTATGGTTCTGACACACATATTATTTTCATCAGTATTATTCTGGAGCACTTATTTCCAAAAAATATGTTTGAAAGATATGCCCAAAGTTAGCCCATGGATTTATTGCATCCACCTAACAGAATGTGAACTTTGCTTGAGAAGGATACCCAGATAGCTTCATTTTTTTGAATGACATTAACATGTAATTATTTTGCATGCTTAATTTCAGCACATTTAGCCTTTTGTTCCCTTTCAGGGGAAGCTGGGCTAGATAGATATGCATCAGAATTTAATTATTTCCTAGTCAGCAAAAGCAGGCTGGATTGCAGTAGATTACCACAACATTGACAGTCAATTCACCGATGTCACTCAGACAATAGCAACCTGTGACTTTTTGTGGATGAGAGATAAAAGTTTTTCAAAATGCCATCTGCACTGTGGCATTTAAGAATGTGTGATGTTTTTCATTCAATGTTCTTGAATGACCAATGCAACACTCACCACCTAATTGTAATTGAGGTCGTGCACAACAATATGAGGCTAATAACTTATTGTTGGCGACCTACTACAAATATTTACCCATGAAATCCCCCTATCTGATGTAATCATATCCTCTAACGCAGTCAAGTCAATGGAATAAGAAAATTAAGCTTTGGTATGCTGATTATATAGTAGTTGTAGAAACGTCACGCCCTTTAGCCTAATAATCTACCCCCTTCTCTCTCACTCAATTTTGAATGTAAGGATGGAGTCCTGCCAGTCTGTGCTATTTTATTTGACTTTTGTGTTTGAGGTCTCCAGACACCATTTTCATATTAACTTCAACTTCAGCTTGATTTAACAGAGATATTATTTAGTTAGACCAATCCAAATTTGTATTAATAAAATTAGACACTCTCACTACCCACATTGTATTTTCTGGATCTTATCGTGAATCTTCATTTTGAGATTAACTTGAGTCAGTGTTTCCCATTAGACCAGCTCAGAGCAGTACTGAGAAGCTATGCTGATGCACATTTGTCCGAGTAATTATACTACCACAAGAATCTGCTCAGATTATGGAATGTCTCATTTTCAAATCTCAGAGCCAGTCCTAACAAATATATTTGATTTAACTACATTTTGGACCAGAGAAGACCATAGACATGAAAGGGATTCAAAAGAGAGTACTAAAATGAGTAAAATCTTGAATAACAATTTGTCAACTCTTTTCTATCAAGCTCATGGTGCATGTTACTTGCGTCTCATGAGTCTCACCAGCATTCTATACAAAAGGTGTGGAAACAAGGGTACAAAGCAGAAACAAAAACCTTTAGTGTCAAATTATTTATTGGCATCTCATATTACTAAATGTATTCCTCTCTGAAGGGACTCATTTGAAAAACATTGCAGCAAACAAACAATTTTAAGGTATATGCTTTTTATTTCTCTCAGTGGTCAACAACATTATGAGTGTGCTGACAGTAGATGGCAGAAGTTGCGCAGTAGAGTCCTAAATGTTCCCAAGCCGTCATCACCATAGTTGCACTAACAGGTCCTGAAATGTCTCTCCACCTCATGACTCCTACCCAACTAAGACCTGTCTCCCCATCTGAGCCACCTCTCGTACAGCTTGTTCTCCCTGAGCTGTGCAAAAAAAGTACTTGCACTTGACACACAGTGTGAATCCCATTATCATTAATCTGCCTGGGACAGTCAGAGAGGGCAGTAAATCCACGAAATGCCAGCATTACACTTAAATGGTACATTGATTTAGCTCAAATCTGATTGTTTTGTTTATCTAGATTATAAATCTAATTAAATTATGCTTATGTTTTATAATGTGCATGCAAGTTTATAAAGGCATTACAATAACAATGTAGTAGAAATGTGAAATAATTGGTTCTGTCTATTCCAGTAATGTGAAGCATCAAACAAGAGGGCAGACTTTTGCTTGTGTTTTACAAGCTTACTTGTTTGGCAGCTTGTTTGGCAGGACTAGCATTTGATCAAACCTTCAATAAAACACCCTCCTTATTTATTTATGTTCTGCTGGCAAGAACAGCCCCTCAAGATATGTCACAGATTAGACTTAACCCAAAGTGCAAATGTGTTCTTTCTAATAGAAAACTCCACATCCAGACTGATATGTCAGTCATCTCAGTTTTCTTGCAGAAAGCTCCTGACCCTTTCTCTGCCTCATGACATCACTGGTGACATCAAATGCGCTATGGTAAGTGAGCGTTTAGAGGCGTGTGGTTCACACATGCAAGTGTACCAACAGTTTACGTAAACTATGACTCATAATCCACTGGGAATCACTGATAATTAACATAATGAAAGAGAATGAAAATGCCATTGTTAAAAAGAAATCTTATCAGCAAACCTAAATGTTTCACTTAATAAAAGCCATTTTTATGTGATGCTGACATCTACTTGTAGAATGCTATATTCAATATAATGACTCTCTTTGTACTTTCATTGTTGTACAGTTTCAATTCATTTTTAAAAGCTTGATCTCAACTGCGTGCGTCATGATTTTCATGAATATGCTATTATCAGTGGTGAGCTTTAATATAGCAGCCCTATTCATAGCCTGTGGGGTGCTGTACATCATGGCAATGTGGTGACAGAAAACAATGTGACTTTGCTATTGAGATAGCAGAGGTCACAAAGATATTGTTTGGCATCTCACCTATTCAGACAATGTATTTGGTAGGGAACCTTTATTTAAGATAGACAAGAGAGAATCCCTTTGATTAGAAAGACCACCTTCTCCCTATTATGTGTTACTGATTGCTTGTCAAGTGCCTTCCAGCTTGGCACAATTCACAAAAAACAACTAAATCAGTGAACAATATTTCATTTTTTATTTATTTTTTTAGTGCCAAAGATGACAACGAACGTTTTTTCTAAAAATGTGAAAACACAGCACTATCTATCGCTGTATAACAGTGTTCCGGTCCAGTATATCTCACCTATGAGACTTTCCTGAAAGGATGAAAAATACTTTTTTTGTGATCAAAGCAATATATACAATTGGCGTTGTTTACATTTCCCAATGTAAGTGTTTTATGTTTGAGTCAATCAACATAACTATTGTGTAGGATGTACAATATGCCAAATCCCATTTAAATTTAAACTGATTTTATCTATTGGGATAATAATTTATCACCTACTATATCAATGTGAAAATAATCCCAACAATGTGTGAGTGATTCTCTAGGGAACTTACTGTGTTTATAACGTTAGTGCAATGGCAGGTGGTGAGCCCTATTATTCAACTAATTATTTTGTACATGATGGTTTTTAGTTTTCCGACCATCGGATCCAGGGCTCTGTGTCCGTCAAAGCTTGGTGGTGAGGTCAGCAGTCCTACATCTCAGACAGGTTTTCAACTCCTTCCATGCGTTCACTTTTGGTTAAGAATTCCATCTTTAAATAGGCAGTCACAGTAGGTTTCATGACCAAAGCGTGCTAATTTATACACACATAGTAGTAACATCTACAACCTTTTCTTTGGCACTGGCTGATTTGTCTTGTGGCTCTGCCTTCCTGGAAATTGCTGGGCTACATGTGATCTTCTTTGGGGCTTGAGGACTTGAGGAGCCAGGAGCCATTTTGCGATGAAGAAGCGGGCTCCTCGAACCCTTTGATCTGGCGGGTGTCTGAAGACAATCCTTTAGGGACCGCAGACTGAGAAGCCCGCAGTAAAAGTTGCACTGGTGCTGTGAGACAAACTGCTCAAATACCTTGGGGTTTCCTATAGCAGCAAATCCTTGATAGCTGAAGTGCCAAAACACCCAAAAAGAAGTTGTTTACTACAGAATTTGTTTCATTAAATTAAGTTAAAATATGGAGAAACCTAGTTTTTAGGGTCCCGCTATGAAGAAATTGTGATTATCACTTAAAAAACAACAGAGAAGGAAAATATAATAAACAGCAAAAAATACCAACCCTTTAGTTTTGACTGAAATTCCAACATTTGTGATCTTTGTCTCAACACCTACAGGATGAACACATATGTAACACAGAGGTATTCACAGTGTTCTGTAAAGCTGTTAAGTCAGCTGTGTTGATCTAAACATTACCTTCCAATCGAGTAAATAGTAGGTTGCCATTGGTCCACTGGTGGATCCAGTGCTGGAGAGCACAACACTTCTGTTCTAACTCTGACTTGGTCCTCATTATCAGTCTGCCAGTGGTGTCTAAGAAACAGTACTTAAGGTATTCACCTTTGAGGTCAACTTCCACGGTAGCATTAGGAATAGTATTCGCTGGTCGGTTTATTAGGTAAAGTGGAATCACCCTGTGTAAACAAGTTAAGTGTGAACAGTGGTTTATTACATTTCCGATAGAAGATCTTTAAAGTAATTCTACTGCACACATTTTGTTATTTCTCTTACTCTAGTGATACTCCAAAGTTTTCAATCATTTTGGCTTCAGCAGAGAATATTTTGCAGTACTCTCGAGCAATGTTTTGATATCTGCAATCCTGATAAAAGACATCAAAACAATTATGGAGAAATTGGGGGATTCATCTGATAATAATAAAATGCCAATATTTTCTAGCTGTGTAGCTGCTGCTTTTAGTAATTTATGTATTAATGTATTATTATTGAAACCTTTACCTGCTGTGTAAGGTCCAGGTTCCTTTCGACCAAGTTGCTCTCCTCTTTACCCCCATAGGCGATAGGGTTATGCACTTTGATGACAACACTAGTCCCTGACTCAAACACAGGCTCAAGGCCATAGATGACCTTTGCTCTGCAAGTTTTGTGACTACAACCCTCCCCAATATGGGCCTCTTCCATCATGATACGACCAAAGAATTTGTTGCCCCAGAAACCAGTATCAGCCAGCACCTTGTTAAACAGCAGAGGGGTCATCTCAATCTCCTCTCCAACTATAGTGGTAGAAAAAATCAGAACATAAACAATGGCTCAAAAAACTACTTTAAGAAGGATGCTTGAAGCTTTCAACCCCACCCCTCTTTAAAATAACACCCACACTGACTGCTTATTTAAAATATGTAGGAGAAATGGTGGACCAAATAAAAAACCTTTTTGTGGTCAAAAGTGTACAGTCAAGGTCACATATTGTATGTATATGGAAAAACAAACACTGGCAAATGGATTCTTACCCACTTGATCTTCGCGCAAAAACATTTCAGCAAGTACTACGAGAGAGAGAGAGAACGAGAAAGGGACAGCAAGAAAGACACAAAAAATATGAGAAATCAAATATTATACTTGATTAAGTAAATATTCCCGTTGCTCTAATTGAACACTTACTATTCACGCTGAGTAAAATATCTGTGGAGTCTGTCCCATATTCATTGGTGATGGTGCAGCCATAAACTCCACAGTCCCTGCTTGATGCCTGAACAATGGCTAGTGCTACCTGTGTCTCGTCTCCTGCACTGGTGATACATTGCAGATAGTCAGCAAAAAAAGGAGAAAGGAGGACTTTCAATAACAAAAATGTTTTGCTTTGGAATATATAATTTTACTATAGTTAAAGACATGATTGCTTACATAAAATAATCTTGGAACACTACTGTTGAGTGCCTACCTTCTTTTAACCTCAGAAATCTCCATTTCATCCTTGTGCCACTTGACTGTAGATTCGCTAAGCACGTTGAAGAACTGGCACCAGAGCTTTAAATGTCCTGAGGCATCTGAGAAGGGCTCCCCTCTAATCTTGCGGATAACCTGAGGAGCTGGGGATACAGTGAGACCCCCCCCCCCCCACATGTTTCAGTTTTCTCCTTTACTTTTGATATAACATCACTGAGGCTTGATCTCATAAACAGTATCCTGTGTGAGAAGCATGAACCTATTGTGACCATGTCAAAGTAAAAAGAAGATTAAACACGCACTCTCAATAATCTTACAATCTGATAAATTTTACATACACTTGTTAACACAAGTTATACTGTATATTCCCTTGTTGTTAGTATAGATATGTACAACATTACATGTTGTAAGGGGTAAGACTGTTGTTTGTATATAACTTAATAGATGCATTAATATAATATATAATGCATTAATCGTATAGTTCCACAGGGACATGCATTATGATTATACCTTTGAATGGATTATACTTGTCTTTCTCTGCCTTTTCTTCCTTATCTTTACTGATGTCAAGCAGCTGGGCAGGCTCCTGGCTTGGTGTTGGGGTGTCTGAAGTCAACTTTTTCCTCAAACGAGGAGAACGTCTCTCCACTGCAGGGGTATGCTGGCCACCGGGGGGCTGAAGTAAGGGTGAACGACGGGCTACACTTGGAGACATGATAGGGCCCTCTGAGGAGAGCTTGCTGCTCTTTTTGTCTTGATCCTCTCTCTCAGGGTGGGTTTCAGCCATCGGTGTGGCCTGACTATCTCCAACTTTGGGTTTGGGGGGGATGACTTTACGGCGGGCCCCGGCAGCTAATTCTTGTGGAGTGGCTGAGGGGACGGGGGAAGTTCTATCTTCTTGTCTCAATTCAGGGTTACAGTCAGGATTAGGAAGAGGTGTCGAAGTCATCAAATCTTTCTTAACACTGGATTTAGAGCTGTCCTGATAAATGAGCGGACCATTTTTCTCTTCTGTTTCAGCCCTAATTACACACTGTGTGGCATGGCCTAACTTTTGCATGTTCTGGGAAACAGTCTGTTGTTCTCCATGCTGGTGTAAGTTTGCTGGAGAATTGGGTTCAGTATTTTGTAACTTCGTTTCAACAAGTTGTGTTGTTGGTGTCAGAGTATTCTTAAACCCTAAATCTTCGCTGGGGGGGTTTTCTGTTCCATGTTTCAAAATAAGAGGTTTAATATTATATTCTTTGCTAAGAATTGTAATTGATAACGGGGATGCATTTATTTCTCCTGAAGAAGTTAAAAGTGAAAGATCTGAAGCAGTTATGAGAGATTGGTTTGATAATAAGGAACATTTATTACAGCACTCCTTTTGAATAGCCCTAGAAAAATCACTTTGGGCATTTTCTGTGCTAGGCAGACACATATCTGGATCATATTTGAGAGAAGAATGTGTTGAACCAGATTCCAAAAGAGGATCAATTACAGTGTCCTTATTATTCTCCTTATTGACACATTGACAATTAGTTTCTAATGTACTGTCCATGTCTATGATCGAGATAGGAGGAATAAGAACACTTTTTAGCATGGCCTCCTCTTCTGTTGAGGTAATAATGTTATAGGACTGTAATGGTTTATTATTAGCATTTATTATTTTATCATTTACATGTGTGGCAGAAATAGAAGGTAGAAGTTTAGGGTTCTGTCTCTCCCCTTTCTCAGTCTGATGCATTGTTTTTATCTCATCCCACTTTTCAGCAACATTCTGTTTCTCAACTGTTGAATTATTTAGAGGCTTTGGTGATTCAGATGTCAGTGATTTATCTATAGTCCCTATCTGTGATCTCAGTGGGTCAGCAATAGATCTGGCATTGATTACAGGTGTTCTGTTTTCTTTTACATTTTCTATTTGTTGTTCCAGTGTATTTTTTGCTGGTTTTCTCTCTGTGCTCAATACTGGGTTTGTACTAACCATTTCGTTGTGCTCTTTCTCTGTATCTAAAAACTCAGCAGTGACTATGTTAATTGTTTTTGTCCCTGATGCATCTGCAGCCTTTTCTGTTTTTGTTTGTTGAACCTCAGTTCTTGTTCCCATTTCAACGATTCTGATGGAGGCCGCATTGGTTCCTTCCTCTTGTAATTCACCTGCCCCATTGACCTGTACTTTCTTGTCAACTTGTATTTCTGTCCCCTCAACAGATTTTATAGCTGTCTCAACTTGGCTTTGCTGGACGGTAGATGAAACATTATATCTTGACGTGCTCTCACTGTCACCCAGACGTATGAGTGGTGACTTTTTTTGGTCTGTATTAAGGACTGTATGGCTTTCATTTGATCCCCCGGAATGATCCCGTGTGCTCTGCATCGTTTCATCAAAGGCCAGTGGGCCAACGCTGTGCAAAGAAGGGGTCTCCTTGGCATCTGTCGCAATCTTTCTCTCAAATGAAGGCAGTTGTCGTGATTTCACATCAAGCTCACACTTGGTGGTTTGGGATTCTGAAGTGACAGGGGCAGCATGCCTCTTTTTCTGTGCATGGGCCTGTGTAACCTTGAGATACAAATAAGCAGATGTTTCCATGATGTACAACTTGTCCTTCTGTTAGTAAACATATTGAGCAAGCATTAAAAGAAACACATCCTTTTAAAGTGCAACTGACATTTGCAACTCCACTAATTTAGACAACATTGACCCTCGTGACCTAAAACAAACAATATTTATCAGTTCAGCAACCTAACATATAAATGCATGTAAGGTTGAGCTACTTAAATTAGTTGAATCTCCTAAAGCCTTTGTGACCATTGAACCATGTTAATGTATATGGTCAGCCATGAGGGCAAATAAACCTATTTCACAATGAAAATGTAATTCAATAGTCATTATTTTTGTAAGTATTTATGAGACATAGACTCATTCTGTACACAACTTCACTATGGAATGCCAACATCTGATTCTTTGTACCAATTGCTTTTTCCCTGAACAGTTTATCTGTATACCAATAGCCAGATGTTCAATGCATACATTATGTTCTTTATGTGGTTCAGAATATAAAATGTCCCAGCTCATACGTAACACATCGGTTTTGTCACACAGAGGCATGTAACATGTACACTTGTAATATGTATAAATAACCCTGGGATGTGTGTGTCAGTGATCTGGCCTGTGTTGGAAATGCAGGGCACTCATGCGCTCATAGGAACAGGCTCACTCACCTCAGCTAGCAGTTGAAGCCGAGACATAGAGACATTCTTTAGGCGGGGGCTTGTTTCCTTTCCAGACAGCTGATCTCTTGACAGTTCACATGGATGCTGAGGTAATGCAGCTCTGCCCTCACACAGGGTCTCTGATGATTCCAAGTCCACGGCAACTGTAGTTCCACAAATTGAGGAGTTTGGGTGTGGCTTTACTGCTCCTGAATCCCCCATCACTTGAATGGCTTCATTAAGAGAGGAAGTAGTTCTCTGTTTAATTTCCAGTGCTAAAGGCTCATTATATACCTCTGTGACTGTAATGTGGTTGGAATGCATTCTATCGGCTTCATTTGGGCTGTTGCCTGAGACCTGTGGTGTTTTGAATGTGTACTTTGGTTGTGCTTCAAGCAAAAAAATAGGCTGTTCTGTGCTTTGGGAAATTTTATTTTCCTCAATCTCGTTGCCAGTTTTCTTTTGCTCCGCTCCCAATTTACTATTAGTTCCTGTAAGCTTGCACTTGGTAATAGTCAAAACATCAGATGATTCATGGATAGCAGGTTCTTTGCTAAGTAATGGAACTACAGTTTGTTTTTTATCTTCAGTTAAAGGTGCATACCCATCATCTGATTCTTTCTCTTTCAATGTTTCTCCATGTGAAACTTGTGATTGGACAGCGCTCTCTACTTCCATAAACTTCTCTTGTGATTCCTTTGCGTGTAAAGATTGTGTTGGCTTTGGAACCATACTGGCCCCTTCCATCTCTTCTCTTTCCTCAGACAGAGTCTCAGCCAGGTTATCTACCCCATACCTCTCAACGCCATTCAATATTTTGATATTCTTTTTGGCAAGAGGTGTTTTAGGTTGGTGTTTATTGAATGTCTTCTGCACCGAGTCGTATATATATGTAAGGCCTTTCCTGTCATTTTCTTCTACTGCCTCTCCATTGGGGATGGGTGTTAAAGCATCCTTAGTGTCAGGTCTAGGCTTCTCTTTTTCCACGATTGTTGTTTCTTGTAACTGGGCCTCTACCAGCGGGCCAGGGGCATGTTGGCATTGTTCCACCCTCTTATCCTCTAAGGATTCAGAGGTTCTGAATCTTTCTTCCGTCGGGGACCTTCGCTTCCTTTGGGATCGGTCTGGGCTGATAGTCCTTCGTTGCTCTTGGTAAGTAGGTATGTTATTCTCCTTATTCCATGGCTTTGGTTCCTCAGAATCTCTGCGTTTGCTTTCAGCCTTTTGTTTGATCTTAGCAAAGTACTGCTGGTGGATTTTGTACTCACTCATTGTGCCTACCTCCAAAACCCCAGAGCAAGACACTATACCTTTATTGTTCCTGGCTGAAGCCTGGTAAATAGCTGCATCCTCCAAAGTGCAACTGCAAAGGAAACACATTTAGATGGATCCATACTGTGATCTTTGTAGAAATGTTCACAAAAGTTACTGTACAGATTACTATGTCTAGCTCGGCATGATATGGATGTCTTTAAATGCACATTCACTTGTAAATGTGCAGGGAATGCGTTTGTTCATCCTTGGATATTTCATATTTCGGTAATCCACAGTATCTGTCCAGCTGAATATCATCTTTGTACCATGTAACCTCTGGAGCTGGGTGACCTGCGATGAGAGGAAAACAGAAAGGTGTTGATGCAGTGAAAACTAGAAACATCTCACTGTATTTAAACGATGAAATATGACATCTCTTTCAAAGGTTTTTACCTGTCAACACACAGATGAACTTCACATTGCAGGCTTCAGACACTGCTTTAGATTTTAAGGTTATTTCAAAGGATGGCTGGGTTTCTTCTGTTAATTGTGCCATCACAGTGCAAAGTGTGCTCCTATAAAACAAATATATTGAGTTGATTATCTGAATTGAACACACAGTATATGCCTATATTCATGTGCATTGAGTTTATAACACATCTAAACATAAAGATCAACAAATAAAAAGATATGTGGTTTCTAATAAACTTCATCAATGAATCACACAAACAGGTTAATCATGTTAAATCTATTTGTACCACACTTGCAATGCAATCTGTAAACGCGTCTTGTGTTAAAATGCACTCAACAAAATATCTGCCCCTGTTAACGCAATGAATGCTTTTGTGTTGTTACATAAAGTAAATTACTTTGAATCAAATTAGTTTATTGAGTTGTATGATTGCAGTACCTTGGTCTAGTCTCAGAATACCTGTAAGTTGGGCTGCTAATGTGTAAAGCAAGGAAGCAAATAGAGGCAACTCATGAGGCACAATTGATGTTGAACAAAGATCCATATGATCAAAGAGATCCTAATTTACTGCACAAAAAATACATTACCTTGCTACAATAAACATTCATTTTATCGTATTGTCAAGTTTAACGTTGATTTTTTAATGCAGCAATGATGTTATGTTATTAATTGGTTGCATAATTTCACTTCCGTAGTCCATGTGCAAGTCAATTACTGTAATGTTAAAAACAAACGTATTCAAAATGCATTCGATTACAGAATATGATATGTATTGAATTAACAGAAGCAGGCATGTCTCTGAGGCATCACATACTATTCATTGATGAAGCCTTCGTGACTATAAACGGCACAGAATTATTAACTGGGTGAACGCATAGGCACTTGATCTCTGTATGGTGTTGATGTCTATTTTAGTATCAGGGCATATGGTGCTGTTTAGTGAGCCATACAATGCTATCCCCTGCACATTGCCTAGAATTCTAGAAATAAACATTAAACAGTAACAAAATATTTTGTTGTTGTTTTATTTTAAGGGCTTCATGAGACAAAAAGGAATGTGTATAGAGGAACTGCTGTTTTTCTTATGTTTTCACGTGGATACATTTAGGCAATGAATACAGTGCATGTATTAGTTGTTTGGTGCTATTAATGTGACCCTCATATTTAGAGAATCCATAGCCTTCTTTCCATAGCCCTCCATAAAATAATTGCAACAGTTTCCATGTCAACATATAGTAGCTACTTGACATGGTTTGTGGAATCTACCTGTTTTCTGGTCTGACACTTGAGAGGTAGCTGCGGCTACTGGATCTGATATTCCCAGTGACATTATCTCCATTGTAATAGCTGGATCTCCCATCAGCTGAAAATGAGCGTGAAATTAGCCTCCTGGAACCCATTTTCCACTAGCAGTTTCAAGAACAAACTCTTTACAAAATGTAGGTAAATCGTCCCATTGAAAAAGGTATTGTTTCGTAGCATGGACTCAGCATCTAAAAGAAAAGAGTAACTTTTTTTAATTTAGACAGGATTGTAGAACTGTATACGCATCAAAATCTAGTACTTAATTATTTTTCTCTAATAGTAATATAGTAAACATTTTACAGCAAATAATCAAACATCACCAGGATTGCCTCCAAGTGCATAAAGTGTTTCGAAACAGTTGTTTACGGTTAAAATATTAGACAACGGATCCCTATGAGGAACTTACCATGCACAAGTTTCTTTTTGTCTTTCATAGACACTCCCAGCTTCGACTCAAGGCACTGAAATTTCCAATCAAACATGAGCATGCGTATCCGTCAACCTATTTATAGCAGGACCGCAAATAGGCACAAGAGTACATCACATTTTCCGAAACTAGCTTTTAGACCTTAATATAAAGAACAATATATCCTAGCACTAAAAACCTAAATAACAGTGAGATTTATGAAGATACTATTCCCTTGGAGTTTAAAAACACGTCAAATTGTTCTAGATTTGGTAGCACAACAAATGGTACACGGGAATTTTGCAGGATATTCATCAATCATTTTTTTTGTTCATGGTTACCTCTCCTTTGCAATCTACTGAGGATCTTTTGTGTGGTCAAAGTATGACTCAAACAGACACCTTAGTGCTGAATATGGACAGTCCTAGTATCATATGACCCTGTCAATCAGAATGATGACACCACCCTTAAAAGTCCATTTATACGAGCTGTAAGTACAAGCATCCAGTCACATTGGTTTACTTTCCAAACATAAAAGTGTTTGGTTACACTGACCTTCCCAAACAGGGAGCATGCTGATACTGAATGCAAAAAACAACTTTGGAAAGAGTTTAACATGTTTTATACATTCATTTGTTATCACTTTCGAAACAAGGTTTTGAATACTTTATAAGAATTAAAACAGTAAGTCTCGTAATAAATTAGTCATGGCATGGCAGACCACTTATTTGTCCTGCCTGCATTGTCTTGTGACTGATAATGGTGCTGTGAAACCCCTGGGGAAAAGCAGTAGGAATAGAATTGCCATATATAGATAAGTAGTTCTGTTTAGTGAAGAGTAATGTGTTCTTCATTGCCATTTTTGGAATGCCAAGTCATATTAAAATAAAAATAAGTTATATTTAGGAATATTCTACCTTTTACCTTCAACTTCTTCTATACCAATTATTTAAAACACTTATCAGTGTAAAGCTGTAATTGGCAATAGGCCATAATTCCATCTTCTAGAGGGTGCTGCTTAAATTAAGTTCAAAGTTACCAATCAGAATTCCTCTCATGTTGCACCACATTCACTCTCATCAGATTACACATGCATACGTGCCTCCTACGCAACTATTTGAAATAATTCTACAGACTTTTTTTAATCTTGTCTATCAAATATTACGGCCCTCCTCCTATTTCCTGGAGGCAGATGACGTGACCATGCCTGTTATCAAGCTTGATTGTTCCCCATACTCCCACCCACCTAATTGTCTTGATGACAGACATATATGAACTGGAGAGCCCTGTGCCAGAATGCATCGGCACAAAGATGTTGGCCTCATCTGTACATTCTTGAAGGGGTGTGTACTCTCAAATCAAAGTGCAACAGGGTGTGAAAATATTGGCAACTAGATCAGTCAGTAAGAGGACTATATTTGACAATGCATTGTCCCAAAACACGTTCTCCATAATAAATTTGGTTATTTCCTGATGTTAAATCTTTTAATATTGATATTTGCCCAAATAAAGCAGTATGCAAGATGTTTTACGTTCAATTGGCATTACAGATATTATCAACGAAAGTGCTCTCATAATAAATCATTTGAAGTGGGTAAAGTAGTAGGATGGAAAAGCTTGTTTTTAATGTTGTGTTGCCTCATGCTATGAATAGCCGTTTCCAAAGTCCTGTGGCTTGTTTGACAGATATATAGAGGGCCTGTGAATACCATTCAGCAACACAACAGGCGATAGCTTTACATAATACAGACTTCCTGCCAAACTTGTGTACAAACCTTTCCCAATCAAGAAAGTGCAACATAGAGCCACACGATTCAGTAGACATGTATGTAATCAAAATGATGAATCTCAGATAGATATTGTCTTCGACTGTGCAGTATGATCTATGTTGCTTGTATCATGTATCTTGTAATTCAGTCCCTGTAACTTCTTGATTCCACTGTAGCAATACTTTTTTCATTGGTATTAAAACCAGAAAGTTTAAACGAGTTGCAACCACCATATTTTCTGTATGTATGGAGAGCAGAACCCCTCTGTTACCAAACATCAAGATTGCTTTAACTAACAAAATAAATGTTTTTCCAAACCATTTTCCAAGGATTTTGGCCATGTGAGGTTTTAAGACTATGCGTTGTACAATAATGCAATTCCTTTATTTTGTGCTGTTTTTAAAATGGCCAACAGGTGCATGCAGGAGCCTTTTTTAATCGATCAAGTATAATGCATAATTAGCTCTACTTTCCTTTGGTAATTTTTAGGGACATAAGCAGTTTTTGTTGTTAAACTGACAGATCTCACACATGATCATGATCATGATTTAATAGCACCGATAAACTGTTGTTTATTTTGTTAGGCCAAAGGTCACATGAATGATATATGAATTGATTATAGATTTAGGTATCACAATAAATTTGTGGACTTATTAGGACCCTGCAATTACAAAACAGTGACATCAACATATGCCACTGACGTTAAAGTAGACATGTGATGTTTGGTGTTTGGAGTATGGAACATGCTGCCCCAGTCCAAATGATCCAAAATAGTTTAAACTTGCAAGGGTGTTTACACCCCAAGTAGCTCTATGCCAAATCTTGTTGTTTATGTATTTGACTTGTCTCTTTGGCGACTAAGCTGGCTTTGTAAGACTGGACTGTTGAAGCGATGACGTCATCACTTCATACTGATACCAGTGTTGGCTTCCACCACAGAGAAACAGGAGACGACTTGAACTGAGGACAGCTGAATTTTTCTCTCACATACACATCTAAACTAATGCACACCCATAGAGCCCCCAGGCAATGATGTGTCGGATACCTTCACATGCCAAGATCAGAGTTTTTTTTCTTCTTCAATTAATGGCTTAATGGAATGGAATTGAATGAACATATGTTGTTAGTACTGTGGATATTTACTTAAAAATTGTTTGTGATGTATCCCCAGGAGAGGTTAAAATGTTAAAGCTGATGGTTAGGCACTTTGGGGTTACCCCCAGCATGGATCGTCGTTAAGTAGACAAATTGAATATGTTTTACTACATGCCGTGGAATAACAATGTAACAAAATTCCAGAGGTGTTTCAATGTTTATGTTTAACAAATGAATTTGTAACTTTTCACAATTGTGATAACTGGTAAAAAAAAAGAAATCTGCATGGTGACGGACCTCTAGTGGAGGGGGTTGGAAACGATTTGATTCAACTTAATTTTTTGGGGAGTATCAAGGAAACCTTTGATTCCATTTTTGAACTCATGAAACAGCAATGTTTTTGTAAAGTTCAGTGCAAACCTTTTTGTCCAAAGCATTAGTACTTGCCGGACATTATCAAAACATCTCCAGGGTAAATGTGTCTTGGAAGTAAAGTAACTTCATGAGTAAAATAAAAAATAAACTGTAGAGACGGAAACCTGAAATGTACCGTCCACTAGGAATGGCATTATTGTCACATGTTGCTTTTCAATTTAGGCCAAATTGTTGAAAAATATATCTAATATATTGCACTGAATTACATCTTTATTATATTACACTATTTTAAGTAAAAAAAAATCGACACCCCGATAAGCTGCGGGATGTTTAAGATCAGTCCAATACGACTAAGCAATAAAAAATGAACCAATAAATAACCACTTAAATTGATGCATGCGTAAAAACCTTGTAACTGTACCACTTTTAAGGTTTAATCAAACGCATACTCAAAGTTGAGCCAATAGCATTGCACCATACAAGTAGCACCAGCTGAGGGTGCCATATCATTGGCCAAGGAAAAGCTATTCTCATCCTTAAGCACCACAATGTTTTGAATGTGTGACCTGAATTGGTGACTGACATTGTATCCTTACCTGGCGGATAGGCTATACGTGAGACAATTAAGACACAAAGGAATAGATATGGGAATGTGGCATTTATAGTATTTGTAAACTTTATTCATAAAAAAAAAAAAAGATTCGTATAATTTTCAATCAAATTGTATGCTACAATACTGTAGCCATTGGAGATTCAGCCACTCGTGCGCATGATGCATTAATTTACATATGACGCTGTTTATCAATGCGAGACATCGATCTAAGTTCACGATAAAGGTAAAAACTAACCAGTAATGTAACATTTATTTTTGTATGAATCAAGTGTAGTCCGTCTCTGCATAAGAATAAACCAACATGTGGTCAAATCCCAGAATTTCCAGTCAGTTCATGCCGTTGGTTCGCAGACACATCATTCAGCATCTAACCCGCCCATTAATCCTCTCAAGAAGCAACGATGAAGGTAAAGCAGAGGTAAAGGTGTGATGATGACTACTGGACCACAGCATCGGGATTAGCAACTGATAATTCAGTGTAACCACAATTGGAGAGCAATGCTCTTTCACCAACCCAGGTTGTCAATGCTGCTTTGCAGGTGTTGGTTAAAACAAGGACGTTGTTGAGGTGACATAACTTATGTTGTCTACAGTTTAGTGTGGTCCCGTACGCAGACGAACAAGAAGATGCTGAGCCGATTGATGAGTGGCAGCATCAGGAATCTAGAAAGAGAATACAACTGTACTGTAAGGTTGCTTGATGACTCGGAATACACATGCACTCTTCAGGTCAGTGGAATGATTTTCTATGTCTACCTTTTTGGATCATGATTCGTTCGTTGTGGTCACTTCTATGTTGTCGTTTTACCTGGTTGTAAACACTATGCCATCATAAGTATGACTGAGCAGAGGAATTGTATCGTAATTGTATCGTTTCTGAAGTAATTGCATTGCAGATCTAATGTATTTGGTGGTTCTGAATGTTTGGCTACATTTTGATCATATTATTTCTTCAATACATTAATTTAACAAGCATTCTTTTCAATCTAACTTAAACGTATAATGTAATACACAATTTAAAACCAACCCGTTTTACCTATCAAATCCGAAGGGCATTTTCTTTTTCACACTAGTATTGAACTAATTGTGGCAAGTATGACACTAATGAGATTAGCTAAAGAAATCACTCACCCACAGCTAGATGTGAAAGCAGTATGATTGGGACTCTTAATATTAAAGTATTTCAAGATTTAAGGGGTTTTCCTATTAATTGTGTTTGGAATATGTTTGCTGACTCACCCTGGACATGTGGCCTGGAATCAGGCAGCTCTCAGGCAGTGTCAGGGGTCACACTGCCTGTCTTTCCTGCTAGCTCAATTAACCAAAACCTCTCTCCATAACTCCCCATAACTATGTTAACCTATAGATATCAGTTTAGGTTTGGATGCAGTTGCGTACTAGAAGCATGGGATCCACGAGGAGTATTTGCCCTATAATAATCCGCAGACTTGGATTGTTGGTGCCCTAAACAGATTTATTTCAAACGAAAACCTATATAAAATAAAGTAGGATGTGCTTAAACAAGCCTTATACTTAATACCTTATCTAGCTAGCCTCTGCAAGGGACATTACCTTTTTTAGTTTGAAGGCACCCTAAGAAATTGCATGTTAATCTATAATGTGGAGATGTTCAGTGTACACTGTAGTGACATAAACCCCCTAGGCTGTGATATACTTTCAGATTAGGATGGTTGGTGGTCATGACAGGAGTATTCAGAATTTCAGTGGAGTCAGTTCTTTTGCATGTCCCATTGAATCCATTGCTTAGATCCGAATAGACCATGTAACTTAGAAAATTACCCACTTTGGAAAGTGGTGCGTGCTTCGTCCACTAACCAAAATGCTTGCCTCTTATTCAGTTGATCTGTATCTGAGTTTAAAGCTCTTCTTGCAAATAGTTTAAAAAAAGGTGTGTACAACTATTGCAATAAGTGGAAGCCTAGTTATCTATGAATACATGTACAACACATGAACCACATTTTCAGCCTTCCTTAAAGCTTGAGTTATGTTGTTTTACTCAGGCAGTCTACACTCAGAAGCTTTATTAACCTTGGCAGATCTACATTTCATACAACTTGTTTAGGGTTCAAGCAGCTGCACTTTTGCTTTGCAAGAAGTAAATTATTCAAATGTGTGCCAAGAGTAAATATTTAATAGTGCTACCTCCGAGAGATACGATAGCACACTTGTTGATGCTGTTGTGTTCACACAGGGTATATGACGCAGCAGTAACAATTGGATCATCATTTGGCTCACCTTGCAATGGCAGCTTGTAATTACGTATTCTAATGCAATATCCTGTCTATTGGATGCAAAGTGAGATAGGTACGGAAACCATAATGACTTAACAACCGTTTTTCCAATGCATTATCAATTTATATATATTTGGTTTGTAAAAAAACCAAAATCTATTGAAATAAATAAATAAATAAACAGATATGCAGTTAAAAGTAAACCTGAACTAGAGACCAAAATGTCAATCTGTTTTCATCTTATGATGAACTGTATTATACAGTTTATAGTGTGAGATTTCCTGTTGGGGCGCAAGTTAAACTGGAAGGACAGTGGCATTGTGTGTCCATACTACCTCAGCCAGGAGCTCCCCCTTTTTCACGCTCCCAACTGACCCATGAGTTCCAAAGAACCAGCTTTTTGCCAGCCCCCTCTCTTTCTCTATCCCTCTGTCCACCAAGCACTGCAGTTCTGCAGACTAATGAGCTATCCCTGGGAAACCCTGACACAACCAGACTGTACAGTGTTCTTTCTATACGTTGGCCAGCAGTAGAAACTTTTGGCAGCAAAGCAGAATTCTCGCTGCATTAAGGCATGCAACTGAAAGAGAAAAAATATTCAGTTAGTATTTACATGAATCCCAACAGGCCTTTGCATGTAAAAATTTAGCATTCAATCCTTTATTAACTACCCTGAAACATATGTACATGTACAAGAAGATCTGACATGAGGTACCACCTTAGTCAAAAAGGGGCCCACCGTATTGTAAACCACAGACTCTACTGTATTTCCTATATACGTAGGGAGTGGACCTTGCTACTTAATCTAATGTTGACTAATGAGCCAAACGGCTAGCCCCTCTGCATCTTTCCCAGGCCTGGGCCAACAAATGGCCAGTGTTCTTTTCTCTGGCGTCTAGTGGGCTATCAATGTTATCAACTGTTCAGCAGTACCACACACAGAAACCTAATGAGGTGACAAATGGTAGGGAATGTTTTCATAGCCGAAGGTGAAGCACACAGGTAGTCAATTCTATGGAGTTCACAGTCTGTACACTACAGAAATGGAAATGTGGTTTCCTGGTGACTGGTTGAATCGGTGTAAAGGGAAATTAAGCCACATTAGTTCAGTTCAAACAATGTACAGTATGGCCCAATATGTCAGGTAATGCACACTGCATAGGGTGAATCTTTTAACTTTTAAAAGACACAGGAATTAGACAGTCTTAGGGTGAGTATTCCAAAATATTTGGACTTAATTGCACCCACCACAGGTAGTGGGCCCAAAGTAGGGGTGTAAGAAAATATCGATTCACTTGAGTAACACAATATTTTGTTTAGCGATACTGTATCGATTCTGAAAACCACAGAATAATTGATTTTCTTCGATTTATTTTTTGTGTTGTGTTAATTCTTTGCTCAGATTGCACAAAAAGCTGTGCAATGATGTTGGATGCTACATGGACTTTGATAAATACAAATGAAGATCCCACTTTTCTGCTGGCATGCATGGAAAGCAAGTACACTTTTTTTTTACTACATACTATAACAGTTTTCCAAAGATTAAGTTACAAAAAAGTCGCAATTTATTGACTTGCACAAACTATCGCGATATATTGTGATATATTGAATTGCAGCATATGTATCGTGATACGTATCATATCGCCAGATTCTTGCCAATACACATCCCTAGCCCAAAGTGGAGGCAAATTGATTATATGACTAAATTTAGATTGTCAAACCCCATATCAAAAGTTACAGTATGTCAGAATTCTGACGGTAAGGCAAACTCGTAGTTGATACAATAGATCTTCCTCAGAGACCACTTGTGAAGCTCTTTCGGAGAATACATCTGTACAACCCTTCAGCCGGGTTTTGTATCTAAGGGAGGAAAAAACCCTGTTAGTCAACCACATAATCTATGCATTGGGGAACCTCTGCCTCCCTTCTGTATTTCTTTCTTATCAAACTTGAAAGGAGAAAGAACAGTTATTCGAGAGTTCTCAGTTGTTTCTAGAAGATATCATTAGTGAAAAAGAGAGTTGAGAGACTTGGGGAGTTCTGATTTTGTCACAGGTTGGACGTTTTAGTCAAATTTCTCATTTACCAGATCTCAAATGTATACTGTCTGTAGTCATATTTTAGAGCATGTGTGTGGTTTGTGTGTGTAGTCTTATATTAAGGCAAGATGTGGAGGGCTTTAACCCTCCAAACCATTTGTTTTACTGATTGTGATCCCTTATAAGTTAAACTTCATATCAGATAAAAGCTTCAGCAAGGGACTAATACCATATTAGCAGCAAACAAAATAATTATTTTCCCGCTAATTAAATGAGGTTGCACTGTCTCTTATAATCACGGTGGGAATAAAGTGGCACTATATTGCTGTAGTGGATGCCAGTTAAAGAATATGAGACAGAGTCTACAATTTATAGGAGTATGTGTGAGGTCTTTAGCACCTCTGCACAGCCGTGGTGTGTAATTGACTGTGTTTGTGTAAGCTTGTCTATTTATATGTGTTCAGTGAGGCCATGTGGGTGGTATATGTGTGGTGTACGCCTGGGTCATGATGCTGTACATTTTGATCTGTATTGCATTTTCAGCTGATGGTCCCAATGGTAATGATTAGATTTCTGCTGTAGAACCCTATTTTAAAAAAAACATCAGTTATCTACAATGATTATACCTCATCAGCTTTATCGGCATATAGCTTGGAAGAGTCCAATATAAGAGTAGTACAATATCTCCAAGGAAATGTAGAAAGAGACGTTTCTTATCAACGTTTTACACCAATTTGTTGATGTTGATATGTGATTCAATGAAAACATTTATTATGTTCATCTAGGTTGGCATAAAGGTTGGCATTTGATGGTGTAACAGAACAATCAATAAAGTTTTGTAATATTTCATAATACACTTTCAGTGTCTCACGTTTTAGGCCAATTCTGTGTAATGAGTATGTATTGTAGGCTCGCTGTGTTTGATAACCCATTAAAGTTATTCGACAGTTCATGGATCTTAAACCAAGGAGCACTCTTATTTTATGTAGATGCTGATGGTGGTGTTCCTTGGGTCAGTGGAATGGTGTATTTTTAACCTTTTTCTATATCCTCCCTTCCTTCGCCTTTCTCCTCCTACTTCTTTGGCTATCACGCCTACCCCTCATCTGTTCCTTCAGTCAAGTTTCAGCTAAAGATTAGACTCTCTCTCAATCTCACTCTCTCTCTCTCTCTCTCTCTCTCTCTCTCTCTCTCTCTCTCTCTCTCTCTCTCTCTCTCTCTCTCTCTCTCTCTCTCTCAATAACATCCATCAAGACATAGTCGTTTCCTTACTCACTTGGAAGCAGGCAATAGTCTACTTGAAAGAATCTATAAACCACTACACCAAAGGCTGCTCAGCTGCTCTGTAGTCTTCTGTGTGAGTGAAGCCGAGGGGAGATGAAAGAAGAGGTGTTTTGAGTTTGACTGGCCTTCGAGAGTCCTCCGTCATTTTGTACTCTCAGTTCACTGATCGGTGGATAGCATGAGAATGACTTAGGTTTTTACTTTTGTCATAACACACGGCATTCTTTAGAAGGAGTATATCTCAGAGACTTACAGTTGTTCTGTCTGTAATTCTGTACACACTGATTGTTTGGAATTCGATAATCGACACTTCATTAGGGCATTGCGAAGAACAAGCTCTTTGGTTCTACAAATCCCAACTGTAGTTCAAACCGATAACCTCTTCATATTTTCACTTGTTACATGATAGTGCTCTGCCTTTATTTTCAAACTCAACAGTCAAGCCTAAACACAATTTAGAGATTACTTACCGTTTTTGCTTACCATTTATTTTGAATATGAATAGTTTTGACATAATTACTCCCCGAAAATGTGTTTACAGAGAACCACAATGTAAGCCACTTGATTATATTGTTAACATTGGTGCTTGCAACAATACCGATAATGAGATGCAAGAAACTTGTCACCTTTAATGGCTGACCCTCGCCATTGATCCTTGACTGGCTCTAATACCGCCTTAAAAATAGAATCAGATTTGACTTGTAAATACTAATTTGTGAAGCAGTTTCTTTGGAAAATGTATTCCAGCCAGATTGTTAATGAAAACACAAAGATTACTGTAAATCGATGCAATAGTGCTCATGTAGGTTGGATGATCCGTTAATGGACAAATAAGTTCCCTAAGGACAGCTCATTTGACCAAAGCGATCTCATCTGAGTGTAATTATCTCATATTTGTATGATAATTTATTCAATTTAAAAATAATAAGGCAGGGGCACATGAGCACTCTACACATGATTTGTTTGACAAAACACAACCCTTTGCCCCATTGCATCCTGGCACTGTTTGTCCCCCAGTTTCAAACTTTTCTTGGTCGAGCGTGTCAGCATTTATAACAACATGTGTATGTTGTTTAATGAGTAAATTGTTGTTATTTGGCCACAAATGTGTCACTTGGGATGCCAGCTTGTGACAATGACATTCTTCTGCCCTTGGATTTCAGTGATGCTGGTGAACCACTGGTCTCCATAGCAACAAGCTTATTACTTCATATCTCTCCAGCTGCTCTCGTCAGACTGCTGTTAGGCCTGACTCAGAGCCTATGAAAGACCATTCAAGGTTGAAATCTCACACCTCTCACAATAAATATCAACTAACTCAGCAAGTGTAGACACTGCTGGGGTGAATTGGCCTTACAGCTCTGCCTAGGTCTACGTTCACATGCGCACCAGGTGCATGTTGGTCTAAACTCTATTCCACAGTCACTGGACAAATGTGTCTGTGACTTTGCTCTGCACTGAGACTGAGATAACCTACTTAATTAGCCCTCCTTGTAGGTATTCTTATGACCTCCTTTATCCCAGTTTAGATGTTTAGCCCGGGGGAAGGTTAGCTCCTAAATGTCTGTTCCTGTTAATGGGGTTAATGTTCCTTTAATTCAGTGGACAGCGTCCCTGTAGACAGATATGATGGAAGGTGAGATGCAAGAGTTGGATGGATGGTGAGTGTGCTAGAGTACATTTAATTTTCTATTAAATAGCCAGTTTTCTTTGTAGCCTAGATCCGGAGGATTCTATGTGTGTTCCTGCCGACACAAGGGACTGTTTCAAGATTGAGAAGATAGAAGTCCGCTTTCTCTGCCCCAAAGTCCCTCTTCCATTATGGTTGTGACAGTTCAGAATATCCCAGAAGGCTTGATGTACTTCCTGCCTCACCAGAGGTCAGAGTGACCTTGCTACCTCACAGGACAGGACGCACTCCTAGTGCATCTCCCCAGTCATGCAGCATTTATATGCACTGGCTGTTACGTGTTCCCAGGGCCACTCTAAGAGGGGATGGTAAACCAGGGTGGCCATCATTGGACAATCCTCACCTCACCGCGGTAACCTCACACGAACCTTTCCCGACGTCAGGAAGGAGCTAATGAGATGGGCAACTTTTTCATGTCTGTTCATCCACCTCCTTCATAAACCAGATACTGATGTTTTAGCAAAAATCTAATATAAGCCCTGTGGTGTCAGCAGATGCAGCTGCAGTGAGACATAGATTTGGCACTTAAACATGTATAAACTGTCTGAGATGGAGGATCATGCAACCCAATAAAAGATCATGTCATGCATGGCATTTGCAGCCCTTACTCTCAGTGTACACAGGATAAACTACGTATATGAAGAGGAAGCTGACTGAGGGTTTTCAGAGGGAGAAATAGAGAGAAATGGTATGAGAAAGTGAGTCAGAGGCCAGCCATTTCAAATGAAGAATATTTGGACTATGTAAAAATATTGTTTGGTTAGCTCTGTTCAAGGATTTGTAGGTGTTATTTTGTTAAAACCCCGGCTCCAAGGGAGACAACATAAAGAACTCAAAACAACCAATGTTTAAATGTTGAGACAAGGTTGTATTTAGTAGATAAAAAATACAACGAGCGAGGGGGGAAAAAGATTGAGGTTGGTTTGCTGGTTGAGAGAGATTTGTGTGAGGTGAAGAATGAGCTTTTAAGCAATGCCAACAGGTGCCACTCAATTAGGTAATTAGTAGGGCTGAACGATTTGGGGAAAATATCTAATTACGATTTTTCTGATTGATATTGCGATTGTGATTTGGTTTGCGATATATATATATTTTAAAGTAAAGCTTCAGTTCAATATTCACTGTATAATATATTTAAAACATGTGATGGAGCATTACGTGGGATAGCATCAAAATGTTTCCTGCACTATATTTTTGTGCAATGAAGAGAACTGAAAAGATATAAATTGATTTCAACAATGAATAAGTATTTATATATATTGTGTCATTGGGTCCGCTTACATCAATTGAACCTTAACATAATTTAATAATTCCTTCGCGTCGAAAAGAGCCAGATGAGGTGGTACGGGCATCTGATTAGGATGCCTCCTGGGCGCCTCCCGTTGGAGGTTTTCCGGGCACGCCCTACTGGTAGGAGACCCCGGGGAAGACCCAGAACACGCTGGCGAGATTATATATCTTGTCTGGCCTGGGAATGCCTTAGGATCCTCCAGGAGGATCTGGAAAGCGTTGCTGGGGATAGGGACGGCTGGAATACCCTGCTGAGCCTGCTGCCACTGCGACCCGGCCCCGGATAAGCGGCAGAAAATGGATGGATGGATGGATGGATGGATAATAAAAAATAAAAAATAAAAAATATTAATTAATTAATTAATTAATTAATTAATTAATTAATAAAAAAATAAAAAAATATATAGAACGTCAAACATAGAACAATTAAACAGAACGATTATTTCAAAAGCTGTCACTGCTAAGTAAGTTAAAGTAATAAAACAAATCCTGAAAAGAGGACCTTTCTGTAACGATCTCCTGCCTGAAACACTGGCTGCCTGCGCACAGTGAAACGAGGGAGCGAAGGAGAGAGTCTTTAGTCATTAGTCTTTGAGCTCGAGTCCAAGTCAAGTCTGAGGTCTTTGGTAGCAAGTCCAAGTCAAGTCTCAAGTCTCTGGTCACAAGTTCAAGGCAAGTCTCAAGTCTTTGCTCACAAGTCCAAGTAAAGTCTCAAGTCTGTAGCAAAACCCATCTGCAACCACAGGCTTTTGAGAGAAGAACTGGCTCTTAGTTAATTTTGCAGGCTATATCAATCTTTTTTTCTGAACATAGAGAGGGTGCCTTAAAAATGTATATAGACTAACAAACGACAGTCCAATCAGAAATAACATTGCTTTATTTTTCCATGTGTACTGTAAATACATTAACATTAAGTAGCAAATTGTAACATCATTGTTTTGAACAAATCACTCATATAGACTATAATGTGCTAATTGAAATAGCCATTACAGATTGTTAAGGCACCCATAGCTGATTAATCAGCAGGCTAACTATTAAGCTACTTTTAATAATCAACCCATCTTCGTCTAACACTGTATGTGGGCTCAAAGCTGCTTCTAGCTGGGCTAGCATACTGTAACGTAGATGGACAGTGAAAGTATTCATACCCCTTCACTTTTTCCACATTTTATTATGTTACAGCCTAATTCCAAAATGGATTAAATGAAAAAATTCTTCAACATTCTACCCACAATACCGCATAATGACAAAGTGAAAAAAGTTTTTCAATTTTTTGCAAATATATATAAAAAAAATATAAAAAAATATCACATGTACATAAGTATTCACACCCTTTACTCAATACATTGTTGAAGCACCTTTGGCAGCAATTACAGCCTCAAGTCTTCTTGAGTATGATGCTACAAGCTTGCCACACCTATTTTCAGTTTCTCCAATTCTTCTTTGCAGATCGTCTCAAGCTCCATCAGGTTGGATGGGGAGCGTCGGTGCACAGCCATTTTCAGATCTCTCCAAAGATATTCAATCGGGTTCAAGTCTGGGCTCTGGCTGGGCCACTCAGGGACATTCACAGACTTGTCCCAAAGCCACTCCTTTGTCATCTTGGCTGTGTGCTTAGGGTCGTTGTCCTGTTGGAAGGTCAACCTTCGCCCCAGTCTGAGTTCCAGAACGCTCTGGAGCAGGTTTTCATCAAGGATCTCTCTGTACATTACTGCATTCATCTTTCCCTTGATCCTGACTAGTCTCCCAGTTCCTGCTGCTGAAAAACACCCCCTCAGCATGATGCTGCCACCACCATGCTTCACTGTAGGGATGGTATTGGCCAGGTGATGAGCAGTGCCTGGTTTCCTCCAGACATGGCGCTTGGCATTCAGGCCAAAGAGTTCAATCTTGGTTTCATCAGACCAGAGAATCTTTAGGTGCCTTTTGGCAAACTCCAAGCGGGCTGTCATGTGCCTTTTACTGAGGAGTGGCTTCCATCTGGTCACTCTACCATAAAGGCCTGATTGGTGGAGTGCAGCAGAGATGGTTGTCCTTCTGGAAGGTTCTCCCATCTCCACAGAGGAACACTGGTGCTCTGTCAGAGTGACCATCGGGTTCTTGGTCACCTCCCTGACCAAGGCCCTTCTCCCCCGATTGCTCAGTTTGGCCGGGCGGCCAGCTCTAGGAAGAGTCCTGGTGGTTCCAAACGTCTTCCATTTGCGAATGATGGAGACCACTGTGCTCGTTGGGACCTTCAATGCTGCAGACATTTTTTTTTACCCTTCCCCAGATCTGTGCCTCGAGACAATTCCGTGGACTTCATAACTTGGATTGTGCTCTGACATTCCCTGTCAACTGTGGGACCTTATATAACAGGTGTGTGCCTTTCCAAATCATGTCCAATCAATTTAATTTACCACAGGTGTTCTCCAATCAAGTTGTAGAAACATCTCAAGGATGATCAGTGGAAACGGGATGCACCTGAGCTCAATTTTGAGTGTCACAGCAAAGGGTGTGAATACTTATGTACATGTGATATTTTAGTGTTTTATTTTTAAAACTTTTGCAAAAAATTCAAAAAAACTTTTTTCACTTGGTCATTATGCGGTATTGTATGTAGAATGTTGAATTTTTTTTTTTATTTAATCCATTTTGGAATTAGGCTGTAACATAATAAAATGTGGAAAAAGTGAAGGGGTATGAACACTTTCCGGATGCACTGTACATAAGAGGACAACAATTATATATATAGGAAGACAAAAAATTATAATATTATATATATATATATATTTATATATATATATATATATATATATATATATATATATATATATAGGGGGACCAAAAATAATATATATAGGACAAAAAATAACATAGGAGGAACAAAAAGAATAAAAATAATAAATATATATATGAGAACAAATAATAATATATGTAGGAGGACAAAAAAGAATAATAATATATGAGGAGGACCCAGCCCCGGTTCCATGCGGCACCACCGTCCCCCAGCCTCGGTTCCATATAGCACCACCAGGTTCCATATAGCACCACCGTCCCCCAGCCCCGGTTCCATATAGCACCACCAAGTTCCATATAGCACCACCTTCCCCCAGCCCCGGTTCCATGTAGCACCACATTACTCCAGCCCCGGTTCTATGTAGCACCACCTTCCCCCAGCCCCGGTTTAATGGAGAAACTGAATACATGGAAGTGACTGTGACCTGCTGGTTCCTTCCCAGCATATCATGTGTGTCCTGTCAATATTTAAGTTAAGTTATTACAAAAAATAGGAGGACAAAAAATAATAATAATATATATAGGACAAAAAATTATATATAGGAGGACAAAAAATTTAATATGTAGGAGGACAAAAAAGAATAATTATATATATATAGGAGGACAAAAAATTATAATAATATATATATAGGAGGACAAAAAAGAAAAGCCTTTTGTTAGTTATCCTGAAGTTTAACCTAATAATTTTTTCGTATGAATTTATTTTTTGACATTTCTGTTTTCATTTATTTATTAAATAAATAAGGCAAGGTTTTAGGATAGCGCTGGTGACTGTCGAATATCTGAGTAGGCTATGTAACTGTTGTCATTACAAACTCATGGAGGTTTGAACTCACTTTATCTGGATTAGCTGTGGAGCTCTATATACTCCTGGGATTTTGGTGAATTTAACATGCTACCATGCCGTGCCCTATTATACTCATCCACACTTTCGTATTTGCATATCTACGGGTGATTGTTTTAAAATGTAAACCTCTTAGTATGTCCTATCTATGTCACAAGAATATCTACTACATCTAACATACTATCCTAAAATATTACTTATTGACTGCTATGATTAGTTCACGACAAAGCCTTGTTGATTTGATTAGGAGTACATTGCAACATGGTTGCCCTACTTCTTTTTCCATCTCCGATGGATGTGCCTTTGGGTTAGATAATCAATTTCTTCTGGGGGATCAAAATACATTAAAAGTGCTTATGGGGGCAGTCTGAATCCTGCGTTAGGAGACTGCTTAGTTGTGCATGATTGGTCCTTGGTTTGCCTTCATCTGACATCTGAGCTCATCACCATATCACCTTCAGACCTTATTATTTTCCGAATAAGAAAACAATTCCAAAGCTCAACGCGCAACCAGCCCAAGGCCACCTTGGCTGAGGACAATTGTCCTTTAAAAGTGGATTACTCACATGATAGTACTGGCTACATTTGGCTACAAAAGAAGGTAACAGTTTGATCCTTAAAGCTTAATTTCCTCATAATTAATCCCAGGCTAGAATGGAGAACATTTTATTGTGGTAAGACATGGAAATTTGAACATCAAATCATAGATATATGCCTGCTATTTGATGATTAAAAATGTATTGATTAAATTTTTCATTTTGGCCAGACTGTCTTCTATATTACATGCAGTTTAGATTTAATCCATTTAGATCTGTGATCCTTTAAGTTGCAGGACTTACATTAATTTATAAACATTTTTAGAATCTGGTTTCACATAGATTGAGGTTATGCTTTGCTGGTCTGTTACTTTTAAGTTGCCTTTCTCTTCCCCTCTCAATCTGCTAAAGCACATTCTCAAGACATGTGCATGGCCCTATAATAATTTAATGGCAATATTGTGTAACTACTACAGGCAAATGTTTGCTCTCTTTCTTTTTCAGAGAGATTGGAGCTGTATTTTGAAACACTGTTTAAATGGCTGTCACTCATAGCTTTAAATGATCTTCCGAAATTCCTCCTGGTTGCTGAAGACCTGCATCCCCTCTCTTTTCCACAAAGATCATAATAGATTGAAGCATTGGGCACCAGTGAGCTAAATCAAATTCCATTCCAAATTCTCTCTTTCAGCTGGGTTAGAGCACATTTTTGCATGAAACGCAGAGAGCTTGGAAATGAGAGAACTGTTCACCTCATGAACAGACATTTTGTCCCAGAGGTTTGCTGATTATTTTACTGTGATTATCCTTTATAATGGTGGTTTACCTATAGGTTCCTGAGTTGCTGCACTTAATATTCAGTAATAGTTTCTGATATTGCTTTCAGCTCAACTGGCCAGGGTCAGTTTGGTGTTCTGTTTCCATGTTGTAGCAGTTTATTAGCACTTTAGGGAAAGCTGGCGTGGCTTTTGAGATCCAGACTGCCCGTAGGGGTTTACTATATTACTGCCTGCAGAGAAAGGTTCATCATAGTCAAATGTATATATATATATATATATATATATATATATATATATATATATATATATATATATATATATAAACAACTCTACGCTGCAATCTGCACTGACAACAAGAAGCATTGCTGGATGGATTAGCTTCTTTAAACATTAAAGCTTAAAAGGTTTTGCTCACTCAGACCTGTAATCTGTATATTCTGTGCAACACAGACTGAGCAGGTGCGATATATTTTTAAGCAAATTGCAAAGTAGACCTGCCAAACTGTTGCTGTTCCTCAAATCCCCCCACTTTGATCTCTCAGTCCAGTCATACACACTACAGCCAATGGACAGTTCATCTTTTACAATAAGGTGTGACCAAAATTTGAATAAATTCTTGTTGAATTTAGTTTTCTTCTGTAGGACTTAAGGCTCATCCAAATTGCTTCAGCTGTGCACACAAATGCAATGGACATGTCACAACATTTTACAATTAAAATAAACTATTCTTCTTTAATGTTGTTTAAAAAACGGATCTTTTGTGTTCTCTCGTTTTAGTATTGTTTCTGCCTTATTAAGAGAACAAAACGCTCTATTGTCAGTAATTATATGTAAGCTTGCTCATTTTCTGTCACTGATCTAAAAGCGTGTCTTCTTCGGATGTGTCACTTTGCATTATGGGAAGCCGGGTACTGTGGGTTGAGATCCCTGTGGGTCTGCCAGCTCTGCTCTCATTATTAAACGTCTCAGGCACGGAAGCAGGTCCATCCCTCTTCTTCTCCTACCCCTTCAAAGCTGGCCAGCCCCTGTGAGAACTGTGATAATTGGGGTGAGACATGATGTCATCAAACTGGGACCCCCTTTCATTCTCCTCAACCTAGTTTACTGAGGTTGGCATGGACGACTGCTGCTCATTGCCATTTGAGCCATTGTTTGTCCTCAAAACCCAAAGTATCCTATTTAAAGATGCCATACAATAAACCTGCTGTTTTTACTTTTCTAGCTTCAGGTTTGTCCTCAATTATTATTTAGTCTTTGCAAATTCATAGGTATGTGGAACCGAGTTTGCATTCTTAGACTAGTTGAAAGAAATGATCAATGCCTTTGTCTCTGGGAAGGTAGTGAGATGCTCGTAAACAGTAAAAAAATATAAGCTTTTTAATTTGTATAATTTTTGCCAAAGAGACCAACCCAACATTTTAATCCATAGTTACTGAAAAGTTTGGCTATCCCTAAATGAGAACTACAGTATGATCACCAATGTTTAGGACTCACTTGGTGACAAGCACAGTGGAGCTCATATTATTTAGTTTTTCTTAGATTTAATATGTTTTTAAGTACAATCATCGTTTCAACTGAATTAATGTTATTTATTACTGGACTCTCCCGCGTGACCTCATTAAATTCAAAATGCATTGTTTGGAATGTGCTGCTGGTGAGGGACACTCATCCAGTAAGCTACTGGTACCTGCCCAAAGTCTCGCCACCAAACAGTTGGCATGACCTCCACCAAAGCTGGGATAACTGTCCAGAGGCAACGCCCTCTGCATCCGCATCTTCACGGCCGTTGCTTGCCGCCAGTATTCTCAAATCCAAAAGAGACCTCTTAACATCATTTGACAGACAATAGATATGCATTGTGTGCTGAGCCTGCTCTGTGTAGGACCGACAGAGGGGGTTTGAGACGGAGTGTAATTCGTGTAGGCCACTGGATCGGAACACATTTGTATCATTTGTTTACTTGAAATATACATATATCTTTTCTTTCCATTACCAGACTGTGAACATGGCACTGCGGCAAAAGAGACGTGATCTCAGTTAGTCAACCCAGTATAAATAAATTAATAATAATAAGCTACGGTATAAAGTGAGGATCCATCACAGATAATTTCTCAAAGAGGATTTAACAAATTGGGCCTATTGACTTGATTGCACTAGACTTTAATCTAGTTAGATTAGTCCATTTGCAAGAAGCGTTGTCATTGGAGATATGTGGCATCAAAGCCGGGGATAAAATCTGACAGTTTTTGAGAAACCCTTGATTAAAGGAGAGCAGCAGTAAAAGACTTGTGACTTTGATAATGTTATGTAAATTGAACGGTCAACCTCTTTCTGGGGCATCAAACCCCTGATTTTCATTACAAGATTCATTTAGAGCATTTTCTTCTTCAGGCCCCTGTTTGCTAGGATTGTCACAGGTTTACCAATTCAGGTTGAAGCACACATCGTTGTTGTGACTTCTTTTGAAACATAAATGTATGTATGTGTATACTTTTGTAATTGTATGAAATTGTTCATTCATAATTGTTGCCCCACATTCAGTATGTGCACTGGCTAACTGTGTAGTAGAGTTGTATAGGAATTGTTTTATTTTATTTTTATGAAATTGTTTGTTGGCAGATGCCATTCATTTGATGGTGTCTATGATGCAGTCAGCATATATTACCCTCTAAAACTATTGCAGGATGGAATCTTACATCAAATTGTGTTTCTCATTGATTTTTATATAAGTTGCGTAAGCCATGAAAGTCCCAGCCTGAGTGATTGAAAGACTGACTGTCTTGGGGGAGCCCTCATCACAAAGTAATAAAGTGTCTTTTCAAACCGGCCCCAGTTTAAAGCATGACAAGCCAAAAGCACACCTCCTGTGTACTGTGCAATGGTCCTGACTGTGTTTGATTTCCTTGTTTCTCATGACACTGGCAATCAGATTTTATTCTAATCATCTCTGGTTTCTTTTATTTTAACTATGTTATCTAACTTTCCCTGTTACACCAAGCCTCAGAGACGATACGAGGTAAAACACGTAATGAAAAAGTACACAATGTGTCTTTAAATAGACCAGCCGATATAACTCCATAACCCTAGTTGGAACCGGTTCGCTTTCAGAGTAGGGCCCCTGAGCAATCTTGTGAAACGAGGGCAGAAAGATTTGAAAGCTCATGCAAAGGACAGAGCAGGAGAACGGAGAGGAAGAAGTGATTGTGGAGTCCTATACTTTATGTAGGCTTTCTCAGGGGTTTGAATTGGGAAGCAGGTGTTTTGATGTTATTGACCACATCAAGAAGGGAGCACACAGGCCTTGTTTACATCGTGACATCCGTTAAACAATTTATGATAATGAAGTGAGATCTGCCTCCGATTAGGAATAGTATTTTTTATTTTTGTATTACTGTATTACATTTTGATATTTTATAGAGCAGTAGTGTCAGAATCAGATTTGAATAATCCCTTTAATATCCAAGCCTTTCAAAAGATGTCTGTCTTCCTTCAAATATGTTTATGCATATGCAAAGGTCTTGTGTGGGTGTTGTTTACTATTCCAATACTGCTGAAATGTGTTTCTAAGGCATGGGAATGAAGAACTTCAGTGAAAATCTGTTTGTATAATTTTCTGCATGTTTTTACGTGCACTGTATGTGTTTTTGTTTGTACACGCATGTGTCAGCATGTGTGTGTGTGTCTGCATGTGTGTGCGCGTGTTTGTCTTTCTGTTGGGCCAACTGCATGACCCTTGACTTTCGTGTAGGCGTACTGTAATCACTGTTTCTCTGCTGCTGAAGAGAATAAAGCTTTAGTAGCATTTTTTTTATTAATTTTTTGCTAGAAGGAACATCAACACGGAATGTTTTATAATTGGACTGTTGATTTGCTTAGGTTTTCCCAGTGAATTTAGTTTCAAGTAGGCTACATCCCAAAATATGTGAACAGATTGGTGAAAGTGGTGACTTATGGTGCTGCTGCCCTGGCTCAGTTTCCCTCCACAAAGTGTTGTGACAGCAGTCTGACTTTTTTGTCATACTTAAGAGTAAATGGGCGACAAATATTGAGTATACTAATTTAGCAGGGTCAAAACATGCTTTCAAGGCATGTTACAGTAAAAGAAAATTAATTCAGTTTTCCTTGGGGTTAGGCGAAACCTGAGTTTGGCGACTGAGCTCATGCCCTTCTGGCTCCTTGTCTGGATGCAAGCACAGCAGATACAGGGCGTCCTTTCAAGGCTGGGCCGTGATCAGTAACACGTTTGACCTGCTGACTGGGCTGTCAGGGAAACATTATCGACTGTTAGCCATTTTCACAGTAGGAGAACTTTATACAGTAGAATGCCTCATGTGACAGTGCTGGCTTCAAAATGCACAGCAGTTTGTAGGGGAGAAAGACGCTACATGATGATGCTATACTGATTGTTTTATATAGAGTTGAAGGAGGTGGAAGAAATTGTGGATGAAAGAGTATTCAGGTTATTTTTGTATGTATATTAAGGTTGTAAGAATTTGTTCAGTATAAAACAGAATAGATTTAAAACAATATCTGTAATTTGTATAATAACTGAAGTTGTTTGTTGGCAAGGCAAACCCTGACACTAATAATGACTCCAGGATGGCCATTCTGCTTAAAACACACAGTCTAGTGTAAGATAGCAGAATTCGTTATCTATGGAGTCTTACAGTAAGGCCTTTTGTGATTGTTGAACTATTCTGATACAAGCATTGACAAAGGAAACCTTGCTTGCTTGTCAGTGAAGCCTCTAAAAGAACTACGATGCTTCTACCAAGTTGAGTGTGGTGTCCAAGGACATTCACAGAATACTTGCATTTCTTGACAGTCATGTAAAAGGACCTTGACTTGGTCCAAACTAATGATAAGAGGAAGTTGTCTCCAAAACAGACTTAAATTCTATGTCGTTTCAGAGTCAATAGTCAGTCCTACAGAAGACGCATCATCAATTCACAAATGATAAACCGCCATTAGAAACTGCTTGGACATGGAAGGATAATACACTTTACTTGAACTGCGGCAATGGTACCCGTGTTTTTAGAATATGCTGAAGATGATAAAGTCAATGTAACAACTAATATGGCAATCAATAATTATGCAAATCATAATATGGAAATATAGGATTATTTTATCACTATAAGGTGGCATCAATGATGATGGTGACTCAGCAAATTACTTTGTCTGCCCTCCAACTAAATAGATGAAGGCAGATCGCCCTTATTACTACTTTCACCCACAGTGCATTGTTATTTGAGCAATTATTAGTGCAAAAGTAGTGCATTGTTAAAAGCTTACCTTATGTTAACCTATTATTCACCATTCAGGGAGTAATACGCCACAGGAATTTGCTGGCTCTGGTTGCCAACAAGTGATGTCCTTCATTTGAGTTAAGATGCTTACTGTAATGCAATATGATTTTTAGAAGGCTATTATCATTCATTTTGCGGCTGTTTTTGTAGACCACAGCAGTATTTGGTTAGTATTATTTATAAGGCTTTTCCAGGCAATGAGTAAGTACCTTCTTATCTTTTCATGCAGTCTAGGTTAGCTGTTTTTTTCTCTTTTTAATCTCCTCTGCTCCTTCTTCTTTTGGTCAGCCAAGCATCAAAACTGTTATCTTAAATAAAAGAGTGCAGGAGGAGCATATAGTTGCCAGGCATTTTCTAGTCCTGACTCATCTATAATAGACAGATGCTTTTGAACGTGTCATCTGACCAGTCTGGTTCAGCTAATCCTCTTTTTGCCACTCAAAGCAGCAGCTGTTACACCCAAAGCAGAGCCATTAAATGTTCACTTAGATAACTACAATAAGTGGCTACAGTCCTAGTGCACATTATGTTACCTACTTAATTATTTTTAAAACAATATCTGTAATTTGTATAATAACTAAAGTTGTTTGTTGGCAGGGCAAACCCTGGCACTAATAATAACTGCAGGATGGCCATTCTGCTTAAAACGCACAGTCTAGTGTAAAATAGCAGCATTAGTTATCTATGGAGTCTAACTACAGTAGGGCCTTCTGTGATTGTTGAACTCAGTTTCACATTGTGACTGACAGCAGATTGCACAGGTGTTAAATTATGTTTTTCAAGTGTATCTGATACTCTATTATGATACATAATGAAAGTATTACTTACTTTGGTATTGCCTACTTTATTAGTTACTTCAAATTTGAATGTATGTTTCATGCATACGTAAGTAAAAAAAAATAATAATGATACCAATTGTATATTATCATATTAAAATGACTGAATCCAATGACAATGGCAGTTTATTGTAGAGAGGACCATGAACATTAAGTTGCAGGCCTACATGTCTAGAATTGCAAAAGGAAACACACATTTATATTGGCGGTATTTTTCTGATTAGATTGGAGTCCATGCTCCAGATTTTCTGTCTAATGTAATGTCCTAGAGAATCCAATTTAGATTGATTTCTTTCCTGAAATAACACCATTGACACCGTAGCCGACTTCTTAGACTTAAAATAATTTTAAATTAGCACATGTCATTGCATAATATCACATTTGAAACTTTCTATTTCAACACTTTCTATTTCAACACACATTCAATTCACACATTTTATAACTCAACAACAATAAATAATCACAAATAACTAAATTAACTGTTTGCTCAGGGAAGGGTTTAGCTTTGGCATACAACCAGAAATGGAACATTAACAATCAGGGACCGAAAATATACAATCATTCTGAAACTATGAACAGCGTTGCTACTTGCCTTAATTTTTTTAATCGCTTACACACTTGTTGCGGAATTTGGCTTGCTGTGTCAAAACTCTAAACAGAAACCACATAACATACAATACTTGGAGCCAAACATCTCACTGCAATCAAAACCTAACAATCCTTTAGCAAAATGGTATTTTTGTCCGAGATAATACACACATGCACCATCTGAATAAACCGTTCAAAGCAGCAACCACACACTGATATGCTTTATACAAAACACCTGCTGTCTTTACTAATTTGTATACATTTTTTATTTCCTCACATCGTTCTGTGAAATATTGTTCACGTTTACAATACATCTACTCACATTTCAATGAACACCAAAATAGAAAGCTCTACAGTAAAATTGCAGCGCACTGGTATATATATATATAATGTATCTGTGTATATATATATATATATATATATATATATAATATATATATACACAGTATATATTATATAGTAATGAAAGGGATTTTAAGGGATGGGGTGGATGCTGTTGTTTGCTAACACTATATGTATTGATTATACATATTATGGCCAGTTCCCGTTCTTGGGGGGACAGAAGTTGCCTTTCACCCTCAGGAGGTTGTCTGGCAGTTCTGTTGAAAATGCAAGAATATGATGTAATTGGGTAGGTTACTTTTTACATACTCTACTGTCATACTGTGGACAATACTGTAACATCCAAAGTGTATTACATGTACTTCATAGAACTATACTGTATTATTTTGGTTCACTGAAGAGGAAATACCTACTATTGTAGGAATGAATTGTATTCTACTGTGATGCAGAATGATGTGCAGCAATTGCATGGGTACAGTCTACTGTAGAAAATGTACTGTAAGAAATACCGGTTCTCCAGTCTTAAGGTCCGTGTTACGTATGGATGCTACCGTGTAGCAACTCAGGTTGGGCTGGTCTCTCTGCCCAGCCTCCCTCATTGTCAGGCCATGATGTACAGTATGACATGGTCCACCGAAGTGGCCCTAATGTTGTCAGAAAGACAGTGTGTCTCCATCCATTGTCTTTGTTCTTGTCCTCCTCCTTCTCCTCCTACTCCTCCTACTCCTCTCTGTCTTCCTCTTCCTCTACCTCTTCCTCTTGCTCTTACAGCCTCCATGTGGGCAAAGTTCTTACAAAAGACGTGTTTACCTGAGGTCGGGGCACTCAGATGTTCAGTGTTGTGTGTTATGTGGCTTGTGTTAGAGTTTTGACACAGCGAGCCAAATTCCGCAACAAGTGTGTAAGTGATTGGAAAAAACTGTAATTTCATTATCATAGTAGAATTGATTTCATTTATTTTTCTAAAGTCCCTCAGCTCAATCTAATATTGAATTGTGTCTTAATTAAAATATGTCAGTGGTTGAATTTTAAGGCTCCTCTTCTCTTCTCTCCACAACTCTCCTTCCATATTTTTGCTAGAGGGATCACTTACCAGGGCCAACACCCAGTCACGAAAGAGCTTGGAGGGCAGTCTGGCTCCCTTGGGCCCTAGTGTTCGTGCAGGCGTGAGGTGTAGCACTCATCTCAGTGCAGCGCACCCACAGTGTCATCACTCTAAAGGAATCCCCTGGGGAAGACACTTATCACTAGAGACTTGACTTAGAGAGACCATCACTGACTGTTATTTTTTTCCATAGATAGCAGACTGAAAAGAGGATATGTTTAATCTAAGGCCCATTTTGGGATACTACAAATAAAATCCATAGGGCTTATTTCTGAAGCCAGGAATGGGTTCTTAGGCATAAAGGAATAACTGCATTAATGACAATCAGTCAAAACTGCCCCGTTCATCTGTATGGGATAAACAAACAGCATTTATGACGCATGTAACACACATGTCGGTCAAAGGGAAACGTAAGCACCACAATACAACAGTATGTTTTGCAAGGCCAAGCTGAGCCACTGCCACGATTGTAAAACTAATCTTAATTTGTTTAGGCCTAAAGCTGTAATCAGTGCACTCGTTGCATTCTGAGGACGACACAATTCATGTTGTGGTTATGACTTTGTTGTTAGGTGTTGGTGTGATGCTACGCAATGGGAATCCTCAGTTATTTCTGTGGCCGGTGTGGTGCTATATTTACAGAAGAGAGACCTATTCTTATTGAAGGTCCCATATATGCGGGAGACACAAGCATAATGCTGCGACCAGAACTAGAGGGTAGCGTTTTTCTTTCCAAGTTATTTCTCTGAGTACCTCTAATTTATATGCTAAGTACAGTGACACCATTTCCTACGCTTATTCCCACTAGTAAACCATTGAAAGGCTGAGCAGCCTCTCAGATAACAACTCAGAGCCTAGTGAGAGCTGCGTGGGGATTAGCTAAGAGGCTGAGATCTGCTGACGCGCAATGCAGAGGGTGAGTCTCCCATTAGCTGGAGATGTTCGAGCCTGCTACAAAAAAAAATAACAGTCAGCCACTTAATCAGCTGCAACCCTAGAGCTGAGTCTGAGAATTCATCCTAATCAAGCACTAATGGAGCCAGACGCTAGCAGAAAAGACCTCACCCTACAGAATCAAAAGATCCCTCTGCAGCCGTTCAGACTTCTTCCTTCATTGTTTGCAATGTTTATCCCTCGGCTTGAAATGACACTATCATTTATTAATGCTGTGTTTCCCTGGCTGATATGGAGTCCATCTCAATAATTAATATAAAGTGAGGCTACGACCAGGCCTTACTACAATTGGGGGGGGGGGGGGGGGGGGGGTGAAGCAGACTCCATGATCACATGGCCTCAGTGTCAAATTCATTGTTTTCCCTTTATTATTTCTATGGGTGAAGCAGTCACCGCCCTTTCCTAAAGCCTTAATGGCCCTCCGCCTGTTTATGCAGTTTTGCCTGGTAGACTCTTGCTTGCTAATTCCCTTACATATGAATCACGGTGTCAAGGCTGCCCCATTAAGAACCCCCTACCGCACACAGAGACACAGAGTTGCAGCTACGTACATATACATCCAATGTGCATGGTAAAAGGACCTTGCAGAGAGAATTCCAACATCAATGGAAATAATGTGACTGATTTCATACTGCATTATGACTAACAGTACGTTTATGCACTTGTGAAGTCAGAAGACAACACAACAGGCATATTGAAACTATTGAAACATTCTTGAAGGCCCGGGGCATAAGAAAACACTTGACATTGGATCAATACTTTACTCTTCAGATCCTTTAGTGTTCTCCCACATGAGCTTTGGACAACTTCCACTGGATCACATTAGTATAACAGACATTACATTAAAACAACATAAGCCTTGAAAGTGAGTTAGCTTCATGAGCAATACTTATGGATAATGTTAATTCAGTATTTGTTTTTGTAGAAGCTAATAAATAAAGAAACGAAAAAATTTGAAAAGAAATGTGTCAGTAAAGCCAATAAAATATGTACAAGTGTCTTGACATTTGAAGTAAAACATTCTAAATAAATTCCACCCCAAGGAACCCTTCAGCCACTGATCAGTCCAGTGGTGCATTGGAGTCATTACATAAAGGCTAATAGAGATACAATTGAAATAACAATGAAAAACCTTTCATCCTTTTAGCTGCCTCTTCAGGGAACCATGTCTCTAGCTGGGGCTCTCTTGAAGAGGACACAAAAGAGGTCCTCACAGGGGCACACAACGCACTGGAAAACAGTCCAAAAGGACATAACAGAGTTTTAGTTTAGCATGCTTTTAGTTTGGGTTGGATAGATAGATAACCAGTGATAACTCACCGTCCTGCATCTCTCCTCGTCCCTGATCTTCTCCTCCCTCTCTGCTAGTTTGGCTTCTCTCTGTTGCAGCAGTGCGTAGGCCTGCTGAAGCATCTTCTCATGACTTCAGGTCTTCCTGCTCCATGATGTTCTTCTTAGTAGCCATCTCTTCTCTTTACCACAAAAACAGCTGACTCTTGGCTGCAGCCTTCTTTCTCTCCTGTCCAACCGTCTGTACATCTCTACATCCTTCTCTGTCTCTCCATATTTCTCTTTATTTTTCTCTCTACCCTCACAGTTAGCAATGGTTCAAAATGATCTGCGATGCCAAATGGCAGTTCTTTGTTGTAAATATCCAGACAGGAGAGTGGGGGTTCTGTGTATCGGTGATGGGGAAGTGCAGCAAAAGCAGTTCCGGGCCTGGCAGGAAGTGGGACAGGACCTCTAGCTGTGGCGGCTGGTGTTCTCACTCAGCACTCTGCCAGCACGCAGCAGACAGCAGACAGCACAGGCAGACAGCGCAGGCAGGCAGGCAGGCAGGCAGGCAGGCAGGCAGGCAGGCAGGCAGGCAGGCAGGCAGGCAGGCAGTCTGCAAGCTCTGCAGGGGCTGTGGCCAGTCCCCCAGGGAGTCCACCAGTGCCAGGATAGCACACACGTTTGGTTTCCCACTGCAGGTGGAGTGGTCTATTGTCTTCACTATGCACCTAAACATACCGAGACTGGTTTGCCCACCGAGCCCTTTTCAGCAGCTTAGATTTTCATCAACATTACCAACGGCTGTTGCTGTGTGTCAATATTTTATACGCCAGATATATCTCCAGAGGGGTTGTGAAATATTAACTACCTTTTGGTATCAGTTGTTTAAATGTTGGTCCTCTTGAGTCTGCACTCGTCTTAAAGATGACAAGGAACTCCTGATGTTATTTGAGTCCATGTTTTCCGCAAAATCTTCAGCTCGTTTTTTGAAGTATTCCCTCAAAAAAGTTATCCCTGTTAAAAGTTAAATGTGCTGCTGCCACCCTTCTGTTGATGGTAGTTGAGACATCTGAAAGTCAACTGACATTGTGTGTTTCAGCGTGACGCCAAGGGCCAGTACTTGTTTGACCTTATTTGCCACCACCTGAACCTGCTGGAGAAGGACTACTTTGGCATCCGATATGTGGACCCAGACAAACAGAGGGTGAGAACCAAGAGGCAATACCAAGACATTCCTCTGTAGATTACTGTGCTCTCTTTTCCCTACCTCTATCACGTGTACTTCCTTGCCTTGCTTAATAACGCACATCACACACAATTGTCAGATATTATGTTATTTCTCCATCTCCTCTTAAATCTTATATGACAGAAAGAAGTGATTTATGTTTGTGTCTATGTTCTCTTAGGATTATTGGTCTGCTATTGGTCTGGGTCTTTGTTAGGAAGGCATATATATATATATAAATATAGGTATACACACAAACATGAGTGAATTAAGGTTTGAACCGTATGACTTAGACAGTACAGCCCTAAGCCAAATTATTCCATCCCCTTCTCAAGCTGAGAAGCAGAGTAGCACGGCAAGTGTACATTAAAACCTGAAGATGCCATGAATATTGTCAACATGCAGTGATGCCGCCTCCTCCTAATAGTCAACGTACTGACAAACAACTAGCGTTTCTCTGAGTGCCCTCCAAAAAGCTTCCTTTTATCTTTGTCTCACAGTCACTGGATCCCCGGCATTTGATGTAAATAAGCATGAGGATGGGCGAGTGGGAGAGCACTGCTAGAACGCCCTCCAGCAACAGACGACTATTCATCATACTCAAGTGCTGAGCAATCAGTCCCTATCTGGCTGGTTAGCAGCCAACAATTCATCCCCCTTTTTTAATCAATTTCTTTCTTTTTCAGCATTGGTTGGAGTTTACAAAGTCAATTGCTAAACAAATGAAATGTAAGTACATTCACATAAATGTAAAGCAAAAAAAATAAATCGACATTCCCCAGCTCCCAAGGTGTTGTCCTAAAGTGCAATGTGTAGTTTTTCCGTTATATTTTCTTATGCCTAATCCTGTTATGGTTCTAACATTTAACTTCCTTTCAGCTCAGCCTCCGTTCACCATGTGTTTGCGTGTCAAGTTTTATCCACCTGAGCCCGCTGCCTTGAAAGAGGAAATCACGAGGTATAGTAATAGTATTGTTGTGTGACGCAGAGTCTGGTGGGAGCCACGTATTAGTAATAGAGAATGTCTCAAGACTCAGCCATATGTGGTGATCTGTGGTAAAATAAATTATGTGAAAGACCAATATGACCAATATTGATTTTATTTAAAAATATTGTTATTACTTGTGTATTTCACTAGAATTGTGTTCACATAGAGACTTCGGGGGGGTTTTCTAAACCATATTGCAATGCGTTAACAAATTGACATTAAAGATTCAGTAGTCAGGAAGAGCCTAAGATGACTCTTAAATCAATGTTATAATTCCTGCAGTGAGTCAGTTTGCCAGGTGATTCGAGAACTGCTTTTCTCCTTTGCAATGACATGGTGTTCCGCACTGCTACCACTGCTCTGGCATGCTGACAAGCTACTCTGGCGAGCACAGCAGAACAGCCAGAGCACAAATCTCCCTAAATCAGATTTTTTACACAGTCAGCATGCATTTTCCCTTTTTTCCCAATCCATCACTTCTCAATGTTCCAAATCTCCAAGGAGTTCCACGATTCTCTCCACCATCTACCAGCAGACACACACACACGCACACGCACGCGCGCGCACACACACACACACACACTTAAAAACATGTTTTCTACTGAAAAGGATTAGTGGATGGTTTGCTGGTCTGAATAATACTAGGACTAAATGCATGGTTTTCCATATATATGCATTTGAGAGTGAGAAGACTCCACCGGAGAAAGTCAGCACACCGTCCAGGGAAATCCCTGGTATTTTGTTATATACAGAGTTCTTAATTTAAAGATAAAGATTCCAAATATAAACAATGGAAAGGGAAGACTACATTTCTGGGCTTTGTTTGTGAGCTGAACTGTTGTACGAGCTTTAGACTTGTGTCCTGGGCCACTTTGCTGGAGGCAAGAACACACAGTCAGTTACAGATACACAAGCACACACATTCTTTGGAACAGGTCAGGCTAATTCTTGTTGTTGTGTTTATCTGCAGGTATTTAGTCTTCCTGCAGATCAAGAGGGATCTGTACCATGGTCGCCTTTTGTGCAAGACATCCGATGCAGCGTTATTGGCTTCCTACATACTGCAAGGTATCTCAAATCCAAAAATAAACTGATAGATGCAGGTACAACAATAAAAAAAAGATTTTTTTTGTACATGTCTTTGTGTGTGTGTGTGTGTGTGTGTGTGTGTGTGTGTGTGTGTGTGTGTGTGTGTGTGTGTGTGTGTGTGTGTGTGTGTTTCAATGTAAGTAATGCTGGTGAAAGGCAACGTCTTGGGCTAGCTACATATGTAGTCTCCTTCCCCTCTGGCGCGACAAAGCTCATTGGCATTCAGGTAGCAAAGCTGCATTAAAGATTGGCTCCCCTGTCACTTCCAGGCTGCCAGCCTATTGTCTGGGTCTCTCCCAGAATCTCAATGCTGCTTCCACTGCATGACAGAGTTTCAGCAGCCTTCTGTGGAGAAAGGGAAAACGTTTTTTTTTCTCGTTTTTTTGAAAGACGTGTATGTTTTTAAAATGAGGCTCACAAAAATAACCCCTTCCTGTGGTCCTTTCCTTTCGTCCTCCCTTCAGCTGAGATTGGCGACTACGACCCAGGGAAGCACCCTGAGGGCTACAGCTCCAAGTTCCAGTTCTTCCCCAGGCACTCTCAGAAGTTGGAGCGGCGCATCGCTGAGATCCACAAGACTGAACTGATGTGAGGTGACATCTGTCGGAGTCCTAATTCCCTAAAACCTATTCCGACTCATGCTCCGGCGCCATGGTCCCTACACTCGCCTCACTGTGGATAAAGCTGTCATTCGAACATTGAGTTCTGGGCCTTCCCATCCTCTTAGCAGCGCCGCCAAGCCTCCCTAGATGTGCCTGGGAATAGACACATAGACATCCCAGAGACATGGACGTACATGTAACAGGCCAAGGCTAAAAAAAGTAGGGATTAGATTAAGCTACCAAAAAATGGCAAGATCATCTTTCCTATGTCAAAATGCCATATTCAGTATGAAGATTTAAGTTATTACATACGAGCCTGTAGCCCCCATATAATTGCATAGCCATTTGATCGGCTTGTTCTACTCATCAATGTTATCTCCACCTCTTCCTTGGCTTTGGTATCATGTATCCCTCTACATTAAGAAGGTTCAGTTTGTGTGTGTGTGTGTGTGTGTGTGTGTGTGTGTGTGTGTGTGTGTGTGTGTGTGTGTGTGTGTGTGTGTGTGTGTGTGTGTGTGTGTGTGTGTGTGTGTGTGTGTGTGTGTGTGTGTGTGTGTGTGTGTGTGTGTGTGTGTGTGTGCTATTGATTCTGCTGTGTCACCAGTTAGTGATTGGCCTGGCCCTGCCAGTCAGTAGCACATTGCTGTGGACAGTTCTCTTCTGTTTTCTTCTGCTCACCCACTTGTTCTCTCTTTTACTCTCCTCCTTCATTCCATCTCTTTGACTGTTGATCTCGATCCTTTGCTGCCCTCTAGTGCCTATGTAATGCACCACTTGCTGATCAGAAGACAATTTCCTATAATGGTTGACAGCATCTTCCTCAGGCGTTAACATAGGTTTACTAACATGTGTTCCCTGCAGAGGGCAGAGTCCTGAGACTTCAGAGCTCAACTTCCTACAGAAGGCTCAGATGCTGGAGACTTATGGTGTGGACCCTCACCCGTGCAAGGTATCAACCTTTTCGTCACGAAGGCCCATTCTGTCTTTAGACTTGTGTCCTGGTTAAACCATGAGCTCAGTCTCCCTGTCTGGTCTGTCTACCAGGATGTGTCTGGGAACGCAGCCTTCTTGGCCTTCACTCCGTTTGGCTTTACTGTGCTCCAGGGAAACAGGAGAGCGCACTTCCTCAAGTGGTAAGTCGAGATGGATAGCCTCGTCCATTGATATCCAGCTCCTCCACCAACTTAATGCTGGACTTCATGGCACAAGCAAGAGTAGCCATCCAGGTTTTGATGCTCTGTAGGTCTGAAATAGCCCCCATGTCTAGTGTGCCTACATTAAATCGCAATTGTGCCACACACTGACCAAGGTAGGTAGGTTGATTGATTGATTGATTGATTGATTGATTATCTTTATTTACTGTAACTTTTGCATCAAGGATCCACAGCTTGGCTTGGGCTTGTGTTAAACTTGGCGGTGGTGGTGCATGCCTATTATTTCACCACCTCTGACCTATCTGCTTTGTTTGTACTCATCTCTTGGCCAGGGAGGAGGTGACGAAGCTGAAGTTTGAGGCAAAGACATTCCATATATATGCAAATCAGAGTGAGGTGAGTGCATGCATTATTTAACGCGGTTGACTTTACTTAACACTACTCTACTGATGCTGTGGAATTACTGAGTGAAATGATTGTGACCTTGTTTAATGCATGGAGAGAGTGCCTCTAGTGATGTAGCATAGTTCTTTCTTAACAGGGAAGTTAACAGGACATGACTGGCCAAAGCTGTGGGTTTTCCAATTGGTTCAGAGGCTGAAGTGGAAAGGAACACTTGTAATCATACAGCATACAATGTATTTGCTATGTATTTGTTTGCTCATTGCAGGACAGGAAGATCATCCTGACATACTTTGCACCCACACCAGAGGCATGTAAGCACCTATGGAAATGTGGAGTTGAAAACCAAGCCTTCTTCAAGTGAGTCATGTCATACAGTGGTCTGTGGTCAATTTATCAGAGTTCCAATAAGTTTTTTTATATCTCTCAACTTTCGTTCAAATCAGGTTGGAGAAGTCAAGTCAAGTTCGCACTGTATCCAGCAGTAATGTGTTCTTCAAGGGGAGTCGGTTTAGATACAGGTATGTAACGTGTTATAATACAGGATTGGAATTGTTTTGATGTTTTTCCAGTGGGTGGTTGTCTTCTTGTATTTACTTGTTCCCTCTCAGTGGCAGGGTGGCTAAAGAGGTGATGGAGCAGAGTGCTAAAATCAAACGGGAGCCCCCCGAGATTCACAGGTGGGACCATCGTGTAGTGGGCCGTATTTCCCGTCAGTTTCAGACGGTTCACAATGCAGTATGGGGTTCATGGTGAATGTTGGTTATCTGTGTTCTATGCTTGATTGACAGGGCTGGCCTGGTGCCCAGCAGGAGCTGCCCATCCATCACCCATGGGCCGAGGCTGACCAGCATACCCAGGAGCCGGCGGAGAGCGGTACACATCTCTATTATGGAAGGTAGAGCAAAAGTTTCCAGATACACTCACATATATTCACCAGTCCCAGGAGTGTGAAATGTTCAGTCAGCTTTCTGCTTTACGGTACTACAATCAAAAAGCAACTTGTTTATTAGGTTTGCGAGTTTGTAGCCGTGTACAGTTTTTCCGAAAGGATTATTATCATTGTGTGCATGGAGAGCACTAAAGTCTATATTTATATTGTGTATATATACAGGATCATTTTAAAATGCTGTATCCAGGATGTTTGGCGTGCTCCATGTCTGCATGGATTAAAGCCCTACCTTACCTCTATTCCTGGGCCTTTTAACACTCACAAATGGATGACGTACAGCTACACACATACATACACAGATATAGACTCGCACACTTCAAAGGTAACCTGTGCTGGGAAAGTGCCACAGCTGCTTGTGTCAGTCAGGATTCCTCTCATCCTCTCCGGTGTGAGTCAAACCACACACACGCACACATTAGGGCAACAGCCAACAACCATCTATTCTCTGTTGTGTCACTCTTATTCCCTACTGGGGAGCTGTGATAAAACATTAACGTGACATGAGAACATCGTTGGTTGGTAAAGGGCACGCACCGTCTATATGACAAACTCTAGGACAGGTGGACTGTTTGCCATGAAAGGTCTTCCACAGACTTTGTCCCCCATTGCATGTCAAGCGGTCGATCTCAGATCAGTTCTGCACCCACTCTTTTTCGCACCTCAAACAAAGGCCAGTGTTAATCTGTTGCTCTGGCTGTGATGGTATCTCCAGAGGTAATCATATCCTGCCTGGAAATAGCCACATGTCAGAGGCTCTCCATGTAGAGCGTAGCTCTGTGCGAGGAGCATGTGAACAACGCTACAAGTGGGCCACATTCCTGCTGCCAGAGCCCTGCTGCCACGCTGGTCTTTTCCTACCAGTTGGCCGGCCTGCCTGCCTATGGCACGTCAGGGTAGCCTAGAGACAGCTGGTTTCTTACTTGCCAGTGGGCCCCCGCATAGGGGTAAGGACAGAGCTAGGGGACAGAGGCACAGATAGAAGACTTATTTGGCTGTGCAGGGCTACAGAAGGGCACCCGCTCGCTTTCACAAAGCTGCCATCATGGTAAAGTGTCTGATTAGAATAAAGACCAGGGTGAATGTCCAGCTGTGCATGATCAACCACTGCTACCGTGATGTGAAGGTGCGCGTGCTATCCCTGGGGCCAAGGCTGCTGGGCAAGGCTCTGGGGGTGATGCCTCTCTTTCCTTCCCTACCGGGGTCAGCCTCCTCCTTTGCTTCAGCGGACACCTCCAGAACCTCCTCCAGACTAAGTGTCCCACAAAAGGCCCACAGTTCTGGGTATGGCTCCAGTCAACCGAGCCGTTCAACAGGTAAACGTTTCCTGCCAGTCTTCTGTATGCTGATTCAGCCTTCAGAAAGCAGCTTGAAAGCTATCAGCAGAGTAAAGCGAGTGTTACATGGGAGGCCTTTGGGGAGGAGGTCATATCATGTTGCCTGTTTATGTTAGCGGTAAGATGACACCTGTTGCTAGTGCGAGATATTTCATGTATTATGTAACTAACCAAGGGTGTCTTAAGTAAATGTTATGGGAGCCAGCTATGGTTATAAGGTGATATTACGTGATTTTTGTTTTTTGGTTGGGTTGTGAAACTTTCCTCTGAGAATGTTTTGTGTTGTTTTGAACTGTATTTGTATCCCTCATTTGCAGACTGCTTGCATCCTTACAAAAACAGTCTAAAAATAGTATACATAAATTGCTGCTTATCCGTTCAATCCAAAATTATTCCTGTTTATTTCAACTGTAAGACGAGCAAATCTGTTATTTTATTTTACATTAGCACTTTTACACTTTGATTTTAAAAAAATCGTCCCGATTTTTCCTGCCCCAAAAATGTTATGTCTCAACTCATCCCCTTCTAACAATAACAAACACTGACACTCCAGTCAGTGTAAACTGTTTAATTACATATACCATGTGCTGGACTTTAACCTGCTTTTGATTAATTCCCCACTCCACATCTTCTTAGTAGGTGTTGGAGTGTACGTACTGTAATACCTGACAGGTATTTTGGTTATAGTACATGTTTTGTCCCCTCTCTATTTCAGGCCTGGAGTCCTTGCGAGACAGCGCCCACTCCACACCAGTACGCTCTGTCTCGCATGGTGATTCCTTCATGCCCCGTTACCGTGGCCGGCCAGGGGATGGCAGCGAGGCAGGGGCATCCGTCATCTCTGATGAAGCCTACAGCCCTTCAGACAGCGTGCTGCCCACCCCTGTGGCCGAGAACAGCATGGAGCTGGCCGCAACACGTCACCTCAATGGTGCCCCTTACAGCATCGAGGAAGAGAGGGAGTCTGAGGCGGGCACACTGCTGGAGGGGCAGACGGCAGAGTTTGGACCAAATGGAAGAGTTCTGCGGCGGGGCCGGACCAGGTTGTTGCCCCCTAGTGACGTGGAGGAACTGAACAAATTTATCTTGAGCGTTTTACGCCTGTTTCTGGTAACTATTGGGCTGCTCTTTGCCCTGCTGCTACTACTCATCATGCTGACTGAGTCAGACCTAGATATTGCCTTCCTGCGGGACATCCGCAAGACACCAGAGTTCCAGCAGTTTCACTTCGAATACTTCTGCCCTCTCCGACGGTGGTTTGCCTGTAAGATTCGCTGGATGGGAGGGTTTCTCATAAACAACTGAAAGTTACATAGAAGGGATGTATAGAACTAAGAACTACAACTACTCCTTTGATTATTGGAAATAAGGGGGCAATATGTGATAGAGATTGGAAGGAAGAACACAATAAAAGAAGGTAAAAGCAATGTTGGTAGGAGCGAAGAAAGGAGGCCGAAAGAAAGGAAGATAAGGAAGGAAGGAAGGAAGAAAGGAAGGAAGGAAGAAAGGAGGGAAGGAAGAAAGGAGGGAAGGAAGGATGGATGGATATTTGTAAGGGATGACAGTGCTATCTGGGCCTGACCCCAGCCTGAGCCTTGACAGACTTGGCATATGCCACTGAACCTCCTCAAAAGAGGCTTCTGTTTTAACAACTCACTAGATATATTTTTGAGCTCATTTTTAATTTGGAAGTTCAGGTTATCTTTGCTCAATGAAGAGGAGGCAACAGGGTCAAAACGAGAGGCACATTATTGAACCACATGTTACAGTTGTCTTTATTTTCAAATAAGTACATTACAGTAGGTAAATGATTAGGCATGTATTTTTTATTTGATTGTAAAAAGGTTTAGTATAGCGAACAGACCTGGAACATGACATTTTCTAATGTAAAATCAAAAAACATCTACACTGCATTTGCTGCTACAGTATGTAGAGTATTAAGTTCTCTACTGTCACTTAATATGGCCTTGAATAAGTTACAAAAAGTATTGAATGCAAAAGATGCACATTTTCAATATAAGTACTGTTTAATAAACATGCTCATAAGATTATTTTTGTATTGTGACTTGGTAAGTCAGTAAACTTCTTTTCAGACGTTGAAATGCAACAATTTTCATAATTTCAGTCTTTTTGGATGAATGGCAGTTACTGTGTGTCGCAAGTAAGGACTGGCAAAACTGTTGTAATTTTGCGGATTAGCAAAAAAATGGGTGCGTAACTATTCAGCAAGCAGAGAGAGTGTGTATAACTGAGCAATTATTTGATTTCTTACAAAAATTTACAAATGCGAAATAAAAATGTGTTTGTGTTACTTAACAATTTAGGTATCGATGAGAAGAGTGGTGCTGGAAACCTAAACCAGGAACTTTAGATTGAGTTGTGCTATAGACATGCAATACAGTTGATAATTCAAATAAAGTAGTAGGATTGAACATATCTTTTTGTTCACGTTCATAAATTATGTCCTCAGATTATTTGTAAATGGATATTTGAAAACATGCAAAGTTCTTTGTAACAGATCCTTCTTTAACTTAGTTTAACTGAATCATTACAATATTTGTATTATTTAAAAGTTCGTACTTATATTGTTAGAAATGAATAGTAATACAGCACGAGTCTAGCATTTTCCTTGAATCAATAACCTCTTACTCTTGACATTGGCTGTCTGTAAGACCACTTGCAGAACATCTAATGGGGCTACAGTCCAAACAGACCCATTGACTAATATACTACCTTACTGTGTATTTTGCCAGTTGTCAATTTGTGTTGTTGTCAAGTAAGGTATGTATTTTGGCTCCAAATATATATATTTACTCATTCCAATGGAACAAAAGGTTTCGGGGGAAAGATCAGTGAATATGTGGATTTGTTTGGATATATGCAAGAAACCAGTCAAGGCAGAACTTAGATTTTTTGTGTACCTTCAAAATGATGACATATTAAACATAATTAAGACAAACCATGCATTGTTCGAGCAATAAACCTATAATTTTTAAGGACAAGGAAATGAACATAACCAGGTAATTGTTATTGTTTCAGTTCATTTCCCCCAAATGTGTCTCCATTGTCATTGAACATGCAAGTTTGCTATCCGTTTATAATAGTAAACCTAGGCTGTACATGCACGTGCTGGGGAAATGACAGGTTATGTTATATTCCATCTGTCCATGATTTCCAATGCTGTTAGCAGACACTGGTGATTATCCTACCACTGCCTGTGGTCAGTCACTTATCTCACCGTTCCATTACTATTAATATTTCTTGATGAGCATGTGTTCTGCATTTTGTTATTCTTAAACAAGACTGAATTCCAATAAAAGTGTGAGAACTTGTTTATTGAGTTAATGTACATAAATTACATAATTTACATGTTGATTATAGTCTCGAGTGTGATCAGTTATGTTGCAATACTGCCACCTAAAGTCCAAACACTGATCTCATTTTCCTTAAGTGCATCACATGTAACACTTTATTAACTTGTCAATAATAGCAAAACAACAAAACTCTTTATTATATGTGAATTACAACAATGGAATGAACACGGACCAGGCAAATTATTTTTTTTTTTAACTATTTAATTGGCAGCAACTTTTCCAGGCAAGCTGTGTGAAGGTCAATATTTCAGTCTGTGAAGATATGGAGATGTCCAGACTCATTGCCCCCAAGTAAGGCGTTTCTGTTGGGATGGAAGGCTGTAACTGAGACTATAGTGCTTAACTCCTCGTCTCTGAATGTGTGCTGAAGTTGCCCACTCTCATGGAACACTTGGACACAGCGAGGCTTTTCCTTACTACCAACTAGGAAACAGTCTTCTTGCTTGGGGTCCCACACGGCAACAAGCATGTATCCCTGCATGTGTCTGAAAATAAAGATCATAACTCCTTTTCCATGTTTGATTAGGAACAAATCCTTCTGACAGTTGCACACTGGACGTACCTGATGGAGGTTAGAAGTGGTGCTGTAGTAGTCATTGCCGCCGTGTCATATATCCTAAGAAAAATATGAGCTGTTAATCATTAATCATTTCTTTGCATATTATGCAATTACAAAAAGCAACCTCACAGTCAAGGTACACCTGACTTCCTGGAGCCTGTTTCAGCCTCACCTTATCTCGTTATCATAGCAGCAGGTGAGGACTCGGTGGCCAGTGACTGGAGAGAAGTAGGCACCGTTAATGCTTCGAGAGTGCCCATGCAGTTCTGACACAATCAGGCTTGAAGTCTCCCTCAAAAAACGGGTGTCGTAAATACTTACAATCCTTAATAAAACAGAACAATTGATCACAACAAAATTATATGCAAATAAAACATAGCATTCTTGTACCGTTAGAAAAAGTAACGTTTGTTTTTTGAGTCATACTTGTTTTTGGCTACTACAAAGTACTGCTTTTGTACAGGATGGACACTGACACAGCGAACTGCCTTTGCATCCAATGTGTGAAGTGACTCGTAGGAGTTCCTGCAAAAGCAATGTATGCATTACACAGCGCCTTGTTTATATAATAGGACGATATGTCAGCAGTTTGTAATAATCATTGTTTAGAGAGCATTTTAATATGGAAACATCAATATCTTCATAATAGCAAAACACATTTATTTAACAGAACGGTCCTGTCAAAAGAGTAGATTCAGCATCCACTCGTTATGATTCAAAAAAAGTTTTCTAAACAACTGTTTAAGGATAGAAAGGGCAAGGCTTGCTTAATCACTCCGGACCCTTTCAATATGATAATTTGATTATTAAGCATTCATACTAACGTTATATTTGATCACTTTTTACATGTTCAATTATACAGCACATGTATTTGATTTAATTAATAATAATCTTTTTATTTTATTATTAAACAGAGACAACGGCATAAACAGAAAATAAAAGTGTGTATTACCCTGGAGTTCGTTGGTCTACAATAGCAACATTTCCATGCAAGTGTCCAACCACGAGTGTCGAACAGTCATGGGACAGGAAATCAAAGCTTTTTATGCCATCCTCAATACTATATACCTAGTTAAAAAAACAATAGATAACGTTAGGGGGCAACAATCATGATGTGCAAACGGAAAAATTATAACCATATAATGCAACTTTTCATACATCATCAAAAGCTGCTTTCTCCACGTCCATGCTTCGTAAAGACCCATCGTAGCTTGACGTTAGCAGGTTAGCCGGACTGCTCCGTGAGAATGCCATGCAACCGACAGGTCGAGCGTGTGGCTCAAAAAGGAGCACTCCGTCATCACCCCACTCACCTCCCTGAGGAACAGAAAAAGAGGTAGTTATCTGCGTATTTTTATGGGACTGCCATCAAGTCGAAAGGCAAATCAAAACTCACCAACTTCCATAGTCCTACATGACCCAATTGATCTCCTGCAGCCATGAGAAGGTTACTGCTACAAGGATGGAAGGCAGCACTGAAGATGCGATTCTTTACCACCTTCACCACTCTATTGTTGGGCATGTGCATTCTTTTTAAAGCTGTTTGGTACCTGCATTAAGACAATTCAGCTACATCTAATAAAGTTTGTTCAATAAAAATCTCTCATTCAAATAGAGTTTCTTTGTATTACAACAGTGAAAGTGCATAACTTAAGGAATATGGACATGCCAAATGTTTCAACGAACTCCACACTCAAGCACTTACGCTTTCATATTCATGCCCACTTTTTTAATTTCTATGAAATCCTGCGAAGTACAATGAAGCCAGAAGTGTTACACCCAGCATTACAAAAATAAAGAAAACCTGTAGCTGTACCGGTAGTCTAAACTTCTTACCTCAGTGCATAACTTGAGAAACTCTGTAGGTAGTGCACTGCCTTCTTCAACATTTACTGGTGTCATACTGAGAGGACCATCTGGTTTCTTTGCTGTGTGAACCTTGAAGAAACAGAATGACTGTAATCACTATTTAAGCATTCCTGACATACCACAATGCATGCATTTAATTTCATTGCACTTACATGCTCCAAAGCCACTGCAATGGGTTCTGAAGGCATGGATAATAAGTCAGCCTGCTTTTTATGTAAACGCAGTGACTTGCGTGAAGGCAGAACTTCTCCCACAAAGATCTTTGACTTGCTGCTATTTTAAAAAGCGTCACATACAGGGGCGATCAAAGGTTTCAGTGTCTGTTCAGTTACGGCTTTCCCTTTTCCCATCTTCAACTAAATACCAAGACTAAGTGCCTATGCATAAGCGCCTGACATTGCACTTTTGTGTCAGTACAAATAAGAATACTTTTTATTCATGAATTTACCTCTTTAGCAAAGGTTTTGGTTGTCGGATGTTTCAGCCCCTCCGTAGCCTTTTAAAAGAGTTAACTATAATTAATGACATTTTCATGTAAACTATCAATAAGACAGATTAATTTGACAACTGTGTCACTGTGCCATATACATTTCTCAACCCTCGAAACATACTTTTGTCTTAACCAATATTCAATAGGGGGGAAAAAATAGGTATTTAGATGCTATGCCATGGCTTAAATTTGCATGCTTAATTTTTGGGGACTGTGTTCGGGATCGCCTTCTATGCGTCGTACTACACTGCATGGGTCACGGACAATCAAAAACCAACCTGGAATAGTCTGATGGAAGACAAAAACGATTGGTTTCGTCTAATGTTCTCCAAGCGTTCCAACTCATATGCCGATAGAGCTCCATGCCCAACCTATATTGACAGCAGACCACATTACCTAATATAATCAAAAAGTAGGCTATTTAATATAATATAATGCTTAAAATCATAACCGTGATTTTAGCATACTAACTGATTTGTCAGATGTTAATTCACAGCTCTCTTTCTTGACTCGGTTGTCATCTTTCGGTTGTTCTTCAGGAGTTCTCTGTGAAGTGAATGGTTGGAGGAGACGCAACAATGTTATGTTTTTACAGTAGCATGACATTAATTATAAAATATTGGCAATTTGGGCATGTTATGCTAAGTACCTTTCTCTTGACACCATTGAGTGAAACGGTGTATTTATCATCCTTGGAGGCATTATTTAGAATCCAGGCTCTTCTTTGAGTTAGCAACTTTGAATTGCCTTGTTACTTGTCGAGCTGAACGTCGGATTTGAACCTGGGCGTGAATTTTCTCAGTTTCTTTAAGAGTCGTTTCCTGGAAACAGTTACCATCTATAATACACATTTTGTAAGAACACTTCTAACGCACTTACGTTTTGGGTTAACGTTATGCCTACGACGGAAGCTTGTCGACTCTCACCTCGAGCATAGTAACAATAATACTTAATAATAATAATAATGACACATATTATTTAGTTTTTGGCGCTTTTCTCAGGACTCAAAGCGCTTTTAAAAATTTATCGCAAGATACACAACGAAGGAACGGACAGACTGCTACCTCAATCAGTCCGGTAGAACTCTTGAATTGTACAACTCTGCGGGCTAATGCAGTTTACCAAGGAGGGTATTACGAGATAGAATTACACTCATTGCAAAACACTTAAGGGAAAACCTATAACAATAGCCACCACTCCCAACGTTTGCTAGCTACAGTTTCTAATTAGTGTTGAGTAGCCTAACTATGAGGTCTCGTTGACAAGCAATTCTCTAGGATCTTACCTGAGATAAACGCAGCTTCACACACGTTTTGAGATTTATTATATCTTGTTTATCCATATCGATATTGAATAGCTGTTCACTGCACTAAGACTCTAGTCAGTAGTCTAAGACTTAGAGTGAAGACAACAGTAAACGTATGAATGCCGCAAACACTACACATTCTTTTATAACACTCCCGCCACAATACGCACAGTGAGTTTTAATAGGCTGTTGTAACGTCACAGGTCTTGTCCCGACGATGTTCTCAACGGACTCACCTAATGGATGGTGATACATTTGCTGTGTTCGAAATCGCCTACTATGTATACTTGCCTACTATGCATACTTAACATACTTAATTTTACCGAAAATGAGTAGGCAGTGTGCCAACATTACATAGTACGTCAAATTTGAGTATGGAAAAAGTTCCCGGATGACATACTCAAATTTGGGGAAATGTTGAGTACCCGAGAGGTGTTACTAGATGCTTCACGCACCAAAATGCAATTCGGCAATTTTCTCCTAGCTTTGACAGCATTACAAAAATGCGGGGTTTTGGTCACGTTCCAGTTGAGTATACTAAAAATATAATCGAATCTTTGTAAAAAGCAGTATTCTAGATTTCGGTTTAAGTAGTCTGTCTGCAGTATGTACTCATTGAGTATGTACTAGATAGTATTTAAGTAGGCGATTCCGAACAAATCATATAGTAAGTAGGGTGAATTCGGGTATATTGGGACATCAGGTAAATTGGGACAGCATAAGAAAACTGCATTGTACTTCTCCCCTGAAAAGTTTAAGTCAAAACAATTGGTGCTGAGACCTGGCTGTGGAAGCACGTGACAAATTTCTTAAATTAAAATAAAAGGTAGGTGTGCTTTTTATTTAATTTAAAGCAAAGGCCTGTTTTGAACCAATGCTATGGGTTAACTACAACCAATGGCTAACATTACCGATTTACTCCGAATATGATAACATGACCTAATTCTGTTCAATTGTAAAGTCAGAAAGTATAACTTACAATAGAATAAGTTAATGTGAATAATGCATGTGTAGATAATATTAATATAGCCGCATTTAAAGGTAAATGTACGTTCGTGCTCCTGAACTCCATTAAATGCATTAAAATAAAAATACTTAATATTTTATTTACCATCAGGTTTTATTCACAACGCATTTTCACTTTAAACTCTGCCTTTGAACTGAAGAACATGCATTACATAATATTGTATCTCTTAACCCTCCTATTATCTTTGGGGTCAATTTGACCCCGTTCAATGATGGTTGTCCCAAAATCAATTATTGGCATTATTTTTGATTTGCTTCATATTCAATGAATTTTCCTAATTTAATGGCGACAACTGGTTAAACATCAAATGTACTAGTGTTCAATGTCCAGTACACACATTTTAGGCCTATGCTCTACGCATTGGTGTTTCTTAGGGTAAATTTGACCCAGGCTGTTTTAGCTGTATAAAACATATGAACAATTTAGAATTTAGACAAAATTGTTCTGGTGTTCATGGCTGATATACACTTTCTAATCTTTAAAACCATGCATTTAATATGGAAATAACTCTTTATAGTCCAAATCTACAATCACATGTGGAGGAGAACACATAATTCCTGCAACAACTTTTAACATTGTATAGGGGGGCTGGGGGGAATTATGCTTTATTTGAAGTCAAATGTATGTAGTCCACAAAGAGACAACGTATCTGACACATAACCTTGGTTAAGAATTTCAATCGCAATACTTTTCTGAAGGTTTAAATTACCACCGAGGACAAAGGATAATATAGTACATTTGAAGATAAAAAGGAGGGTTAAACAAATCAGCCAATACCAACAATACCACTACTTCATACACAAAATATATTTTGTCAACAAATTTACAAGAAAATGTCAGACACAAACCACAAAGTATTTACGCCTTCCTTTAGTGTTCGTTACTTCATCACACAAACTTTGTTTTCCTTTGGTGATGCTGCTCAAAGAGCAAAGGATATGAAGAGCAAGCTGCAAGTCCACACATGTTGTGCCCTCTTTCAATTAGAAAATACCTGTTAATCAGAAATAACAATCATTGTTTAATCAAAATCAAAATGCAATAGTGCAAAACTAAATAGCCATCCTTAAAACCTAGGTAGGTCACCTTATTTCAAAATCAACAATATAAGCAAAGGGTAATCTTTATCAATTACCCTTCCATTCCCCACTTAGCACCCCAGGAGTTCTTCACTATCCAGTATAAAGTCCCATTTTCTTCACCAAATCCCACAGCAAGTACCGCATGATTCACGGTATCTGTTGTATTCTTACACAAGGTGCTAGAAAACCAAAAAACAAACAATATCATCTTAAGCTCACCAGTCCATAAATACACTTGCCGTTTTTGCCAGTCATACTCTGAAACAATAGAATGAGCAAAATAATAGTAAAACCTGGTGTAGATGCCATCCTTGTAGTGAACAAAATCAGCAGTGACTTCATAGCCGAAGCTTACAGGGTTGCGTGTGGCCACGGTGTCAACCATACCATTTTCATCATACTGCCGTTAGATGAGAAGGAAAAAAGGAAAGATCATTGATATCTAAATTATGTCAAATAGTTGAAGTTATATATTATTTAAGTGTTTATGCACTCACACTTGTTATGTTGACAACATCTTTGACAAAAGCTGCTGCTAGCAGAGGCTTGAACTGGCAAGTGCTATCCTAAACAAAACAAGGAAGACAACATTAGAGAATTATGTGTTCATGTTTTAAAAGCAATAAGCTTTATTTTTGCCAAAAATAAAACAAATAAATTATAAGACATGCATAGCCTTTGTATGGGTAGTCGTCCTCTGTCATGAGTCCATCGCTGTATTTAATGTACTCAAAAGCCTGGCTTGGGAGTCCACTGAAACAAGCAAATCAGTATTTACTAGCTGTCAAAATGTACTGAATCTATATGCAGTGGTAAAAAATGTATTATAAGAAAAAATATACAGTCACCAACCCCATGCATCCATGGTTGTTAAAGTCTTGGGCACAGTCAATCAGTTGCTGCTCAGACTGAAACATAATTCCTTTTTTGAAATTATGCAATTCATGGAATTTGAGGGGCAGAATCCGTTTTTTTTTGTTTAGTTATAAATCGCAAATGATCGTCAGCTGTGCATGTATTTCGTCCCACATTTTTTTTATAGAAGGTTTCCAATGCTTATTAAATGGTATTTAAGTAGAAAAACTTTATGATACGGATAAATGTGGTTGACCTCACCAGAAGTAGTAGCTTTCCAGTAGCAATAGCTGTGACAGACTCAAGACATCCTGTGGTAGAAAATGTCCAACAGCTTCCACAGTGACCCTGAGGAAACAATCATCTGATCTACCAATAGCTAAACTGTCAGTGTAACTCCTAGACAATGCCATATTACATTTCAATGTTTATATTATATAAAATTGTCCTTTGGGAACTTTAAAGGAATCTACAGTTAAGAGATTGTCTAGTTATTTCATTACAGTACCTGGTTCTTAACAGGAGTTACAAAGTTGCCTCGCTCCCTCCAGTCCACATGATCAGGGTAAGGCTCGTTGCTGCTGATGTGACTCCCTTTAGTGGCTGAGCAGTTCTGAGAAAGATAACTATAGAAGTTGCTTTACTGAATCACAGGACACAAAATCAAACATATTGATCTGGCTTTGTTACTGTACCTGTTGCTCTGTCAAAAGAAAAGATTTCTTGAATTCTACAAAGGTCATGTCCGAGAACTGATTCAGTCCCACTGAGAGGTTTAAAGATCAGTGTTACAGCAAACAATATAATAACCAGAATGAAATGTACAGTTTGTGTAAAGTATTTTGAGATAGATATGCAAAACATTATACATAACAAAGATGGTCTTACTTGTGAAGGAGTGTTTTCCAGCGTTATGATGTTCAATTTTTCTTTTGTTTTCTGTAAATATCTGCAGGCGATGGTAATATTCCTCCAGACCATATTTTCTGTTGTACTGATAAAGCAGAAATAAAATATAATGAACTAGTAATCTAGTAACAATGTGCCATTTTCTTTGTTGACCTGCTAAACTTGACCTCTGATAGGCAAGGGAAATTGCAATTAAAACAACCAAACAAGTATTTTTGTCAAGCATTGCTTCACACAATCAGCAAGGAAAAGGGCAACGTTTTTGATTTAAGTACAACCTGGAAATAGGCAAATATTTAATAAAAACATGTCATGGGTCATAATAGAAAGCCTATGCTTTTGTAAAAAACTTTGAATCATATAAGTGCAAATCTACAGTTACTGTAATAACTGAATATATGTATTACTCTATTGCTTTCAAATTAAGCAAAGCCAGCAAATTTATGTTATTGAAAATGCTCAACAAAGTCAAAATTATACTTTTATAATCGTCATATCCCTACAATCTACATTATACCTCTGACATCCACTGTTTGAATTCATATTCCTCTGCGAATAAAGAGAAAGAAGCAGTTAATAATCTGATTGATGATCACGCATCATTGGAGTGTAGCCGATGCACATGGGCTGCTGGGTAACACTGAGAGCCGTAGTTTAGTTGAGGAATGTTACAGGAACTTTTACATAAGTTAAAAAATATGAAATTATAAAATCATGCACTTGACTCGCCCTTGAGTTTGTCTCACTTTAGATACATTATGAAACATCACATGACAGACGTCTGCTCGTTTCCGGTAATTATTTAGTTCACTTACCTTCCAGTAATATCAGAGGCGTTAAAGTGACAAAGTGAAAAACCGTTATAATGTAACAAACTCTGATAGCGGGCGCCATACTTCCGTATGTGAACCTTTGCAACCTATATATAGATGTGTCGTGTGTATCACATGACTTGATGCCCTAGCAAACATTGGTAGTTTTAAATTACCCGCTCTCTGGAATTAAAAGTCCTCGCTAAATCAGAATCGATTCTTTGAAATCACTAAAGCTCAATGTTGTTTTCATTTTTGACATAACCTACATCAGATTAATTTGTCACACTTGACACTGGTCCCCCCTGAGATAGAATAGATTTATTAACAAGTGGTAATCAGGAAAGAATACAATACTGGGTATATTTTTCAAGCTGTTTAAATAGACTGAAAGGTTATTCTCATACCACTGGGTATTGCTCAATTTAAATAATGTAGGTGTATACCTGTGTATAGTCATGTGCATGGGTTGAAATTAAAAACAGTACACATAGCCTACTGTTCTATATATTTTTGTTTAAACACGTGAAAGTGGTACATGCCTGCCACTTAAGCATTGGGTGTTTTTCTATACAAAGCTTAGTAGAAAATACATATAAATATTCAAACAATAAACACAGTAGTATACTATATTCCTGTTCAAACAGTGATCTAGACAGGATATATTTGTGTTAAAGTACCATAAGCAGAAAAGTTATAACAGGGTTAAAAGCTGCAAGGAAAACAGATTTTAACAAATAAGCTTTAAACAGATTACAAATAAGGAATTGCATTTGGCTGCCTGTATACAATATACACTGCAAATTATTTAATATTTGATTGGCAAAAAGGGATAAATATATTTTGTGTGTTATTCTTGGGAATAAGGCATAACCCATAATGTACTGGCCATATAAGATAAACCATTAAAGAGCCATATGCTCTCAGTTTCAAAGAAGTTTAAGTTTTCATTTCATATTGGTTAGATTTGCTACATACATTGCCCAGAGCCTATACACTGTACAGATGATGTAATTTTGCCCACCTGAAAATAAGGAGACACAAGCAAAGCATCAAAACCCACTATTATGCTGATTAAAGGGGTAATTGGACCATTCCAAATTTCTACATTGTGTCTAATTTGGTTTTAGGTTAAATAGCTACATAAAATGATTAAACAAAATAAAGGTCCTCCACAGCTCCCCTCACCACTACCAAACTGTTGAATTAAGATACCAGTATAAAAAAAAATGCTGAGCAATTGTGTCTGACCACTCGTACAAAGGAGAATGATACTCCACCATCCATTTTCACTGATATGTGATTAATTTCAGTTATACACTTTTTTTTATTTGTGGTTGAAAATAACTATCAAGAGAATAGCTAAATCAGTAAATAACATGAACTCTGTAAATGTAATGTTGTAAATGTAAATAAAAGTTATCTCGGCTATAATGAATTGTTAATAATGGTTACAGTATACGTCAGAGTTCTTTGGGGAGCACATACTATTGGGACACATTCTAACAGAATCTAATACAAATAATGATTTATATATATACACTATGTTATAATTCCTGTACACTTTATAGGTTTTGAAGAGTGTTGTCCCCTTCAGGATGAAGTTTTGGGCTCAATTCTTAGAGATGCTTCATACAGGCTCTCCTCATCCAGCACTGAACTGCCATCCAACAAATAGGCTGTCGCCTAACATGCAGGGAGCATATTTGCATCAGTGAGTTATTTGGTTCATAGCCTGGCATATTATTGTGTGAATAACGTCATCGTTGCATCGGTTTAAGAAAGGACAAGGAAGCAAGTATTGGGAACTTTGTCCAAATAAAAACCACTGACAACTTTTTGATTATACATTTACAGTCTCTAGTCATATCACCTGTTAAACCGTAAGTGTCTCACCTTTGGCTGATGATCAATCTTGTAAGCAGTTTGCTGAAACTGACGTATCTCTCTGATTATATGAGATATCTGGGGAGGGGGGGCGACAGAGAACAAAAATCAAATCAAACAAGTTGCAAAAATAGTAGTCAGGTTAATGTAACAGGAACTGTAGAGTAGGTTAACGCCTTATTAAGAGTTTTCTTAGCTACCATTCTCATTTTGGAAAAGTTGACGAGACTGTCCTCTGTGTAGTTGGGTGTTCCTTCCTCTATGAAGGCCAAGTCAGTCAGGTACATGCCCAGGTAGGGAACACATGGTGGATCACAGCTAACAGATACAAAAATAAAATCTGATAGGTCTGGCAAACTGATAAAAAGAACACGCACACAAACATGTAGGATAGCTGATGCATTTGCACATACAAACTGGCTGTACATAATGACACAGTATAGCACACACGTGTGTGTGTGTGTGTGTGTGTGTGTGTGTGTGTGTGTGTGTGCTTTTGCTAGACACAGGAAAAAAATAATTCCTGCTTTATCAATATGGCAGCAATAAAAGCTTTGCTGTCACTTACTTCTTCAACGCCTCTCTCAGATTCTTGAACCTTCCCTCGGATGATACAAGTTTCTGCAACTTGTCAATCACTGTCTTAGTCTATGGTTGAAAAAGAAAAATAATATGATGTTTTTATAATATACTTAAGAAATGTGGTTAAATATAGCGTAGAATTTAATTTATTTATGCTCAACTGTCGTTAAGGCAATTCAATATTAATCCATTGTTGTCAAAGCTGTGTTGAGACATAATCTACAACTATGATGTGTTGTGTCACCCACCTGCTTGGAGACTTTGAGCCATGTCTTCTTGAGGCGAAAGACAGAGCTGCGATTGAGGGAGGAAGTGATTTCTAACACAGCGTTGTAGTTGTGAAGACATCGGCATATGTCTGCCACGGCAACCCACTTCTCCATTACCGCTACCCTCATGATCACATCATCGCAGCGAAGAATCTCAGTAGCAATCAGGTTACTGATCTGATATGGTGACATGAGAAGAGGGGGAAATAAGAACAGAAGAAAAGTACTCCTAATGTTTGTGGTAAAGTAAAGTAAATTAAGTAATTCGATGAGAATATACGTCATTGAAATGTTTGGTGGTTTTCATTATGTAAGGAGTCCTCTCATTCTTGTCGTTTTTCATCCACCCTTGGCCAAAGAACTCTCTATGGAAAACATAAAGATTGACATTAAAAAGGAAAACAAATTAGGTAAAACATTTTATTGTGGACATTTATTTAAATAAAACGATTGTACTAATCGATTGACGTGTTTGTTCATCCTCTTCCTCCCCCCCACCAACTACATGTATTCTGTGTTTATGCCTGTGTGTGTGTGTGTGTGTGTGTGTGTGTGTGTGTGTGTGTGTGTGTGTGTGTGTGTGTGTGTGTGTGTGTGTGTGTGTGTGTGTGTGTGTGTGTGTGTGTGTGTGCGTGCGTGCGGGCGGGCGGGCGGGCGGTGCGTGTGTGCGTGCGTGTGCGTGCGTGTGTGTATTTCCCAGCTATCCCCTTGTGGGTTTTCTCTGTCCTATTCCTCCCACTCACTCATATGGAATGACCTTGAAGACCAGGTTGTCAAGCAGAGTGAGCTGTTCGGCTATCTCCAGTGCAGAGTGGTTTTCAAATGGCTCTGCTTTAGCCCCCTCTGCCTGCAAGACACACAGGGCATCGTTACAACCAGGGCTGCGACCAATCGGACTGATTTGAGGCCAAAAAGGTGGCTCTGGTAATAAATACATGCAACTGTGGCGAACATCGTTAGAGCTAAAAACATGGTTGCATGAACATCTCTGCCCCTGTGCAGGTCTTCACCATCTGGATGACCTCTTCCAGGTTGATTTGGTTGTCTCCTGGGTCCTCTTGGGTCAGAGTCCTGCAGACAAAGGACGGATAACACTTAGATGCCGCCATACTGGAGAAGCTAACCAATATAATGATTCTGTTGTGCTATAGCTTATAAAGCATATAGTTTTTTTTTTTTACCTAATGATGTTAGCTGCAGCCTTTCTCTCCTGGGTTAAAAGTTCAGGATCGTGCATCACTTCCTCCAAGAAACCGATGACTTTTGTCTTCAACTCAGTGTTGAGCTCAAAGTCCTGCTCAGCAACACAAGACCATGGTGTCCTGAACACAGCCTAAACCAGCACAGCAGCCCCTAGTGTTCAATGATGTGTCATGCACTTCTTTACCTGAGAGTGTTTGGACACCCAGTGACGAAGCACGTTGAGGACTCTGTTGGTGGCAGCCCTGCGGATGACAAATTCCTTATCGCCATTCCTCTGGTCGGTAGGGAAGCCTTGGATCAATAAATAGATGAGGTTCATCAATACTTCTAATGTTTGTAAAGTAAATTAAGTAGGCTAATGAGAATACGTTGTCATACATTTTTACATTCCCTGTTATCTATGAGATCATTTTTGAAGTACAGTGTAGCCCTGTTATCATGCGATCGTTGGGTCCACAAAATGTACAAAAAATATATAAAAAATAGGTTTTCTGTAGATTTGCCTGTGATAAACCTTATATAATGATGAGATGTGAAGTATTTTTTGTGTTGGGTGTTAGTTAGATTAAATGTGAAATCTTTCATTTAAACCCCTATGTTTTTAGACAGCTATATATATAGTATATTTGATTCTCTGACTAGTCACTGACCCGTGCTAGCCAGGGACATGCGGCGGTACTTCTCCTTGGTAGGCGTGCCCTCGTTGGCGCCAGCCGTGGCGATGGCAAAGGCGGAGGCAGCCGACAGGGCACTGCGGTTGTTGTCCAGCTCTCGGCAGGACGACACTACCATGCCGTTGTTGAAAGAAAACAGAGAGAACTCTGGTGGAGGACAGCCAAGAAACCAAATGAGGAGGGATTCTGAATCAAATGTAGGTCTTAACTAACCTTTTGACTCACTACACGGTACATTACTGTAGAAAATAATATTAAGAGCTCAAAATGCATCTGTCCGTGTTAAAATACTATGTTTCAAAACATGATCAGTGAAAGTTTGGTTGTCTGCTGGTGAACAACTGCCAGTAGAGGACAGCAAAGATCCAAGCAGAGCCAAGTTCCCCTGCATTTCTAGACTTGTTATCAACCCTCTCTTTACCCCTATCTAATCACATTCCCTGCACAGGCTTCATGATGCTTCCAAGCCAATCCAGACCACTATATCTTAAATGATGATGCGAAAAAAGATCACAGCGTTTTTGTCTCAAACGTGGCCAAGAGAGGGAACACTGTTCTCCGTCATACAATGCAGCATCCTCCTCCTTGTCTCTTACCGTATGTAAACAGCAGGAGTGGGTGGGAGCAGAGGAGGAGTAGGCCACACAGGACTACTAACAACAGAGAGAGAGCGTGTGTGTGTGCGTGCGAGGACTGCACGACTCAACACTAAACTTGGCGAACAAAAAGACAGTGTGTTCCCCCCTCCATAGCAGTGACTGCATTTCAGTACGGCTGCCTCCATCCCTCCCTCCTCGCTTGCCTTCCTTCCCTCAACCGGGGGCGGTGTAGAGGAACACGCACATGGTTGCTAAGGTACAAGGTTTCCTACCACCTACTCACATGAGGCGCCTGGCATCCCTTGTATCCAGCACTGTGAGAGAGAACACTGGGGATAGATTGTGCCTGACTACCTACCGAAGGGGTTCTCCTTCCTCTGCATTTAGGCGTAGCAGAAGGGAGGGGCAGTAACCGCTTCAGAAACATGGGGCTGATTTTGTCTTTCATGTGATTTACTCTTCCTTTGACAAAGAGGAGTCTCAACTTTTTTTTACTGTCGTTTCTTGTGAAAAATAAACATGCACAATAGAGTGACCGGGGGGAAACACATACAGACCAGAGTTTTTGGACTTGATGTTCTTGGGTGTGGTTGGGGACTTGGGAGGTGACATCTCAGTCTCTGCCTCATCATTCTCGGAGGGCTCCGCGTCACACTCCTCCCTCACACACAAATCTGGGAAGACGAACACAACACGACATTGATAAAGTGTTTCATGCCAATACATGTAGACTGTTCGTCAGCACCCAAAGCGGTCCCTTTGCTTAAATTGTGTTAGAGGCTCTTCAGAGTAAAGCATTAGAAAACGTGCATGGTGCCTCCGTCCACCCTGACCTTGCTTGCTAAGGGCTGAGTCCTCCGTCTTGCCGTCAGCCTTGCTCTCTCCCTCGTCAGAGATCTTGCTGGCCTTGGTGCTGGACACATAAAGCTTGTTGATGTCTAGGCTGGTCTTGCTAAAGGGGGACATGGTGTGCATGCTTGAATAGCCGTTAGGGGAGCAGTTCAGAGCGGCCAGGTCCAGGGCCTTGCCCCCCGTGATGATGGGGATGTTTAGGGACAGCTTGCGCCGGCGGTTGGGTGAAGACGTCTTGGTGATAGCGAGGGGCGGAGGGGAGGAGAACTTGCGGCTGGCACGTGGGGACTTGGGTGGCTCGCCGTACAGAAGTTTGTTGCTCTGACTACTGGCAAAGAACAGCTCCAGAGAACTGTGGGAAAGGAAAGGAAGAAAGAAAAGATAAGAGGGAAGAAGAGGAGGACAAGGAGAAGGAAGAAGGGGAACACCAACATCACGGCACGTTTCATGAATAGATCGGCATACGACACGCTTGAAAATAGATGAGCTACTTTTTCGGGGGGGGGGGGGGGGGGGGGTCATCAGTGTGACCTAAATAAGAGCGGGTGTGAGGGGAGGATCGGCAGTGCGTTGGGTGTTTGAACAGAGAAAGGCATTCACCACAGGGGCTCTATTGGAGCTCCTGCCTTTTTTGTTTAAGCTACATTGTTTAAGACATCCTCCTCCTAGCAGTGAGAGCCACCCCCTCTGAAGGCCTATAAATAGCATGTCAAGTGACAGTGTGGGAGGCACGGGTGCTGCCAACAGCAACCAGCCCAGGGGAGGCCCACTGAGACACAGAAAGAAAGACAGACAGAGACAGGGAGAGAGAGAGAGAGAGAGAGAGAGAGAGAGAGAGAGAGAGAGAGAGAGAGAGAGAGAGAGAGAGAGAGAGAGAGAGAGAGAGAGAGAGAGAGAGAGAGAGAGAGAGAGAGAGAGAGAGCAGGAGAAAATGAGAGAAGCTATAGATTGGACCACAGTGGGGGCTGCTGGCTGGGAGAGAGCGAGCAGGGAGCCTCTGGCCCTGCGTGGCATTAGAAGCGGCCATGTTGTGTCTCCTCCTCAGCTAAATCACAGAGGAGAGGCGAGCAGAGGAGAGAAGAAGAGAAGAGAGGAGAGAAAAAGATTAGGGAGAGGAGGAGAGGGGTCTGGGTGCAAAGCACTGCCATCAATATTTAATACTGGAGAGCCTCTGCAGACGATGGGAGGGAGGGAGGGAGAGGGAGACAGATAGGGAAGGGAAAAGGGAGGAAGGGGAAGGGTGGGGTCCTGCAGCAGAGTAAGGGGTTGCCATGGTGACGGTGCGGCGGATGGTCAGACTGTAAGAAAGAGAGGACGAGAAAAGATAGATAGAATGGGAAAAGAGAAGAGGGAGAAAGTGAGAGAGAGAGGAACACAGGGCCCAATTACTGTGGTAGTGGACAGAACACACAGAAGTGAATGCACTGTTGTGACCTCTCTCTGCCTCGCCTTGCACCTCTCCTCTGCTTCTCTCTCTCCCCTATTCCTTTTCTCACCCAGAAAGATATGATAGCATAGTGGGTTAGCTACAGCCCAAACCCAGGCACTGCAGGCTCTGCTGAATCACACTGTAGAGCTGCATGGTTATTAAAGCATTAACAAGTGAAGCGTGTTATGTTTTGATAGCAGATCTGAATTTTGGAAACAAGGGGGAACTCCACTAAAACTTTTTGTCCTTTTGGTAAAACTAAAGCTAAGAAGACTATATTGTACCTTAGGCGTCAAACCATATATTTGAAATCAGGGGGGGGGGGGGGGGGGTTCTCTCCCAGAAGAAGTGTTTGAACAATGTTTTTGCTATTTGGATATTGGTGTACAACGTTAACCCACAGGTCAAAACGTGACCAGAGGGTCGAGGCCGAGTCTCACCGAGCCGGGATGGCGCTGATGGGCTTCTTGTAGATGGTGATAAGCTTGTCCAGCACCACGTGGGCGCTGGTGAACACTCGGTAGGAGTGCAGGAAGGTGTTGAGGAAGTCGATGGAGAGGAACCGCAGGTCGGTCAGCCTCTCCAGCAGACGCTCCACACTGGCGTAGCGGATCTGGAGCACCTTGCACGAGTTCATCATCTTACTGAAACGGATGTCCACGTCGTCGCAGTACAGGCTGGTGTCCGACCTGGGACGGCAGGATATCAGGGTAGACAAACGTTAAACACACGCAAGCATGCACATTGACAAGCATACACACACGAACACGCACACTAAAAGACGTAAAAGAAATACGTCATGAATATAAAACGTTCAAGCATTTACTTTGTTTTAAGTTATCAAACTTAGATTGTATGTGTATGGGTGCTTACTGCTTACTGCTGCATGAATGTGTGACTGCGCAACATTCTTACTTGATCATCTGTGGCACTGTGACTTTGCTATTCTCCTCGAAGGCATTCATCATCAAACCGTTGCAGCGGATGTTATCAATGCACTGCAAGAAGGACAGGAGACATCATTGTTGGCTCGATAAAGCGCAAGGGGGTTCAGTGAGTTTACAAACAGATCTGGGTGACCTAAATTATGACCCTAGCCACCAAGTGCTGTCTAGGAGGAAGCGCAGCATGCAGACATGCCTGACTAATGTCGCTTGTCCAGGCAGATTTCTCCTGACGTGAAGAGGCCACCAGGATGACAGTGAAGGATTGGCAGTCTTTAGGCTCCACGATGACCTTAAAGTCCAGATGCTCCACGTCCTGGCCACTCTTCTCTGGTTTAGCTGTAACGCATGTTCAAGACATCTCTATCATATTGTACACTTTTCGCCATAAGCTCTGGGTTTTTTTCTTTCAAAGAAAAAAGACAAAGATATTGAAAGGGAAATGTGACTTACGCTCGTCATCTGTGCCCTCGGGCTCCTCCATCAGGGTGCAATCTATGAGGGAGACCACTCCATTCTGGTTTAGGTTTAATATGTTACATCAGCCATTAATACACAGTGATGACCCGCTTTATATGAATAAAGGTGTATACAGCTAAAAGCTATTCTAGTCCTATAACATACTTTAAATAGAACTACCAAAAGCAGAACCCTGGTGAAAAAATGGAAGTGTCACCCACTAACATACCTTGGTGAGGTGGAGCTTGCCTCCAGAGCCCCTGGTGCAGATGATCAGATGTTTGGAGAACAGAAAGCACTGTCTCTCTCCTTCCTTCTTCAGAGATAGAGAGCCCAGTCTGCCTCTCGTGATCTTCCCCTTCTCACTCATAGGCACCTGGATAAGGGAGCCTATAGAACACACAAACACAAACACACATAGACATAGAAACACAATGACTTACTAAAAACATTCAGCCGATTTCAAACGACACAGGGTTAAGCAGGGTTAGCATTATTCAAAAGTTGGTATTTGTTTCTACCAACCTTGTCTGACAAACGTCTGGCTGGTGTCCAGAAGAACCTCACACCCTTCAACAATCATACGCTCGATGGCCAGGTTCTTTCTGATGTTCTCTGTCTCACTCACCTCATCATGCATGATTCTGGGGAGCAATAATACAGCCTCTTGTACGTCAATTTATAGACAACACATAATTATTTTATTATGAAACAGAGAGCAGGAAATGGTGTTTTACCTGGACAGCTCCTCCAGTTTAGATTTGGCATAGTCCAGACTGTTCCTCTCCACGTGCTCATGGGGCGTGTGGGCCAGCAGTTCATGCAGAGTCAGGATGTAGCGGGGAATCTAACAATGTAGAGTAAAAAAATCTCTGAACAAACTCTGGAAGCATCAACGAAAACCTCCCAAAACCTCAACTAAAAGATGTTGACAATTATATAAATGGGGTATGAGCATACTAACTTGAGAGGGCTTGAAAGGTAAAATCATGTGGGTAAAGAAATGTGATTAAAAACAGGCCTTCCATTGACGCTCTCTTTAACGATCTATCTTTGAGTTTGACAGAGATACTGTTGAAACAGTACATCACAACCTTTAAGGCAGCCATATTGTTTTTTAGAGCAACCATTAAGACCTAAGACTACAAACTATAAGGGTTAAAATATTTTTGTGGATTTCCTTTATTAAATGGTAACCTGCTAAAAGTAGCAGGTGAGGAGATAGGAAAATGTCTGAAACAATTGGAGTATGCTGTATGTGATGATTACACTCTAAGAAAAGGAGGTACAAAAATCGGGGGGAAATGTAGAATGCTTAACAGTAGGATGGAAGCCTCAGTGGAAAAAAAAGTCAAATGACAGGGCCACTGTCAAATGGTGACGTATAAAAGCATTTAGCATTTTCCCCGATTTTCTTACTTTTATTTATCAGATTGCTCATTACAAGTATAGTACATTGTACACTCACTTGAAACATGGGGTAGGTGAGGAATGTCTCCAGGGTCCTCTCCTCACAGTCAGGCTTGGCCTCATACTGCTTGAGTAGTTTGTCAAAGTCCCGGTTCTGTTTGCAGTGGGCAAGGATCTGCAGGCTGTACTGGTGGTTCCTCACAAACTCCTGGTAGATGTTTAGCATGGGCAGCAAAATGTCAAAGAGGTCCGCTGTGGAAATCCAAATCAGGGCATCAGATACTTTGCGAATAACTACCTAATCTTTTTAGAGATGCAATATCTCAGTGTTTACTCATGGATGATAAGATGGAGACATGAGCTTAATTCTCTATGTCCTGCACCTACATTGTTGAACCTTTGTTTCCCTCTTTGTTTTTCTGTTACAATTCTTGCTGAACAGTTTTTTATTGTATTTTCTCTTAGCTAACTTTCTCGAAATTCCATTTGGAACCTTCTATTTATCATATTTCTGATGCTATTGTTAATTTATAAAAAATAACTATAAAATGTGATGGTAAATGACAGAATCCCAATCCTAAGCAGTTCTTACCTAGAACCAGTGTGGGCCAGCTGGCTATTCTGGCCTTCAGTCCCTGGTAGAATATCTGATGGAGAAACATGATGGTCTCACTACCGAAGGAGAAGGAAATATTTAGGTAAGTAATGCTGAGTAAGGATTTGTGTATTCAGGTTATAAAAAATACAATGACATTAGACTTAACTTTTTACCACTAACAAAATAGCATGACTGTTAAATATTTAGCTAAAACAGACATATGATAGATTGATACTTCATTAGTACAAGAGGGAAAAAAACAAATCTACTTTGTTATCACCCGAATAAGCACAAGCACAATTTTGGTCTAGAATAAAATAAAAGTCTTCACACAAAAAAACAATATTGAAAAAAAAGTATTGCCATACATATATCTACTCAAATTTCACACACTGAACAAAAGCTTTTACAACTATCAACACAGCACCATGAAAGTTCAAAGTACCACTTCAATCTGCTTCTCAGTTCCACCCACACCGTCATTGACAGTAGGCCAGTAGGCTACATATACCTGTTGAGGAAGATGCTGCTGACATCGTCATGGGTAATGGGGGGTTTCTTAGAGCTAGCAGCCATGCGCAGGGGCCTCAGGAAGTTGTTGACCAGGATGTGGAGCTGTTGGACGTATTCGGCCTCGGCCTCCAACATGCTGAACACCACCTGGTTCCTTTTCCTCATACTCTCAGCGTGGGGTGAACGAATGTAGTCCTGGATGATGGTCTTCCACTTCCGCCGGCAGATCCAGCCACGCAGAAAGCTTTGCACCTGGTAAAAAAGTATAATGGAAAAATGTAACAGGAATTATCTGACTTATCTTATATTAACATAATCTATCAGGGTGAAGTTGATTACTAAAACAAAAAGCAAATCTTCATGAGGTCAGAGTTAAAAGTGGACCCTGTATAAAAATAAAGCAAAAAAAAACACTATGCAAATGCACTTGTGATGACATCTCACCTTTTTGATCTTCTTGATTTCAGTGTCATCATCACTAGGTGGTACCTCTGGACTTGATGACTGGATCTTCTCATTGTCTTTAAGCAGTCCGCCAATCTGGCATTCATAATCAACACTTCCAGTTACATTTGTAAGTTAATGTGGGCAGATAAACAGTGGGGTAGCTCTGTAAGATACCACTTACTGTAAAACAAGAGCTTTCAAATGAGTCTGCTTCTAAGTAAAGGAGAAAGCAGCTATTACAAAACACTCCCATGGCCATGCGAGTTCAAACGCACCGCAGAGTCTTAAGTGCCTCTATTTATTGTGTATAAGGAGTTAGACAGTTGATTATTCATATGCTAAGAGAAGGCTGCATCAGGTACAATACAAGCTGATTCATGAATATTGAGCAGAGGGTTTCATTGGCGCTCAGTATTAGCACATTAAAGAGAGAGGTGTGTTTGATCTCGTTCAGACAGACTGTAGAGAAACAAAACCATAGATACTGCGCTACTGACATATGCAAGAACACTCAGTGAGGTTTGATGGGGCAGTATAATATTATCGCAAAAAACTTTTTGTTGTTTTGTTTTTAAATCCCCAAAAGTGAGAAAATCTGTGAACCACTGCAATATTTACAAGGTTTCCTTCGCACACCTGCGCACACACACAAACACACAAAAACACAAACCAGTGTAAAGTAGTGGTGCTCCATCATGACATTCTAAGTTACCTCTGATTTTAGCCGCTCTATCTCGATTTCCCCATCCTCTATCTGTTGTCGAAGTTGCTTGGCAACTGTTTTCTCTGTCTCCACTATTTGGAGTAGATGTAGATACTTCTGCATGAGAGTTTCATGCTCTGTAGCCAGGTTCCTGTAACTGCACACACACACACACACACACACACACACACACACACACACACACACACACACACACACACACACACACACACACACACACACACACACACACACACACACACACACACACACACTCACATATAACCACACACCTCATTAATACACAGGGCCCATGATGGGATTATCAAAGCAAATCCAGACTTCATGTTAATGTGTGCTTAGACCCTTGGAGGTTCAGAAACCCACAATATTGCACACACATCTAAATGTCTTTTGGGGTTTGCAAATCATATGGAAACGCCTCTTACACATGACTGACACAGCAAATCTGTACACCGCATATATTTTCTGTGCTGGCATCACTGACATTTTAATTAAATGCAGTCTATTTCTTCAATGAAACAAAGCATTCACATAATATCAGCCTAAGTCAAAGAGGTTACGGTAACACTTTATAATAACTTTCAGTAATAAGCAGTTATTAGACCATCAATAAACTTTTATCTCATTATTAGTAAATGTGTGATAATGATTTATAAATTGTTTAAAAACGATGAGTTACTGTATTTAGGAATTAGTAAACTATGAATGGGAAGCTGATCATTATCATCTAATTAGACAAATAATCAATGCCGAGTAACAGGATAAAACCTGCAGAAGGTAGACTGAACCAACCAAGAATGTGCACTTCAAGTCAATGCAAAGTTCTCAATCCAAAAAACTAAACAAAATAATTTAGAAATTATTTATTGATAATTATCACACATTAACTAATAATACAATTCTAGTTTATTGATGATCTAATAACTGTCTATTAATGAAAATTATTACTGTAAACAGTTCATGGCACATAAATAAAAATAATTGTCATAAGCTCCCACAGTTTTTAAAAAGTAACCTTATGTCCTTCAATCAATCTGACAGATCGATTGATCTTTTCTTGCATAAATGTACCAGGCTGACAATTGTGGTGATAGTATTACTTAGTTTTAAAGACCCTACTTAACCTCGGATTCTCAGTAATGATGAACCTGTAATACAATATCATGCTCAGTGCATGCTCATATTCTCAGTCACTAGGCACCGTGTGGCATTCCCTAAAGCGGCAGCAGTCAGAATTGCTTTACTGGTGAGGGCCCATAGTTCATGTGAGTACCTGGCCTGTGTTATTGCTGCCACCCATTCATCGCAGTCCTTGACGTCCTCTGTACGTAGCTCCACAGCCTTCTGGTTATCATGGTTGAAAGAGACGGTGAAGTAGTACTGTAAGACCAACAAAAGCAAAACTGGATATGTAAGAAGAAGAATTTGTTGGGCCTGTTGTCTGTTGTTGTTAACTATGTTTATACTTTTAAGTACTGTAGGCGTGTTGAGTGTTTCAAAATAATAGTTACTATAACTGTACAACAACAACACAGCAAAATAATATTAATTTGGGGTATTGTAACTAAACGCCACAATTCACAACATTCACATCATTATATGTCAAGAGCTAATATCTATGAGAAATAGATAAAAAATATGTGAAATACATATTGTAAATGATTTGTTTGCCATCTAGGCTTCCTGTAAAATCGTGGGAGATTTATCAAGCTATTTTTAGCAGGCTGCTATTTTTGGCAGTGCATTATCTGTTTGAGTGAGACAACATAACCCACAACCCCAGCCCGTTCCACTTGCTCTGATTTCCAGACTTAATTCATCCACCTTATTTGACACATTCTCTACAGATACATGTAAAACACATCTCTAAACCAGTTCAACGTACTTGCTAACAAAAACACAATAGCAATCCATGTTGCCTATTTTATTGGCCCTTCAAAAACACTTTTTCAAATGCAAATATGGGTTGCCATAGTAACTGTGGGCTTAAACGTAGCTCTTTCTAAATAAGGAATAAGAACATTAAAAAGTGGAACACTCAAAGAATACAATGAAAAAGGAGATGGAGACAAAAAAGAGTGAGAAAAGAGAAAAGAGAGACGGAGAAAAAAACCTTTAGAGCAGGGAGGATATAAAAAGCTACGTAGCCCTGGAAGGTGGCAGTTGACTTGGCACCTATTCTCTGCATCTCTGCATTATAGCTCACTCTGTCTCACTCATGTTCCCTCTCGTTCTCTCTTTCTGTCGTCGTCCCTACCCCCCCCCCCCTCTCTCTCTCTCCTCAGACAACATGAACACAAACACACACACGGAGAGAGGAAAAAGAGAGATAAAATCCAACACACAGGACATTTCTCCTGGGTCTTGGAGGCTAGCTAGACAGGGATTAGCATACCAAAGTTTGATTCAAAACATCAGGCCACAGACACACACACACACACACACACACACACACACACACACACACACACACACACTGCTATCAAGTGATCTCTCAGAGGCTTATATTTGTCAGCTTCCAATATAAAATCTATTAAAAACATTTAACTTTCACCTGTAAGCACTAACTAATGTTATTAAATAATAGTCCTCACCTCACTTTTATATGGAGCGGCCCAGATGGACATTTCAGATAGTTGGCTGCATACATTCAATCAATCACAGACGTGTTCAATTATTTTCTTGCACACAAAAAATGGAGAACTATGTGTGCGCATGAACTTACACCTAAATATGTACGTGAACACATGGACACGTAGACAATGTGACGGTGTAAAAAGTCTATAAAATGTTAGTTATAAATAATAATTATACGTTTTCTGGAGCAGGATGTTTCAACAGCTTTCGTCTTTGATAATCTGTCAATCATTTCAAATAGTGATTTGGATAGGTTGTATGTATACCTGTGTAATATTTTAAGCTGGAGTGTGCTTGACATAGTCCTCAGAAGCATGAGTTGAAGAGGCAAAATCTTATAATTATTTGTCCATTGACTGGCAATAATCTATTATTTTATATTGTATACAACCTTTAATTCAATTCCTGTATGGGGGTGTCAAGGTTTTTCTTTATGCTCCAAACGATATAAGGGTAAATTAGTCATATTAGCAAGCAGTGAAGCACCTGAACAGCAACAAATGTGTCACTATTACTTTTAATAGAACTTCAAATATTGAACTTGCTCAAGGGAGGCCAATAGCAAACTGTTGCACCAAGCATACACATAGAAAAAACACCTGCTCTGCTTCTTCGTTTAATTTAATATTTTTTTATTAAGAGTTTTTTCTTTGGTTTGCGCAATTCGGATAAAAAGCGGGCTATCAACCGAACGACGAGACTATGAACTGACGAGACGCAGTTGCCAAGGTAGGATGCTATTATTATCAACAAGATGAATAAAATCAATACGTCAAGCGGAAAGCAGAAAACCGTCTTTCCTCCGCAAGATGGCGACATACAAAGTTTGAAATAGTTTACTCACCACATGTGGCTTGAAATATTGTTTACATCACAAAAAATAATTTAAACCTTTTCATTTTTAAAATACATTGTATCAGTTGTCAAAATTTGTGTTTATTTATTTTTTTATTAATTCGTATTTATTTTTCTTAGCTTGGCCGTAAATTCATTTTTGGGGGTTTTAAAAAAAATGTCGAGTGTTAGATAATAAAAAGATAATCTTGGTAAGATAAAATAATTGGGATGCTCGTTGTCATGCAGGTGCATATTATGACTGGCTTTGCATTAAATAAGTAGCCCACTGCAGTTATTGCTTGTTACGCTTGCAATACAACACTGTTTCTAGAACTTAAAAGTAGCAGAACCCTGTAACAACTTGAGAGGTATTCACCTGTTTTTTTTTTACTTCTTTTGGCAAGACTTACCTGTTTTTCTAAGCATTCCTTAGCTGAGAGAGATGGTTTAGGTGATGGAGCTCTATCACATACACATCCTTCCAACAGGTATAGTCCTGAGGGGCGTGAACTCGAGTCATTTTCGAAATAAAACAACATATTCTGCAACAAAGCGAACCACTTCGCGTGCCATTTTGTGTTGTCAGAGCTTTTTTTACTCAGACAACCTCGCCTTGTACCATCTTTCTTAGCCAAAAGGGCCAAATAGGTGATATGGCCATCATTAAGTCGCATCCCTTTCTGCATTTTGGCTATAAATCCAAAAAGGGTAATATGCTTGCAGATTCTTACATATTCTCAGCACCTCACCACTCTTAACAGTCTCTAATTTGGTGGGCAATGTACTCCTGTGTGCTCATCCACCGGAGGTATACGGATTTACAAGTGAAAAAAGGTAATGCAAGCAATCTGGAACACTCAGAGAAACTACATTTATCTAAGTACTTCTGTGGATGAAATCCCAAACTCTTTGCGCAAAGTCAGACGTCGTCTTAAAAAAGGCTCTGTCGTGAACCAAATTGTTCATGATCAAGAATTAAGTGTCCACACGCAGCATCTTGCTCGCGCAGGGGGAGAAAGCGCAATCATGTGACGTATCCCTGGAGAAGCAAATTTAAGGACCTTGGATAGAGGCACAAAACAATCAAGGTGAAGAGTTGTTGCGTATGTACATGACTAATAAGTTACATTCTAACATCACAGGCTTTAACAAAACGCATAGATGTGCCTTTCTGTCCCCTTTTTAGAAGTCAAGACAATGCACGCAAACTACGCAAAAACATTCATCAGAGACATTGTCGAATTTGGTTGTTTTCAAAGTCAATGGTTCAAATAGTTAAATTAATTGGACTAGGGCAACACTTTTAAAGCCCTTTCGTTGAATCGTAGTGTACTATGTTGAACGGGTTTTAGTTGCTGTGCTGGTCAATCCCTGCTGAACTCAAATTTGTAACCCCTGTGCAATAGTCATATAGGTATATTTATTTAATTCCGTGCAATACCTGTTAATTCCGTGCAATACCTGTATAGACGTATTTTTCAGCTGTGAATTTCATACATAGATTTAGATATTTTCTTACTGCAATGTACATAGACATGTGGATATATTTTTATCGGGACTACGTACCCATCTTATCTTATCTTATTTTATACTTTTATTTATTTTATTTTATCTTATCTTATTCCTGTTTTAATCTGTACTGCACTGTTTGGTGGTTGCTTAATCTCATTGTACCTGTGTATAATGACAATAAAGGCATTCTATTCTATTCTATTCTATTCTACATTGTGCACGTGAGACATTACAGCATACATAACCATTGAATAACAAGTGGTTGTGCCTGATAGTCCATTGTTGCATAATATTTTAAATATGTTGTGGCAGAGCCTGGTCAGCATTTCCTTTTGTCTCCTATATTAGATGAGAAGATAAAATACACCTCCAGTAGAAAATCCCCGCCACAACCCCACCTCCTATAGCAGGAGGAGGTGGCATGAGAGCTTAGAGAAAAAGCATGCCATGGGCTTTGCCCATGTTCGCATTTCCTGTGCAATTAAAACCTCAAAACAATTCCCCACCCTTGCTCAAGGGGAACACTGGCACTGGCTCTCAGGGAACACTGTTGCATTATGCACCAATCCAGTAAACAGTTTAGAAATGCTAGCAACTGAATATACAGTATAATATAATAGTTTATGTTTGACTATTTTTGCACAGGCCTTATTCCTTAATTAGACTGTATTAGACACTGACAATATTTTAAAACCAGTACATGTTTTTTGTTACTGGGATACATGTTTTCTAAGGAAAGATTTGTCTTAATAGTTATCAGCAAAGTTCCTTTAAAAGCATGCAAACCATTGTACAATACTTTATTGCTTAAAACTACTGTACACAAATAAATTAATAACTTGTGTATTTCAGGTAATGTGCGTTTAGAAAAACAGAGAGGAACAGAGCGAGAGAGAGCGAAAGAGAGTGAGAGAGAGAGATGAAAAAGAACTCTGCTGCATTGCAGTAATAATTTTGGCATCATAATCTCTCTTTTTTGCCCTCTTCTATATCAGCAAAGCACAGTGCATTGTCTACCATAAAACCTTCTGTTGCAATATCTTACTTGCAGCAATGGCACTACAGAAGCTGCACTGTCTTCCAGAGGGCAGAGAGCACAGTCCTGTGTCAATACCTGAACATTTACATAGCTGAGGGAAACAGAAAGACACTCATTAGGATTGGACCATAATTAATCATTGATTAGCATATAGGGGAGAGTACACCTAGTTTATCATTCACCAGGCACTCATGGGATCTTAGTACAGAGTGATCCTGCATGGCACCTTAACTACGATGGATTAATGAATGGATAATGGATTAATACAACTGGATAACAAATGATAACCGGTTGTTAATTTCAATTGTGCTTTTTTTGAGGCAGAATCCTACTATCTTTTATTGTTTTATTTTCATAAAAAGACTCCATATAGTTACACAGTGTAAATGTCCTGACTGACTTATTTGCTAAGAATTAATAGAAAAGATATTAAGATTAGTAAATAGTGCCACAAAATTTTTTTGGTTTTGTTTCTTAATAAAATTAGCAAAAAGCTTTTTCTATTTTAGTCCATATTGTAATTTTTGTTGGGTAATCTATTGTTGGGTATTCTTTTCGGGAACCAGGCCCTACAGTAGTCATTCTGTCGCTGTGTCCAGGATTTTTCCCACGGCTCTGTCCCTTCAACCAGGCTGATTTTCTGGAGTCAAGCCATATTAGGTGGCCTGTCAGTAAAATCGAGAAGAAGCGAGGATGCAAAGACTCATGGGGCTGCAGCCTTGTTGGCACTTTGACAATTTCCTATGAAATATCCATGCACAGTTCCAGTATATTTACATAATCTGAGTATTATTACTCTAATTATCACTGGATGGTGATCAACAACAGCAGACAAACACAAGTCTGGTGATTGCATTCATTCTGTAATCTTTGTGATTGATGAACAGGGCGGGGATGACAGACAGCTGACTTGCAGCAAATGTAGAATTATATGTGCTGGTCAGTTGAAGTTTGCACATGTTTATCAGGCAAGAAATAGCAAGATTCCACCATGCATACCGAATCAAGAAATGTTTTTGCTAGAGAAAGTACTACTATGAAGTCACAGCAACATTCTATTCTGGGAAATGGCATTCATTCAGATGCACAATCTAAGAGCTTGCAAGCAGCGGATGCACAATCGCATTCAGAGAATTTGATTAGCCATAAATGCTGTATAGTAGAATGCATGTTCTCTTAAAAATATAACTGGGAAGCTTTGTAAACATGAAAAAAATTATAATACCACACAAAATCTATTATACATGAGATGATAAATGGGACAGCTTGGCTGAGTTCTGGACCTGGGAAATGTGCTTTGTGCCAGATACTGCATGCAGGGTCACCACCTGGCTGCAGCATCCACCGCCCAACCAGCACTGCCCAAAAGCCTTCCACTGTGAGCCGCAGATAGGATTGAGCACAAGCACCTCCGCCCACACGTTACCTCACGGTTAAAATGAATACAAACACAGAAGTGGATGGCTAAATGATGACTCAGACCTTTACTGTGAAGTGTCCACTGAATTGAAAATACATTGTTGTTTGAGAAAGATCAAGAGGATTTGTCTTACTCCAGCTTCAGCTTGAAAACTCAAACTGATGGTTTTAGGGAAATACTGTAGTTCCGTAGAAAAAGCTGTTCTTAAAGGTATATAAACTGAAAGGTAGTATACTAAATCTTGGCGTCTTTGCACTGGCTTTACATACATATTTTAATTTATTTCAGATTGTATTGATAACATTTAGAGCAGACGTGCTTTTGTTCCAAGTTACATTATGGAACTTTTTTCACCATACGAGCAAGAAATCGGTAAGAACTGTTTTGTTGTTGTTAACTCACACCATAACATGTTAAAAAAAGTGCTGTAGAAATACAATTCTTCTTCTTCTTCTTCTTCTTCTTCTTCTTCTTGTTATTATTATTCTTGTTATTATTATTGTTGTTATTATTATTATTATTATCATTATTATAATTATTATTATTATTATCATTATTATTATTAATAACAATAATAATAATAATAATAATAAACTCCCCATACCTTCAATTTTCATTCACATCCAATTTATTTATTTTTAATTGCAAAATTGAATACTTTTTGTGATGGCGCAGCATATATGGAACAAATAAGCATCACCAAAATAGTGCAGTGACAGGTGCCAACACTACACAAATTGAAAATGTTGTTATTCTGGAGGGACAGTCACTGTATGCCTTTGCTGATTTCTCGTTTACCAGGAAGGATTCATTTGAGTTGAGTTGAAAGAAAACTGCTCTCTCCCAGCAGGAGGCAGCTACAAAAGAGTTGTGCTGTAAGCCCTGCTCAGTGCAGCACCATAAACACCTCCAGCACAGAGATAAAACTTGTTGATGCCGGAAACCTGTAATTCTGAAAGTTACTACAAAGCACTACTGCAATACTGTACATGAACCATCCAGTTTGTAAAAAAAAAAAAAACATACACATGCATGCCTGGTCCAGATTGAAGTATTCTGGTCTAAAATATACATAAAGCATTCCTAAACTGCTAAAGCAGTGTTTGCCCTGTCTTCTATATATAATGAGTATACCGTATGATCTAACACAATGGCAGATGCATCATAACCCACAGTAAGTGACCAGCTATCACACCATGACCATGTTGTGTGCAAGGCATCATGTTGCCACTTTCTGTCTCCTTCTGTCCCCGCCCTGACCCTGGCGGAGCTTCATCTGTCCCCCTGCCTAGCTGGTGTCATTTCCACCAGCCGCGCTCACTGCAGCAACAAATGGCTGGCCTCAGATATAAGATATATGCTAATGCAATGCAAATGCTATATAGCGGAGCTTGGGTTAGGCATATTAATCAGCACCAAAGTGTCATAATCAGCAGGAGAAGCACGCTGTCCTTGACAACTGTTCTGCCACATCTTCCAAAGTTTCTGAGGGTCACCGGACAAGATCACAAGAGACCACTCATCATTTACTTAACATCTGCTGTGACTGCCCCCCCCCACCCACCCACCCCCATCACCTCACACAAACACACACGGTCATACATAAACAAGCAACAAAATGCAGAATAAAGGATGCTGAAAACTAAATGCATTAGCAGAAAGTTAATTACTTTACAATAAGTAAAGTGTGGATGCTCTATTACAGATTTTGGTTTATGTCTTTCCTGCGGTGGGCTTGTCAAGGCATATGAGCTGAGTTTTATGACACCAAAACCTTACTGTCTCTAACGCTGTTGGAACACATTCAGTTTTTTTCTGAAATTAACAATAGTAGATACTTGTAAAATCAATGTGCTCCTGAAAAGTAGCCGATAAACAAAATATTATTTTCATATAACAGCAATTACATGTGTACAGTAACAAATTATACAATTCTACCAATATTACTTTTCAGCCACCCCGTCCACTGTCCCACTATATAACTCTATAAGATATTGGTCATGTGCTTGTCTCTTTAGCATTTAGCAATCAGTTTTCACAGTCTTTCACAATGAGCTTGCACTGCTTGTTGATTCCAAACCAAAAAGCAAATTTAACACTAAATCTAGCATTGGTCCTGTGAGGCATCTGTGATGAACAGGTGTGGCAAAAAGGAAAATGTAACAGCAAATCAGGAATTAATTCAAATCAGATTCAGAATGTTGACTTTAAACACATGAAGGCACACTCAAAGACACAGATACAGACGCATGAATGCCCACACAAGCACAGATTTCAAAGTTATTTTCTTTAGTTTCAGTATTTTTTCTGCAGACCTTGTTGGTTTGAGTAAACCGATATTAGATTCAGAATTTACTCTGTATTGGAGACCTCCCATATTTAGACAAATCTATTTGTGGCTCTGTCTCGGCACAGTTGCCTTTGCCATGCCCCGAGGAAGGAGAAGGGACTAATAAACCTCTCACAGTCTGCCTCACTTAGACTCAAAAGCTGCATGAGCGCTAGCGCTCACCGCCCGCAGTGCACAACAACACACGCACACACTTGCAAAGATGGGCAAGAGGCTGAGGCTAAACAGATCTGCCAGGAGAACGAGAATCTGACCAATGTGGACTCTACTAAGGATTATTTGGGGAAACTTGTTCCAAATTATTATTGGATCCCCCTGTATTGCTTGCTCACCCAAACAATGTATGCTCATTTTATAAGATTTCTGAGAAGCTTTGAACAAAATGATTTGATTATAGGTATGGAAATTTGCAAAAACTCTAGAAACAATACCCACAGGAAACAAAATAGTATTTTGGATAAATATAATTGAAAGAAAATGTATGATACTAAGATATAAAATAGAAATAATATGATACACTCCTTTCTGAAAAAGAACATGCTCAAGAACATCTAAGGTAGCGTACACTTTTAATAAGCAGAGAAATAAAACACACGTTCGTGAGTAATGATCAGAAAGATTCACGACAGACTGTCAGTATAAAACCAAGTGACACACATGTCTCACAATTGAATCTCACCACCAGTATGACTTAGTAATCCATTACACATTCAGTGCTTTAATTTGGTAGTCCAAGAGGGACATCACATCAGTCAACGGCACACATTCCTGTCCGCAGAAATTGGTACAAATATCTTTCTGAACGGTTAAACCAGAGCGTCATCTGGTGGAGTTAAAAAGACATACACCAACTTCATTGTAACTTCTTCATTGAGAAATCAGACACAAAATATAACACCCTTTTTACATTATCTTCTGTGTAATGGCACTAAAGGAAAAAATGAGGCCACAGTCGTCTAATTATCTTAAGCGTTACTTCTCAAAACGGAAGTTTGCGTTTCGGAGCAAAAGTTCGCCCTCTAGTGTTTTCAGTGAGACAGCAACACTTGTGAGATGTCTCAGTCCAGTGACTTGCCATTTCAAGTGTTGGGTCCTGATGTGTGCTGGCAGCCCTCCATGATCACATTTCATACTTCAATGGACAACAGGGGTGTAGCTCAGCACAACAGCAGTCTTTGTACTAGAAGCTTCCGAGAGCTGCTCCTTAAAAATCTTGCACTCCTTTACTACGCTTCGTGTGGCCGTGCAGCACACAAACATGCAACACATGAAAGAAATGATGATGTGTGTAGCATGAAATAACCATCATAAAAATGGCACCAATTCATTAGCATTTATACATGTGTGAACACTTACATAAGCACACACACATACACAAAAATACACACATGCACACTATGACATGGGCATACCTGTGTATGCCCATATGGGCACGCACACACACACACACACACACACACACACACACACACACACACACACACGAGCAGATAAACTGAAAGCTTTAGTTTGTTGTCATGGACACATTATTCAAAACCCCACATGATCTGTGTCCATGGCAACTGAGTGCTATTCAGTGGATGAGGGGTGGTCTAGAAGTGTCAGAAATCCATATATCATGTGTGTTGACTAACAGGTGGATCATGGAAAGAGAAATCATAATCTATTGTTATTCACAATAAACTATGTTTGCAGTTCCTTGTACTTGCTGAAATATATTTATTGAGTGAGTCATACTTTAACCTTCAGATTTATGGATTTGTCAAAACCCCCAACATTTTACAATTTCTAGCAACTTGTGCTAAAATGATAACATCAGGCACACAGTCACATGCACTAACATACGTTCATGTCATCATCATCACCTGCAGCATTAACCATCCTTTTTAAGGCTTCAGATAAACTTCACTTTCCTGTTTCCTTATAAGAGCAGAGATTGTATCGGAAATGAAGAGTCCCCCATGTCTCACCCACACAACAGCCTTTCATCGTTTCACAATTAGTGAGAGTATTCTCTGAACTGAGACGGAGTTCCTCTTCGGTGAAATCCTTTGGCTGGGTGAAGGTTCTTTACAGATTTGGGGTGTATACTTAATCATAGTAAACTAATATGAAGTCTGTCTTTTTTACATGAAGGGCTGGAGAAAAGTTTAAATAATTAAGGATTGTCCAATTCTAGACTAATTAATTGGCAAATTCCGCTTCTCTTTCAGTTTTGATGGAAAATTATGACAGAGCTAAACATTTTACAGATTGGAGTTGTTGTTATGGTAACATACCCCAGCAACCCCAGTCCTTCCTATTGATCTCAATATATCCAAAATAATTCCTAAAAAAAGGAACATTTTTAATCAGCGTGATCTTTATCATACAGTAAGCACTAAATATAAACTCCAACTACTTATTCTGTGATGAAAGTGTAGTTGGACAGCGTATTGCATTATCCATTATTTTAGGAGACGTGTCCCTGTATAACAACAACCAACAATCCTATTCTAATCTATGACCCCCAAAGTCATACTGTGTAGATAAAAGCCAGTGAGGAAAGGGCTGGGAACACAGATGGGCTAATCCCAGAGACAAGCCCAGTGAGGGACAGAAGATGTTTTAGCAGATCTACTCTGGTCCGCATGAACGGCCCGGCGCCTGATGTTCCGAGGAACTCCGGAACTCAATAAAAAGGGGCTGAGCCCTGTTTGCATAGTGTCAGACTTTCACACCGTTGGGAGGAACTCAACTAAATAATCATACACAAAGCCAGCAGAGGCAGTTACTGCCCATTTTCCCACAATGGTATGCTAAAACATCAAAAAACATTACGAGCAAAAAGTCGAGTCAGGCGGAAAGAAGCAGAGATTCACAACTGTGAAGTGTCTAAAATTGGAAGACTACAGGACCCGGTGCAAAAAACAGACACATTTTAAAAACCAAACACTACAGCTATAAATAACTAAACTAAGATTCATTCATTTTTATTTATTCAAACACAATCACATGTAAAAGGGGATCACCTTTTATATATCTGATACATACAGTGACATGAAGATGTTTGCCCTTTTATTTTATCTGTATTTGTAATACATTGAAATTGAAACCTAAACCTAGATAAAAAGGTTTCCAAGTTTGCCTTATTTGGATATTTATTAAGTTTCCGTTGGAGTTCTCACTTAACTGGTCTAAGGCCTGTGTTAATGTATGAAATATTTGTGTACATGAAAATAGGGCTGTTTGTAATTAGCTTAGGATTCATGCTGTGAACAAATGGCCAAAAAAAGGCATTCACCTACCTAGTGAGTGCTGTCATTGGTTCATATTCAATAACCCAAGACATCAGATCAATTACATGGTATTCCTGAAGCTCACTCACAGATAAACAGCTGAAAAAAAGCACATGTGCACTGAGCGTGATACCTGGCTAGCAATGCATTGAACTCGATCACATATTTCGAACACAACGTGTGAGAGGATATTGACCCTAAAACTTAACTATTACGCACAGAAATAGAAGAACAGCACAAGGCTTTGTTTTCCATGTTGCCTAGGTTACTCGAAACAATAGTGAACATGTTGGCCAGTATGACTTGAGGAGGTGATGGGAGGTAGGCAGAGTCCAGGGCAGTGCAGCGTGTGCTAAGCCAAGCGGACAGCTGACTCAGCACCTCCCCTGCTGTCTGTGTGCTCACTCAACAGCACCTTTATCCCCGGCGACAGAACACACCCTGGAGCTTGAGCATCCCTCGCAGCCATCAGCAAATTTCAACCTCGGCCCTGGAATTCTCACGGACACTCCTGATCCACTCTCTTGCAACCATGCAGGACTTCTAGGTTTGTTTTCTTGTAGGATTGCTTGCCTGAGAATTTACAATAAATTCCCAGAAATGTGTTTTAATGGTAAAACTTTCTATTTATATCAAAAGACCACAGATAGCACTATGAGCGTGTTTTACCAGTGTGTGTATGTGTGTATGTGTGTGAGTGAGTGAGTGCATGCGTGAGTAAGTGAACAAGTGAATGAGAGAGAGAGAGAGAGAGAGAGAGAGAGAGAGAGAGAGAGAGAGAGAGAGAGAGAGAGAGAGAGAGAGAGAGAGAGAGAGAGAGAGAGAGAGAGTATGAGTGTTAAGCTACTATTTCTGAAAGAAAACTAATCTGGTCGATCAATGAGATATTCTGAGACACATCCACCTCTATCTTAGTGTTCAGAGTAAAGTGGGCAGCAGTAGGTTTGTAACTGGTGACAGAGCGGAGCTTAGTCACTGTGGCTGCACTGAATCAGCTTTCTACATGCTTAGGCCTGCCACAGATAATCACAGCACTGCCTGCTCCGCTTCTCTCAGGGCCCATGAATGCTGCAATCCTGCATTCCCATACCTGCCCTAGGCACACACTGTACACCTCAATGTCCAGGGACAGAGACACCAGAGAGAGAAGGAGCATAGTAATGAGTCTTTGTGTTGTGTTCGTGTAGGAATATGAGAGAGAGAGAGAGAGAGAGAGAGAGAGAGAGAGAGAGAGAGAGAGAGAGAGAGAGAGAGAGAGAGACAAGGAGAGAGAGAGAGAAAGAGAGAGGGGGGGATAGCACATGCCACCGCCTGCACTTGTACAAAGTGTACTAAATGACGCATAGGTTTAAAAGACTTAAAAAAATTGTTTTAAAGACCTACTTGTAAAAGGCTGTGCTATAATCCAATACGTTTTTCATAAATTGGATGTATTGAAATCATGACAAAACAATAATAATGAATAATACAATGAAAATATTTAATAATGAAAAATTATGTTTCATAAAACTGAAATAAGAGATATTTCCCAGTGCCTGTAAATGGGTCACAGCACAAAGTTAGTGGTCAATAGTCCTCATTATGTTTAGGAGCAGCAGAATGGAAGCAGAGCTGACAGGTATATCCATATTGGAATGTTCTTCTCTGACACACCTGTCTAGAACACACCCACCAAACCTGGCTTCTCTCACCCCACTGGCTTATCTATTAGTGTTTGACGGGTCGAACTATTTGCCGATAGTTAAGAGGCCCAAAGGGGGAGGTATGGTAAGTTTTGTATTTGAACCAATGGTAGTCAAGAGATCTTTTGGAGCCAGGCGGGGCTGCAATGAAATAAAACTCATCAATGGGGTGTGTCTCAAATGTTTTTCGGCAGTCAAACGGCGAGGGGCTACTTACTAGGGAACCCCTTTGTTTGATCAATGCTACAAATGCCCGGAACACCAAGATCTGACCTGTTTTGTTCAAACCTTCACCTAAAATCATTCCAGGACATGGAACGTCAGCAGAGGACCTTTTCCATAACATTTCATCTCAGCAATGGTTTGCATGGTGTGACTGGATCCTAACTAATGCTGCAATGGTACTTAGTTTTAGGACTTTTAGTTGGAGCGGATGGAGGCTGGTTTCAGGTGTTTGATAGGAACTGACATGTTTCAAAGTTGGGCTTATAAATATTCACGAGCTATGGTCGCTCACATCTCCTTATCACTTTTCCAGCCCAGCTATTGATTCCATATCCGTTGGACGGAGAACTGATAAGGGCATGTGTCTGACACTAACTACAGGTCATGAAGACAACTTCTCAGCCAGGATGAGGCTTAAAATCAGCATACCGGTTTACCGGGTTACCTCAGCTAGGGGACTACTCTACTATACACATACCCAAACACATAACACCTAAAATGGTTTAGCATGATTGACATGTGCAATTTAAAACAGAACTTGAATCTTGAAGATGATCGAACCAACTATTAAAAGTAGCTGTAGAGGCATGCTTTCTACCCAACAGTTAATTAAATGCATGTATTTAAACAAATGTACTGTAGAGTACCTTTTTACGGTTTATGAATGTCTTAAAAGAAATAAGACTGAATATAATCCTAAAAAAAGTTGCTGTCAAGGTAAGGTGCAAATTGCAATTACCTTTTTGGACTGAAGATGGATCTCAAACTCAAGGCAATTTCTTTTTTTTTTAAAGATTTTCAGAAATGCCCTTCTATTTGTTTAAAGTTAACAAATGTTTTACTTCATTGTTAATACATATATTTGTGTGTTGCTAAAAGAAAATTAACCCAATTTGCCCATTACCTTTCTAACAAAATGATATGTATTTCTTACAGAATCATTATGCAAGCCATCCATTACATACACAAAACGTATGACTTTGTACAAGCCATAGAAAGAGTACAAAATACTCAAAAACATTATAATTATACATGTCAAGCCTAATTTTGATAGCATTTATACATTTTACTTGCTGGTCTATGGCGCTTCATTTACATTCATTGTTTTCTCAGTCAGTGACCTTTTTTTTAGCACTTAGTAACATTTGTAAGCACTTTGTAAGATTTGTTTTTAAAAGTGCTGTATAAATAAAGATTAATTATCAGTGTTGTTCGATAGTAAAGAAAACATTGAGATGGTAAAATGATGAATTGAGTATATTGATAAAAGGTACCTTAATAGCGTTAAAACTTTCTTATTACACAATACTACATAACGGCCAATAGAGCTATGATAAGAAATGTTTTATTACAAATCATTGCTAATTAATAGTATAAACAACATTGAGGTGGTACCATTTGAAAGTATTTATGACTGTTGATATCCAAAGCATAGCAGGCTAATGGTTGCCAGCTGTAATCATGTGACTGTTAATACTCGAGGGTAGCCGTAACGAAGATATCTAACAACATTTTAAGGGCATTTTCACTCTTTATAACTCTGCAACCTTTAATGAAGAAGATATGATCTACTGTATGTTGCAATACAACTGAGAGTACACTGCAAACTCTCTCTCTCTCACACACACACACACACACACACACACACACACACACACACACACACACACACACACACACACACACACACACACACACACACACACACACACACACTATGGCCAACCCATATTTAGTCTGCAAAACTGTTGGTGGTCACATACACCTATAACATACATTAAATTTGACTTTTTATTTGAAAAGCAAGGCATCAATCAGGCATACATAATAATTTGTGTTCTCTTAGTTATCTTATTCTCTTATGACATCACATGTTCAAGAAAAAGAGGGATATGTCTTCAATCAGCTTTTAAATTTTTTTTTAGTAACAATAAATTACATTGATCAACAGATGAACGCACAATCTAAAGTAACCCAAATACAATCTCAAAGGTTCCAGTGCAGCGGTGGTTGTTACAGATCTGAGGTTTCAGAGGGATTTAGAATATAGTTGTGACCTTGTAATGAATACAAATAAAGTGCTATACAAACTGTGGTCCATTATTGAACACTATGCATTGTCTTCCTTATAATACACTTTGACAGTATGTTCACATGTATAATTTTAGTTATTTAGGTTTATTTCAATGGATCTAATAAATTAAATGAAAATACTACAAGCTAATCAATTAAAGGTCTGAAGCGCTGTGTAGTGTCTTGTAACATGCTTTACCCCTCACTCTTAAGCTGCACTCTGATTTTAGCTAGTGGGAATTAATAATAAGTTATCGAGTCAGGCTACAGCTGGATCATTAAATCATCGGAGGAATGTGCAACCATATGATAATATTGAAGAAAGCAAACACTATACCTAGTGCACATTGAAACACCTGCATATAGGAGTGAATTAGATAAGAATACAAATGATTAATTTAGATCATTTACTTCCCTCTGTTTAGAGTTACTTCGGATGACATTAGAATAAATTGGTATTTACCACCTTAATTGCAAATTGTACTGATTAAAGTACAGTGTTGTGCAGTTGATAATACAAATGCAAGCTGTATTATTGACAGCAAAGATATTAAGGCACCCACTGGTTCCAAATCTACAGGGAATAAGGAAACGTAGAAACTGGCCACACAATAATATGAATCTGAACAAGATCGAACAAAGGCTGTAGTATAGTAAGGAAGTGAGCTTGGTTAAGGCAGACCCACCATAGAGGCACTGAGGTCCCAGAGCTTTCTGGCTGTCTCGTCATCACACGCTTGAAGGGCTGCCTCTTTAGGGGCGCAGTCACTGCAAGGAGAATGCAAGATAAAAATTGAACAACAATAATAAAAAAACAATTCAAAACAAGGTTAAGGATTTTCAAACCAAGGCTATATTCTTGTATATGGAGCAGCATTGCTAGATAGAGCCTGGCATCCGAAAGGTTTCCGGTTTTACAGTACTAGCAAAAATATTTTACTTAGAATTCAAGTAATTTTTTTTATATTATTGCTTACTGATAAGTGTTTTCCTATCAGACATAAATTAAATTATTACCCAAAACACTTTCATGTTATGCAGCTTATATATAAATAGTTATATAGCTTTTATTGACTGATTTTCTTCATAGAACCCAATAAAGAATTCCCAAGGCCCATCTGCTTTAACACTCAATGCTTGGCGAAGTAATTGCATCGATTTTATTTACCACATTATCTGACATTGTTTTGCTCCTAATGCACTGACCTGTAGTAAAGGCCACTGGCATTGGCCTCACTCATGTCAACAGCACAGTAGATGGTGGTTTGAGCTCCCTGCCAGGGAGACTTTATTATCATCATGAATGGCACTGCTAGAATCCTCTTCCACAAGGCCATGGTGGGAAAGATGTGACGGCCTAGTTCCGTGCGGATGATGCCAGGGTGCAGGCTATACACTGTCACACCTGTGCCTAAGGAGTTGGCATCACCAAGCAGTTACTGGATAACAAAAACTGTACCCACAGTCAAAAAATAATACAGCATTCATATCTGCCAATCAATAACACAACAGTAGAGACTGCACTTATAGAACATTTGAAATGCAATACCTCGCAGTCTGGCTGCCAGCTCCCTGCTGAAAAGAACATTGGCCAGTTTGCTTTGACGGTAGCCTTTACTAGGAGTGTATTTATCATCAAGGTTAATGTCATCAAAATGGATCTTGCCTGTAAATAAAAACGATTATGTAATGAAATGCAAATTTAGCACATTTACATCTGATCTTCAAGGGAATAAAACTTAACAAAACATAAGAAAAATTTTTACTGCAACTTTTTTACGGTAAAGATACAGTACAGGGCAATACCGTATGTCAACCTATATATATGGCATACTTCACCTTTCTCATGGGCCAGACTAGAAACATTCACAATGCGACTTGGAGTAGATTTCTTTAGGAGGTCCAGAAGGCAGTTAGTCAGAAGAAAGTGGCCTAAATGGTTTACACCAAACTGCATCTCAAAGCCATCTTCTGTCTTCCATTTAGGGCACATCATGACACCTGAAAATTATGAAAGTGGAGTTCATAAAGGGCTACACATTTAACAACCTCCAATTACTGATCTGACACTGAATATTTTACTTGTACTCCTGCTTGCTACTCATTTTAAAGATAATTTAACTGTTACTGGTCCTCTTCTAGTCCGATGTTGCAATTTCTTAAACCACAAAACAACTATATCTGGTACAAAACAGGGATATTTTACCTGCATTGTTAATGAGGATGTCCAGACGGTCTTCATTCTCAAGGATATCTTTAACCACATCCCTGACTGACTGCAGTGAGGCCAGATCCAACTTCTTCACTACCACATTCCCATTGCCACTCTTCTGCCGGATTTCCTCCGCTGCATTGTTAGCTCTTGTCATATCTCTACATGCCAGTATTACTCTGGCTCCTACCATAGACAGGGAGGGAAAATTGTGATAATGAGTATATAGACATACATATGTGCAATTTAGGCCTAATTGTGTAGCAGTTCAGTTTATAATCTCACCTCTGCAAGCCATATCAAGGGCTGTCTCTTTCCCGATACCAGTGTTGGCTCCAGTTATAAGGACAGTTTTCCCTACCAGCTTTGCCCTGCTTCTACATACTCCACCGGCAAACCACCTGCGCAAGGTGAAAATGCCCACTGCTGAAAGGGGAAAAAAGTATGCTCATTACTATTCTGTTTGCTAAAAGTAGCACACTTACATTTTACTGCTTCTAACGTAATTCTACGTTATTCAAAGCAAATATCACACAAAAGCGCATCTACTGTTGTGCCAATATTTCATGCATTTCATGCGTTAACCGTTTTTCATTATTTCCATTATTTGGGCTGCATCTCGGTAGCCTATAGTCTCATTCTACTGCATGTGGAGGAAGGTAAAGTTGTTTTCCATTGGGTTAAACGGCTACATTTGTTTTACCTTGTTTCGGTAAACAAATTGGTTTATGGCTTGTTTAGTTACCTGCAACAAGTGCACCGCCAAGCCCTATCACATGCTGTTCTGCAAACTTCGAAATGTTCTGAGCGTAATTCTGCATGATGTTAATGTTAGTTGATATCGTCTCTTGCCAAGGTCTCAATCGTAGGGTCTTGCGCTAGGCTGTCTACACTTCCGCATTCCAGCTGTCAAAAATAAAAAGAGTTATTCTGCATGTTTTATTTGTTACAAAATCACAGACAATCAAATATATCAGTACCCTCCACTTTACGTGGAAAATCATACTTAACTTACAATATCAATCTAAATGTTTAACAAAATGTGCCCCGGAAGTGGATGTTGCACGTGCCACGTCAGCTGAGCAAGTTTTTACTCCAATTTGTCGTCACTTTATTGAAAAACTTAGAAAAGACAACCAGCAGTAAAGTAATAAATTGTAACATATTGCAACATATTGCACATTTTAGTTTCAAGCCAGTATGAATCACCTTGGAATATACTTAATTTTGTTGAATTGGATTTTTGTTACTGGCACGGAATTGACGTTTGAGTTGCAAGATAGCGAAAAACAATGTTTCTTCGAGGAACTTGAGAAGGATGTTAAGTTTGAAATTGATTTTCAAGTAAGTAACACGATAGTAGATGGGGTTAACATATGTGGTTACATAATCTATTTGTGTATGATTTAATTCTAGCTCAATAACACATGCTGTTAGTGTTATTCACTCTTTTTTTTCTCCATGCCCTTATTATTCTCCTATTTTAGGTAATTGCTGGGGGAAACTATGACGTGGACTGTTTTGTGACCGATCCACTTAATACTGTCTTGTATCAAGAGAGGAAAAAGCAATATGACAGTTTCTCACACACCACCACTATGAAAGGTGTATACAAGTTCTGCTTTAGCAATGAATTCTCCACATATTCACATAAAACGGTGTACCTGGACTTTCGTGCAGGTGATGAAAGGACTCTTTTCTCGGACACGAACAAAGACACAGCACTAACTCAGGTGAATAGACAAAACAATTGGGGAAATGCACAAATAATCACTGTCGATTTATGTTTCACAATACTGAATCTAAATGATCTATTTCAGATGGAATCTGCATGCCTCTCAATACATGAGATCTTGAAGGTGGTGTCAGATTCTCAGACATGGTACAGGCTAAGGGAGGCACATGACCGCATCCGTGCAGAGGACCTTCATGAAAGAGTGAGCATATGGTCCATTGGAGAGACCATCCTCCTGTTTGCAGTCAGCATTGGTCAAGTTCTGATGCTGAAAAGTTTCTTTACTGACAAGAAAGGTACTGTGGCAGCAACCACTTAAATTAATGCACTGGCCACGGAGTCTGTAAGCTTCAAACCCCACACAACTTAAATTGAAAATGTTTAATTAATCACTTTGTGTTGTTTCAGACAGATGATAAATTGAATTGTTTTTTTTCCTTTCTTCTCGGCCTCCTTGTTCTCGTTGTTTAGTCTAACTATATGTGTTTTGAATACTTCAAGTAAAATTGTGGCACATAAATAGCTACCAAATTGCTGTAACTAGGTGAAATATATACATATATTTATATTTTTGTTAAGGTTTATTTTTGACAGTGCAATAATTATTTTGTACAGTATTATCACTGTCCCTGGCTTAGATCCCTTACGTTCATCCATTTTATCATTTCATAGGGACCTTGCACACATAACTTACTTAATGAGGTAGACCAGGCCTACCCCGTTTACTGTTGTGTTACTGTTACATGCTTTTTGGTGAAATTTCTCCCATTCTAGAATTTTGTTGTTTGTCAAGGTGTTTTTTTCTTTTATTATGGGCTTCAAAGATAAAAAAAAAAAAAAAGTTACGTTTAATAAAGGCCTATTATGGGAAGTTTAACTTGGCTGTGTCTGACTTTCATTTACATGATAAAATCAATATTAATTTGTTATACTGTTCTCATTCATAACATTCTGTGGAATTAGTGGTACATTTTAAGGAAAGTTTAAACATTATATTCCTATCAGTTAATTGTGTTTGACTATATGTGGTTTCAGTTGATTGTGTTTGACTATATGTGGTTTTATTAGCAGTATAGTAATATTTTATTTTCGAACAATGATAGCACAGATAAAATAATAAATAAAAAATTAAGTGAACACAACTCGAGTACAGTCAAACACAAAATTAACAACAGAATTAATAACATACCTAATTGATTGTTAGAAAGCCTGAGGTTTTTTATTGTAAAACTTTTAGAACAATCCACCTTTTTATTAACTGTGAACTTACAGAGTTTCGCTTTAAAATTATTAAATTCACAAAAAAATAGAAGGACAGCTTTGTTTTTAAATTAAGTTCTGATTGACCATGTTGAGTTTCCGTAAAATTTTCAGTGACGTGTAAGTATTAACAGCGGGACGCCCACAATTCATTCATTATTGGTGGCATCAGCATTCATTCTTAAAAGCTCGACCTGCAGGAATTTGCTATATTGAAGCAATGGCAAGAGTTCTCGCATCTTTTTCAAAGAGAGCTACAGCTGCGCTGTTGGGAATCCCTGAAAGGTTCATGTCTGCAGTTGTATGCCAGAGCCATCACAGAAACTGTGAGTAGTCAGTTTAATGTCTACCAAAACAGTAACACTAGCAGTAGGCTAACGTGTCATAGGCAAAGAGTATTAAAAATATTTCCAAGTTCATGTACAAGTTTAAATTTAGATTATTGGATTTGGTTTTCGGATCATTTCGAGCAATAAAGTTTTAAAATTTGCTTCTCCGTCATTAAAGTTTTTAATTAAACTTATTTTATTTCCTTATTTCACAAGGAAGTGCGTTGCATTTTTTTTGTTGCGAAGTTTTCTAATGCTTCTTAATTGTAAATGATTTACAGAACAAATTTGATATGCTTTGTTTGCTGTCCTGGCATCTAACAATATAAAAAAAGATGTTTTACACTTTGGGGTTGTAGCCTGGACTCTGACCCTTGGGATTATGTGACATTAGAGAAAGAATCAATTACGTTACAATTAGGTGAGACAGATGGACTGTTGAAGTTCAAAGTCAAGTTAGGTTTTTTTTGTCACATAATATTATAAGTACAATGACAGTGAAATGCATAAATAATAATATATTCCTCTCAACTTTGTAAAGTGCAAACAATACTAAGAATAATAATAAAGAATGAAATACAACTTTTAAGTACAAATTATAGCAGTTAAATGTATAATAATAAGTGGCAATAAGTTCAAGCAAGTAATGATAAAGAGAGTAAATGAGTGGACGTGGAAATAGTGCAAATGCCATGTGCAATGTTGTGTTGTGCAAAATACAATGCAATGCCATGTAACAAGTGGGTTGTTACAATGCAGGTCTTACATTATATATGAATAATAAATACAGATAATACTTTAATAACTCTGAATCAGTTAGGGGATATTGGGGATATTGTTCTTTTTGTTTGTATGCGGTCGGAGGCAGTTGGTGTTCTCATTGAGGATCCGGGTAGCCTGAGGGTAGAAGCTCCTCCTGAGCATCTCAGTACTGGACTGGTGGACCAGGTACCTTCTCCCTGACAGCAGCAGAGAGAAAAGGCCGTTGTCTGTTGTCCGGGTGGCTCGGATCCTCAATGATTCTCCTGGCCCTAGTCCTTAACTCCCTGTTGTAGATGTCACTGAGGTCAGGGAGAGCACTGCCGGTGATACGTTTGGTGATAAGCCGCAGTGATCAGCCCTTGATAGTATTGTACACTAAATGGTAATATATTGCATAGTGTAGGATTGATATGCTCTGGTCAAGCAAAACGTTTGCCTGAACCACAATGTTTTACCATTCCAGATGCTACTAAACGTATCAAAGTTGACCAGCCAGTCGTTGAGATGGATGGAGATGAGATGACCCGTATCATATGGGAGTTCATCAAAGAAAAGGTACACAATTGTTTTCCTTGATTAGAGTACAGGCTTTTTAGAGATGAAACCAAGTGCAATGTTTTCTGCAGCTCATACTCTCCAATGTTGATGTGGAGCTGAAGTACTATGACTTGGGACTGCCCTATCGTGACCAAACTGGTGACCAAGTTACTATTGACTCTGCATTGGCCACCTTGAAGTACAACGTAGCTGTCAAATGTGCCACTATAACCCCTGATGAAGCAAGAGTTGAAGGTAACTTCAACTAATAGTTTTTGCAGGCATGCATGCTAAAATGTATGTAGTATTTGGCTTTTACTTCAAATAATAATATGCTTATCCCCAGAATTTAAATTAAAGAAAATGTGGAAGAGTCCGAATGGAACTATTCGTAACATCTTGGGTGGCACCGTCTTTCGAGAGCCAATCATCTGCAAGAACATTCCTCGTCTAGTTCCAGGTTGGACACAGCCCATAACAATTGGCAGGCATGCGTTTGGTGATCAGGTACTGAAGATAATATCAAGGAAATAAGTGTTTTTTCCCTCAAAAATTTAGAACCCAAACGTGTGCGTACCTGGCGTTCCTTCAGACATGTTTTTGTCTTTTAACTTTTAGTACAGGGCAACAGACTTCGTAATTACACAGCCAGGAGAGTTCAAAATGGTGTTCACTCCATCTGATGGAAGCAAAACAAAGGAGTGGGAGGTGTACAACTTTACTTCGGGTGGTTGTGGGATGGGAATGTACAACACTGATGAGGTTAGCATTTTCCGTTCAAACCCTAACCTAAACACTAATGATTTGCCTCTCATCTTATTAGTTGTGATTGCTTTCGCTTGGTCTCTTCTTTAAGAATGCAATATGTCTTCTCCAGTCCATTACTGGTTTCGCTCACAGCTGCTTCCAGTATGCTATTCAGAAGAAATGGCCTCTCTACATGAGCACTAAGAACACTATCCTCAAGGCCTATGATGGGCGATTTAAGGATATCTTTCAAGACATATTTGAGAGGTAACTAGCCATTACAACAACTTTTGTACTACATTGTTATAGACAGGGAGCAGCCAATTATTTGTAGTTGGTTCACAATCGTTTTCCAAATACACTTGTATTATCTGCTGTTGATAGGAACTACAAGCCAGAGTTTGACAAGCTGAAGATATGGTACGAGCATCGTCTAATTGATGACATGGTGGCCCAGGTGTTGAAGTCCTCTGGAGCATTTGTGTGGGCCTGCAAAAACTATGACGGTGATGTTCAGTCAGACATTGTGGCACAGGGTGAGTCCGATTTTTCCAGAGTGCTTTCTCATTATGATTAGATTATTCTCTCAATTAAGTGCCTTTCATTGGAGGCAAATTACGTCTTATACAGGTGCCATAAAAATGTAAGTTACCTATCATTAAAGATCCAATTCAATTGAAATATACATTTTGCAAAGCTGATTTCAGATTCTGAAGCCATATCTTATGATAACATGTATTTTTAGGTTTTGGCTCTTTGGGTCTGATGACTTCAGTGCTGGTATGTCCTGATGGTAAGACCATTGAGGCAGAGGCTGCCCATGGCACAGTAACAAGACATTACCGTGAACACCAAAGGGTAGGGACTGGCCCACATTACAATTTTATTGTAAATACTTATGAGGTTTATGTATTTTACTATACTGCAAGGCAATAAGGATTATTTCCCTACATTAGGGACGACCAACAAGCACTAACCCTATTGCCAGCATCTTTGCTTGGACAAAAGGGCTAGAACACAGAGGGAAACTGGATGGAAACCCTGACTTGATAAAGTACTATCACAGAACCTAATTACAAAATATGATTGAAGCGGTATTATAGATTTCAAAAGAGAACCTTCCAGAACATATTGATTATTCTAGGCCTATATCTTTACTCCTAGATTCTCCCATATTCTGGAGAAGGTGTGTGTGGAGACTGTAGAAGGTGGTGTGATGACCAAAGACCTAGCAGGCTGCATCCATGGCTTGGCCAAGTGAGTATATGGCCAAATTATTTTACTAACAGCATTCTTACGAGAAGTCCTCACTGACTTAGATAATATATATGCATTCATTAACATACGATAACGACTATAATATTTTATAGATATATATATTTCTATATATCTTTTGCAGTTGCAAGTTGAATGAACATTATGTCAACACTTCAGATTTCCTGGATGCTATAAAAACAAACTTAGACAAATGTCTAAGCAAGTGAAAAAAAAAAAGTAAAACAGCCTTCTTAGAGAAAACAGTTTTTCCTGCATAGATGTGTACGGCATGTTCACTTCATATGAACCTTTGAATCCAGTTTGAAGGGTAACAAGTTTGATTTTTTTTTGCCATTTAATGTTTGTACAGTCAGGTGTTGTGTTATTGTCTTGTCTCTATTTTTTGTATAGAACAACAGTCTTTATAGCCCAATACTGTATGGATGAATTTATCACTAACTTAAATGGCATTTCAACAAGATTTATATGATCTTGCACAGTTAACATTTATTACAACCTAGCAACATAGGTAAAAGACTGTACAATCAACAGTTAGGCCTAATAACTTGTTTTTTGGGCATTTGTATTTCCCCAATACCCTGATGTATGCATTTGATGGTTATTAAATGATAAGACTAAGCAATAAGAATCACACAAGTTTTCAATGCGGATCATTCACTGATCTTCTGATCTAGCTAAAATATGCTGTATACTTGTATAACCTGTATAACAGAAAACGTTAGGGGAATTACTACACGTCTGAAAGTAGAGGACTTCCTTATTGCCACTGTTGAGTATACCTTTAGACTGCCAATCCCATGGTTTATAGGGTGTGTTACTTTTCATGTGTCAATTAATCTGCAATTCATTTAGTTAGCTTTATATCCATACATTACTACTTCCAGTTCTCGTTTACAATAATGAGTTAATAACATTAACATACACTTGATGGAAACATCAAAACATGTGTGAATAAATAACCAAGTGGAGTTGTATTATTGCATGAAAATGCATGTTGAAGAAATAGGCAGTAAAATGCAATCACATCAAAGCGTCGAAGTGCAAAGTGATAAGTGCACCAGCAGAGGGCCAGATAGTGCTGAACAGTGATAACGGCATACAACTGCCATTACAGTCAGTATTGCCCTACATCTACATGAACACCAGATGGCAACCTTTAAAAAAATGACAGTCTCAAACTTTTAAACTAGAGAACCTTTTATTAAATAACAATTTCCATGAGGTCTCCGTTTGATATTCCTTATCCTCCCCCCCCCCCCCCAAAAAAAAACCTAGTATACCATTTGACAGGTTTAGTGTGCATATCAAGGCTGACCTGCATGGCAGGACAGGGGGAGTGAGGAATGTCCCCAAAACAGAACCATGGACCAAGAGTGCAGCAACTAAAACAAACAACATACTACAGCCTAGTATTAGTAAAAATGGCCAGATTAACAATCTTCTTTTTTACTGATAACTATGTATTGATCAGATCCATGAAATCAGTGTAAAAGGTTTACAGATAAAGGCTTGTATAAGGTAATATTGCCATTTTCGGTGCCAAAGAGTTTTTTTATTGGCTCCCTTCTCTTGGGAGGCAAAAAGTTACATAATATAGTCATTGATGGCCATCTTCACAGACAAATGACAGACCAGGAAAAAGTGCATTGTTTTCACTCCGTAATTATCAAAAACTAGAGCAGTATTTTCACAACATGAGATTAATGTTAATTACACCATGTGAAACAAAGACGGGGGAACAATGCAGTGGTTTGTACAATATGAAGGCTTTACATGTCAACAGCCTTCTTGTTTGCTTTTTGTATCAGTCAAATATGGGACAGTTGTGGCTTTGGTAGTAAGAGCCCTGACAACAGAGGAGCTCAACGTCCTTGCACATATTGTAGAATTTACTTGTCATGATTCTGGTTTGTTCACAAGCATTAGGAATAGTTATTTAAGACTCTAGAGCATTCAAACCCAGAGTTTAAAGTTATACAAATCTATACATGTTGAGACTGCCAACCCCCACCTAGGGATATATATTTTTTAAATAGCAATTGCTCAACTAAAAAGATGAAGTTTTGCAACAAAGCAACTGGGTTTGCTTGTTTAAGAGACCTTTTCAGTAATTGGAGATTTTGCTGGTGCAAAACCGGTAAGTCAGATTTGTTGAGTTGTCTTGTGAGGACTTGAAACACAGTTGTATTCAAACTTTTTTTCCCATAAGTTAGCCAAAGTTGTATGTAATTCGTGGCTCTGCTCAAACCTAAGGTTATGTCGTGACTATAAATCAAATAAAGGACAGTGTGTAAATATCTGAAACAGTTAGCCTAGTTGTAAATATTATATCTGGCACTTACAGTAAAAGTATAAGCACAAACATTTTTGTGAATGACAAAATGGTAAACAAGTCACAAGCACATCAAATGATTATGATGGTATGACGGCTCTGCAAAACAGTTTTCAAGAATTGATACATACACACAACATCCTGTCTCTTGTAGGTTTCAAGTCAAGTGGAGCTTGAATAATCCAAAAGACCACCCGACCACACCAAAAAGTCTTAATGTCAGTCAATACTATCAGCAACAAAGCAAAAAAAGTGTCTCCTTTGAAGTGCATCAGGCGGGCCCACATCAGAGTTCATTAGTTATGACTCTTAGAGGGGGGCACAAACCTGCCAGGACAGCCTTTTGTGGTCCCTGGTCCAACACTACTCATGGTGTAGTGTAACTGCTTGTATCCTTCCCAAAGTTATAGTACTCTTCCATGTCATCCATGTTAGCTGTAGTGAGTTTAGTAAGATTCTGAGAGCTGCCATTGCCCATATTGTTTGGAGAGGCAAAGTCAAAGTTTTCCCCTTCATATTCCCCCTGACTCTCCATTTCAGGAAGCACTTCTGCAACACACACATACATGTTTTTATTGATCGTTAGCAGAAGTCTTTTTATTTTTAAACTTAAGACACAATTTATTATTCATTGCAAAATAAAAAATTATAAGCAGAATTATAAAAAAGGTTTTTGTGACAGCCTAGTTGATGTGCTGGTGAGTGAGCCATGCGGCCTCACCTTGTCCTTCTGGCGAGACATCCATACCATGCTTGACCTTCATGTGTCTGCTCAGATTGCCCTTCAGGTTGAATTTACTGGAGCAGTACGGGCACTTGAAGGGCTTGCTTCCAGCATGGAGGTGCATGTGACCCAGAAGGTTGTACATTCTGTTGAAAGACTTGCCACACACCTGGAAAAAGAACATTGCATTCTTATTGTTACCATTTCAGATATTTGCAAAGCCCAGTGACATGTCATAAATATATGTACTTCTCTGATTGCCGGGGTATATTTTATGTAAGCATCAGTGCAGTGCAGTTAGAAATACAGAATTTAATCTCAAAGCTTTAGCTCTAAAGACACTAAGAAACATAAATACATACTTACATACATACATACATACAAGTACGGATATAGCCTTCAAATTCAACATTGAATTTAACAGCCGTCAGGTAGCAAAAGTGGCTTTATGCTTTCCAATAGAATAACAAAGTCCACAGACCGGCATTTTTTAATATGAATAATATTCTTGATATTTTCAAACATATTTAAAAGAGAACACAATATGTTATCAGTGCTTCATTGAGTAACATTTTATATCACTGATGCATTTCACGCCTGCAGTAATTTTCAATATTCACACAAAATATAAGGCTATTCTACTTTGTATAGTTTAATATTTTGTTGAACTTTGTAAATTTGTAGCCTTCCACTACAATCACATTTATTACAATAGGATTTCACCTCAGGATTTTCTGTTAGTGTGTCACATGCTAAATGTTTGACCGTACATTCCAAGATTACATTTGTATTCCTTACTTTTCTCTTCACATTATAATTCCTGATAGGTACAAAATCATGGATAATAGCATGGTAAAACCGAACATGAGAGCAAAAATGTCCATCTCTAACTATTCTAATTATGATTACAAAAACATTGTGTAAACATGTTCTGCTTATATTCTAGTGTTCCCAACCTTGCATTTGAATGGCTTGACTGGCAGGTGAACGATCATGTGGGTCTTCAGGGTCTGTTTCTGGATGAAGCTCTTAAAGCAGACGTGACACTGGAAGGGTCGGATGCTGTTGTGGATCAGCATATGTCTCTTCAGGTTGGCAGATAGGGTGAATTCACGAGAACACACATCACACTTGTGGCCTTTCATTCCCTGAAAAAAATTGAATGAGAATAAAACTATGTCAGACTTTGTTCATAACAGTCTTGGCAATAGTAAACAAAGGAAAAAACAACAGGGCGCACAATTGTCTGTCTCACTCGTCGGTATCCGGTGATCTAGGACAAATCGTGGACTTCCTCAAATCAGTTTTTAGAAAAACTAGCCATTCAGCTTCTCTCTGTCTCCACTCACAGTATGTGTTGCAGCATCCTACTCACACTGCCACCAGGGGGAGCAGTGAATGATTATCAGGCTCACTGACAGACAAATATCAGCCACAAAGGAGAATGTTCTAAACTGTCAGACAACACGGTCGAAACCTCTCAGATTTCAAACCCTAGTAGCATGGCTGAAGGACTGAACCTACAAGCAGGATTTCACCAGGAGTATTAACAACACAGTAGCCTAACAGCCTGTCTCTCAGATTAACCATTTCCCATGTTCCATGAGTATACTCAAATAAGTAAGCTTTTACTACAACAACTTGCTTACAGTGCAACCCAACTACAATGTCCTGTGAACCAGTGTACCACAGGGCTAAACAGACTTAACATCCATTATATTGCTTTCTTTATCTCGTGTCCTTTCCTCCATCTGGTGCATAGTTCTGACAAGACACATTCAGAAGCAATATGGTAAAAGCCTGTGCTCTTACCTGTCTAACTCACACAGACCACTGTAGGTGAAGGCAAGAAGATCAACAGAGGAAGCCCTTTGGATAATTATGCGGTCGCCTCCCTTTAGCGCCCCGAAATGGCCATTTTGCTCTCCGCTATCATTCAATTTACACGACATACCTTACACACTAGAACGATACACATCGCATGACACATGACTAGAGTGGTCCACGAGTCTGAGTGGGAGCGGCGTCCGGCGCTGGTGTCAGTACCTTGTGAGTGAGCGAATGCTGCCTGAGGTGGTGGAGCTGCACAAACTCCAGGCCACATTGGGAGCAGGTGTAAGGCCTGGGGCTCTGGTGCTTCAGCAGGTGGTTCTGGAGCTGGCTGCGGTAGGCAAACGACTTGTTGCACTCGGTGCACTGGAAGGTGTGGGGGCCCTGGTGGCTGGTCTGGTGGCGCTTGAGGTGGGCGTAGGTGGGGAACTCCATGCCACACTGGGAGCACACGTGGCAGCGGCCGCGCTCGTGCTTGGCCTCGTGGGCCCGGAGCTCGCTGGGGTAGGCAAAGCCTCGGCGGCAGAAGCGGCAGCTGTACGGCTTGACGTCGGTGTGCTGCAGCATGTGCCTCTTCAGGTGGCTGGTCTGGGTGAAGCCCTTCTTGCAGACAGTGCACTTGTGGGGCCGCGTGCCCTGGTGGGTGAGCAGGTGGGTCTGCAGGTGGCTGGGCTGCTTGAAGAGCTTGCCACAGTGGGGGCAGGCGTGGGGCTTGATGCCGTTGTGGCCCAGGATGTGGGTGACCAGGTTGTACTTGGAGGTGTACGACTTGTCACACATGCGGCACTTCCAGCGCTTCAGGCCGTCGCCCACGTCAACGCAGTAGGACTCGTCGATCTGAATGTTGATGTCCAGCCGGTCAACCCTTCGGCCCCCGTGGCGGCGAGGAGGCTGGGGAGTAGGATGATGATGAGGATGGTGATGCTGCTGTTGCTGCTGCTGCTGCTGCTGCTGCTGCTGCTGCTGCTGCTGCGGTGGCCCTCCCCCTGCGTTCCCCTCCGCCCCCTCTGCCCACATCATACTCTGACTGCTATCATCATAGTCGCCCCCCATGCCCATCTCCCCAGAGTCGTAGCTCCCGACTTCACTGGATTGGAAGTAGCTGCTAATTGCCTCTTCCTGGGCGGGCTTCATCATGCCGTTCCCTTGTTCCACTTCCTCTTCACCCTCCCTCCCTCGCCCGTGGCCCATGCCACGCTGGCCCTGCACCCCTCGATGGCCCATCTCCCCCCTGTGGCCCACCTGGTTTGGAGGGTGCCCGTGTGAATTGGTCGGCTGGCTCGACACGTCTCTCTCACATTCAGTGCAGTTTTTGTTGGGCCCTCTGAGGGTTGCAGGGTCCACTTGCACCAAGCCTCCTCTCGGGGCCAGGTTGTTCAGCATGTGGATGCATGACGTCATTCCAGAGTTACCCGCCTCCCCTTTAATGTGAGAGGCGCCTTCTCCGTGGACTCCGTGGCGCTCGGGCCCAACCATTTTCCCGTCTGGGTGGGGGGGTCCCTGCCACCTCCTCTGGCTGCAGCTGGGCTGCATTTGGCCGTCCTCTCCCAAATTGTCTCCAAGATAATCTCCGTTGGCTCCGATGAGTTGGTCTGCGTATTCGTAATCTACTCCGTCTACTGTGGGCGCGGGGGACTCTTTAGGTTCTCCTGTGTAGAAGCCGTTGGGGGCAATGGTGGCACCAAACACTTCATTCTGTGAGATGAGACCCAACACGGCGGCCTGGGCTAGAGACAACACAACTACCGGGTCTGTTTGTGTGCCTGCATCCACCTGCCTGGCCATTACCTTGGGCTCACATCTACCCAGGCGCCGGCTCGCCTCCTCCTGAAACAAAAGAAACACACAGACACAGTCAGTCGGCAGCACTGCAGGGAAATCATTTGGCAATCTTCACACCCAAAATATTGTAGCAAATTAGGCTGAAGCGCTAAAAGCAACAGGATTTTACTTATGACTCCTAATATCAGATAATGAGGAACTATTTTTAGATCGTACGGCAAAAAGGTGGAGGGCAAATTGTTTTCAGTGAATACATATCCCTATTAGTGAGAATATATATATATATATATATATATATATATATCAGCATTACATTAACACGGATTTATGAAAAACACTGTAATACAGCGTAGGCTAATAGCAATATCTACATACACAGCAGAGCAATACCATCATGGGCAAACAACAAATGTGGCCATCCAAATCACACTAAACTGCCTTCCTAAAGAAACGTGTCTGATCTTTCATGATACAATAGGATAAATGGAGAGGAAGACATTAGTATAGGCTACTCGTAGCACATGTCAAGAGATCCCCAGCTGTCCATGGGTCAGTCATATAGGTACAAACCTTTTCCACATCAGCAAGCCAAACCTGAGATGCTAATTCTAGATCTGACTATGAGGACTGAGTACACAGGAGTAATGAAACTATAAAAGATCCAATCTTAATCCAGTCTGTTATTGTGGCAGTGTGTGTGTGTGAGCGAGAGAGAGAGAGAGAGAGAGAGAGAGAGAGAGAGAGAGAGAGAGAGAGAGAGAGAGAGAGAGAGAGAGAGAGAGAGAGGAAGAATTGTTTGTGTGTGTGAGAGTGTGTGTGTGTGTGTTTGTGTGTGTGTGTATGTGTGTGTGTGTGTGTGTGTGTGGATTACATGGCCTGATACTCTACTTCAAGGAGACCTTATACATAGACAAACACACACAAACACGCACACACACACGCACAGACATACACACAAGATAAAGGAGAAAGGCAGAGAGGGGGGAGAAAGGCAGAGAGGGGAGAGAGAGCGAGAGAGTAGAGTAGCATAAGAGAAACAGAGAGAGAGAGCAGAGTAGCTGAGAGAGAAAGAGCAAGCAAAAGAGAGAAGGGGAGGGGATAGAATAAAGACAAAATGAAAGAGAGAGAGGGAGAGAGAGAGAGAGAGAGAGAGAGAGAGAGAAGTAAAGATAGGGAGAAGAGGGGGACGGCTGGGGAAGGAGGAAGAGGGGGAGGTTGAGAGGCTGAAAGAGGAGAAGAAAAAGACACTGGAGAGCCAGAGAGAAAAAGAAGAGAGGGAGGGGTGGAGAGAGACTGAGAGAGGAAGGGAGGGCAGTGAAAGAGTGAGAGGGTGAGGGAGTGAGAGAGAAAGAAGGGAGGGGGAGACAGTGAGCAAAAGAGAGCAAGAGAGAAAAAGGGAGGGGGAGAGGGAGAGGCAGTGAACAGGCGAGAGAGAGACAGAGAGAGAGAGAGAGAGAGAGAGAGAGAGAGAGAGAGAAAGAAAATGACAAAATGAAAGGCAGACAAAATGAAAGATTAATTCATGAAGTGAAACAGACAACAGAGAAACAGGAACAGAAAATAGTTAAGGGCTCAAAAAGAGACATTTTCAGGCTGTTGGGACAGCAATGATGAGTTAAGCAAACACATGTCTCACCTACAACAAGCAAGAGCATGAGCATACGACAACTTTACCAGTTAAAATAAATCCAGGTAATACCAGTAACACTTCTCAAATATCAATGGCAGCATCGCACCAAACAATGACCTACTATGCCATAAGTGAACCCTATTGCCACCCATTCAAGACAGACACTCACCACATTCCTCCTGTTATGATGTTTCAGGTGCTTTAGGGACCTCATTCTTCAATGTGAGAGTGAGTGAGAGAGACTGTGTTCGGCTCCCTACTTATACGTGACGATAGAGGAGGCGGGCCCTGTGGCTCCTCCCCCACAGACAGTATCGGTAGTGACTGTGGCTATACCAACACTTTACCCAAACACAGCCATAGGCCACACACATATGCACAAATAAACATGGCCATTGATCTCTAATGCATGTTAATTAGCACTCTGTCTAGCACACACATGAAAATGTCAATCGATCACAATGATCATGATCGACATGAATAGGCTCTTTGAAAGTCTAGCAAGTCTCTCCATATTGGTAGCTTGTGCAAACACGCACACACGCGCGCACGCACACACATACATACACACACACGCACACACACACACAACTACCCCTCATCTTTCTTATCAAATAAGCATTATAATTTCATGAAAGTAGTGGGGAATTGTCTTACAGCCGTGAATACAAGTATCCAATAGGAGAATAGAGAGATAGAAATGGTTAGGGGAAAAGAGAGAGAGAAGGAGTGAGAGAGATGGAAGGTGAATGACAAGGAGAGGAGCGAATGAGAGAGAGAACGAAAAAGAGCAAGCAGGGGGGGAGGGAATGGAAGAAAAGAATACTGAAAGAGAGAGAGAAGGGGGAGGGGGAAGTGAGTGAGCGAGAGAGAGAGAGAGAGAGAGAGGGAGAGAGGGGGGAGAGACAGAGAGAGAAAAAGAGAGAAGGGGGATGGGAAGAGAGGAACAGAATGCGGTAAAAGAGAACAAGAAGAAAAGGAGAAGAGAAATAACGCAGAGGGAAACAGAGTTTGGGGAAACACAGAACTGAATATGTTCTTAAGCCCACACCAACTATGCACCAAACGGTAGGCAAAAATTCATATTCAAAAAGCAAAACCTACTGGACTGATTTAGGTGCTGATGGACACCAGAGTAACTATGGCTATTATAAAAGCTCAATTACAGCGAACTTTGATGGAAGGAAGCAAACATTGCGCTCTATGGTAAGCTTAAAGGTGAGATTCAAAACCCCTACATTGGCAGGTCAGTTATGGGTCTGGGCAAGGAGTGTCAAAGGTCACATGCTTAAGTATGCCACTATAGGGCCTAACTCGACACTGGGGTGGAACCAGGAAACACCTCCGTGGGATTCTGCTGAAACCTGGCCAACACTTCCTGAGAATCGCTGGTAACAAGACCGCTGCCTTAGTTGACAGAGGAAGGGCATTTTAGTACGCACTGCATATGGTAGACTAGGAATGAAACCACAGTGCTGTCCAGCCTCTCAATATGGTTCCAAATACACCCACCTCTTACAAGTTTGCGTTTTTTTAAAAGGCTTATCCCAAAAATAAACCATGGTCAACTTGAAAAACCCATTAGCAGCTTGAGGTTTGGCAAACTGTTTAAGTTTGGCATCACCAAACCGCTTTGCACAGCTGGTTGACAAGCTTTCCTCACACGCCTTCCAAGCGCAAACGTACACTGCTTTTCGTTGAATCATAACCAGCAGCAAAACTTTTATGCAGGGAAGAATGCAGAGCCTATGAGCCACACGCTAGGAGGTGATGTGACATACCGTCCCGGTCCGTTTTCTAAGTCCAGACTGCTTAGGTCACACAGAGACAACGTGTACATATGTATATTCCAATCCCCAGCTGGCAAAGACAGGGCTCAGAACTTGTGAGTACCTGTTTTCTGTGGTGCCGCCCTATCTCAGCTGAGAGAAACTGTACAAATATGCTGTCTGTGAACATGAGCATTAAGGTGATCACCTGGTTCATCTAGTTTACATTCCTGCATGTGCCACTGACATCTGGCCACTGATGGAACCTAATGTTGACATAGGCCTGTATCACTTCATTGAAGAAAAACTTTTAGAACTATATATCACTTCAACTCATAATATGTAGTTGCAGATAGGTATATATGCTGTAGGAAGTGAGTTTATATACCCTGATGGAACTGAAGGAACCTAATGTTGACATAGGCCTGCATCCCTTCATTGCAGAGGAACTTTTAGAACTATATATCACTGCAAGTTATAATATGTAGTTGCAGGTAGGTACATATGCAGTAGGAAGTGGGTGTATGTACCCAGCACAAATATCTTCAAGTCAACTGGGTCATTTAGTATTAGTTTGAAAGAGTAAGCATGGGCCCACATAGCCTGCACACTAATACAATGGAATGAGTATTGTCTGATTATAAACACAAATTGTAGCATAGTATATACTTATATACAATTGTGTTTTTATTTTTTTGTTATTTTCATAGAGTTTGGATAATGTATGGCACAAGAAGGGGGTATACAACAGGATAGAGAGAACGGGATAGAGAGAACATGGAGGAGAGAGCAAAGCAGTAGAGGAGAGGACAAAATGGGGGCGTAATGGAGGAAGCAGAGAGAGAAAAAGAGAACGAGCGAAAGAGAACGAGGGAGAGCGAGAGAGAACAGATGATTGCATGGAATGAAAGAGGGATTGAGGGGGAGGGAAGAGAGGAGATAAAGAGAACGGGAGAGGGAGGGGGAGCGAGTGAGTGAGTGAGGGTGTGTGAGTGAGTGAAATGGTGGAGTAAGAGGGAGGGAGAGAGAGAGCAAGAGAGAGAGAGAGAGAGAGAGAGAGAGAGAGAGAGAGAGAGAGAGAGAGAGGGAAAGAAAATGAGAGGCAGCAGCAGTGGGGGAGGGGTGGATGTTAGAGGGAGAGCGAACGAGAGAGAAAAAGAGAAAAAAAGAGAGAAAGAGAGAGAGAGAGTAGATGGGGGCAGGGAGCAACGTGAGAGAGAGAGAAAGAGAGAGAGGGAGGGGCAATGTGCAACGTGAGAGAGAAGGAGGGAGGGAGCGAGGAGAGAGCTAGGGAGGGAGGGGAGAAAAAACTAGACATAGAGACACAGACAGAGGAGTGAGCGAGAAGAGGGAAGGGTAGAGTGAGAGGAAAACCGAGAGCAAAAGAGAAAAAAGGAGAGAAAGAAAGAGCAAGCAAGGAGAGAAAGAACGAGGGGACGGGTGGGGAGAGGGAAAATTAAGAGGGAGAAGAGGAAAAAAGGAACAGAAAGAGGGGGAAGGGGGAGATAGAGAGAGAGAGAGAGAGAGAGAGAGAGAGAGAGAGAGAGAGAGAGCAATCACTTGTTCAAAAATGTATGGTTATACAAACATGGCGGCAACAAATTATTTTAATAATATTGTCCTATTGATCTTAACCAGTTCAGTATATTTTACCAATTAGGTATGTTAGCAATGGAGTTATACTTTGCTATTCAGTTTGTATCTGTGTGTACATATTTGCATACATGTATGTGTAAGTATATTTTATGGTGTCTTTCAGGTAAAGACAAATGTACATTTTGAAAAGAATACTAGAACATTTTCCATATTTCCTACTCCTCATATGCTTTGCTTAAAGGCAATGTACCGAAGGGCACAACAACTTGTTTTGTTTAATATAAGCTCATTTGTTCCAATTACTTTTGATATAAGGAGTAGCAGCTATGTTGCTACATTTACATAGAGTCAAGTTGTACCTTTAACACCCTGTGTTAAGTCCAAATGATGTCCACAACAACAATTCTTAAAATTTTAGTCATGTCATTCTGTGACGTCTTAGTCAATGACACATTGACTAAAATATTCAACAAATTTAGTCAAGAAAAATTATGACATTTGTCTGTGTTGTACCTGTCTTTTCATCTTGACATGATTATTATGAAATAATTCCAGATATAATTTTTTTTTTCTTCCTGTGTTTATGGCAACCAGGGCCATAGTAGCCAATGCGTTTCAACAACCTGTTGTTTATGTTTACTATTCCTTTTTTTCCCATCTAGCTAGATCTGACAGCATCTCGCATCATCGGATGAAAAAATGCACTTCGTTAACCGGTGGCTGCCAAATGATACACCAATTTGCAGGAGCAGTTGCAGGTTTATGATTGGATTATTTAAATCAAACCGTCAAAAAAAAAACATAACAGCAACCACATCAGATTTGATTTGTTGAGTGTCACAAAACGAATAGCTAGTTAATGGGAGAGAGCTAATGACGTCTAAGGGACAATTACGTCGTTATTATGCAGATTTGTTTGTCATCGTTGACCAAATGAAAAAACACTTTGTCAATGAGTATTTTTCTCATGCAAACATATGTTTTTCAATCTGAGAAACATGCCTTTTTATACAATCCCCCAAGCTGATCATAACATCCCACACCTTGATAATTGTAGAAAAAATTAAGTTTGTATGTTGAAAAATGTTTCTTAAAAAATATTTTTTTACTCCTATTAGTTCTGTCTGGTGATTCCATGGATATGGAATATTAATTCCATAGACATACCCCTGTCCTTTGAAATATTGAAAAAAAAGTGTCACTTGATGAAGATTGATAGCGAATTTAAACATTTAAACATATTATGGCACAGTATTTCTGATCGTAATTACTTGGTTACTTATTTTTGCATTTGTTGCATATGTTAAAAAATTATGAAAAACGTGGACTAAAAAAGCTCCCTTAACTTTATTAGAAATGCACGTATCTCTATTTATATATTTACATTTCAAAAAGGAGTACATCCAAATAACTACTGCTTTTCTAAAACATTGGTGACTGTAACTAGTCGCCTAGTTTGGAGTTTCAAATTGGTCCATTTGCCTTTGTTTAATTATAGACCTAACAAAACACACACAGCTGTACATGTAATGTTAAATACACACTCTCCAGTAAAGGCTATTGTGAGAATGCACCCGGCATAGCTAGTACAAGTGTTACACAGATCTATGACAAAAGCCCAGTCATCAACAGAGTGAGGGTGGTGGGATAGGGGGGTGGTGGGGGGGAGGGGCGAGAAAAAGGGCACAAGGGCAGAGAGAGTTTGAATTGTATGTGCTAAGGGCATGACCCTGGCACATAACCTGTACTCTGCTGGAAAGTGATAAGTGATAGTGACAAAGATAGGCTTCGATCAAATCCAAGATATGACAAAATATATTGATATGTGATTAAATATAGTATTATCATTTGTGGATAATCTAATGGATCAAGGACTTCATTCAAAACCAAATGAGGTGCTGGACATCCATAACTTGTGTAATGCTAAACAAGAAATTTTATTATTTGCCTACTGAAACAACTCATCTGGTGAAATCAATTGATAAATTTGGTTACACTTTTATATACTCAAACGCAGTGAAGTAAAATTATGTAGGCATAAAAGTGTATATAATGCGGACAGAAGGAATGCTGCAGCCAAAATATTGCAAATATGAACTTCAACATTTTAGACAGGCTTTGATATTTGCTAATGTTCTGGAATAGCAATCAGACACAGTGCAGAGTGGATTTGTGTTTTGCATATCTTGCACAATAGAAAAGAAGGGTCAAATAAGTAGAAACAACTGTACCACAATACTTTAATATACAGATACGGCGTTCAGTGCATTGCTCATTGTTACATCTGCAGAAGTAAACACAGTTAATAGCATTGCCTGACCTACCCTTCAGCTGGTAGACAGAAATTAAACTTAGCCCTTCTGTGCCTTTGAGCTAACCACAATATTTTTGGTTAGATTTGTGAACACTGAACATGAAATGGGGCTAGGCACTTGTTTTGCATTTGCCTATGTGCACCTTTGTGAAAAGCTGAGCATCTGACAGCAAATTGTAGTCACCTCAAGCAAGAAATTGCCAAACACAAAGTATACACTTTCTACTGACAATTGAAGGAAATGCTATACTCACACACACGTTCGTGGATTCCATTTTTACATTTGTGCATCCAGTGGAAACAGAGATTAATGGTGACAAATGTTGGGGAAAACGTTACGTAAACTACTAGTGAACATCCTCCATGCCAACAGTGCCTGTCCCCTTGCAATGTTTGATTGCTTCTGTTAAAGTACTAATATACATCACATAGTTTTCCACACCTATGTTTGACCAAGTAAGAAGAGCAAAGGGTAATTTCCCCCAAAACAATCTGTGTATCCCTAGCATGTAAAAGCCATGCAAGATCTGGACACCCACCAGTTTGATTCACCAATATCTTCATTGAAATGGGGACTAAGTAGGGATATTGAGTTGAATATATTATTAAACCTTTTAGATGGCTAATAAACATATACAAGTAGAAATGTATTGTTTTAAATTAAAAACATGCAGTTGTATTATTTATCTGATAAATAGAAAGAAGCAAAAAGTAAGATCCACACTGCAGCTTAACTCCAATTCTCAGAAGTATAGTCTGAAAACCAACCTAAATGTTTTTTCTATTGCTTGCTACAACATTTCGACTTACTACAACAAAAAATAAGCCAATAACAGGAACTACTCCTCATAGGAAATACAGGCAAGGCCAAGCAAATTGCTTTTTGTTATTCGTGGATGGTACACATAAACAGGCCCCAAACATCAGACCACCAGGCTTTCGCTTCTAGAACCAGCAAGCTCTCTTTTTTTCCTCACCCTGCCTTTTCTGCAAAGCTCACCAGAGTGCTGACACAGTCATCTGCTATTCCTAACCTAACCTTAACAATAGTCGTTTCTCCTGTGGCTAGTGCCTAAAATAACATGTATTTAAAGTAGGAATAAATATATTCCGGCAATGCTTCGTAACAGTATTCGGTTACATTTCGAGGCTCCTAATCACCTGTAATTGTTGTTTAATTTCCATAAATCAGTTATATTAATCAACAGTTATGTAGCAGTAATGCAGCAGGCTAACCTGAATGCTAATTAAAAATATTTCACTCGAATATATTTATAAGATAAGCCATACATTTGATACTTAATTAATTTCTATTAAGCGATGAACTGTGGTTTATACAACAAAGTGATGGGGCATAGCTTGGTACGCAAGTCCAAATGTTAATTCATAATCCAACATTTGATAGAAAGATTAATTTCGCCTGATTATATTTTAGCGATGTTCCTTTGTAATTTTCAAGATCTCTTGTGCGCTATCGTCGCTATTTGACAGGCAATATTCCTGTCTACCAGTAGGCCTCTGATATTTAATGATCTATGAAGCACGAGTACGCGCCCCTCGACTCATTGTATCATCCCAGGCGCCCTTCGATACATTGCATATTTTAAAAAAAACAAGGCTGCCCATTATAAAAATGCTTAGTGTGGGAATACTACGTTACAAGGCAGATGCCAAATTGTCATTGTAGGCTATGTTCAATTCGTCATTAAAAGCCAATTCATTTGAACATGCGCTGTATCTTTAAAAAGGGCTGACAACTTGACAGGAAAAACTTTGTTCAAGACGGGCCTACACGCAAGACAGCTTTGGCACGGACCGTTATTTGCACTGAGGGGCATCTTATTATGATGTAGAATAGTATATCCGAATCCGACTAATGTAGCCTGTTTTAGTCTATTTCTTTATGCGTCTCTTCTCCATTCTCCACCCCCCCTCGCGACGCCATCTGTTTGTGGCATGAGAGAATGTGGTGGAAGTAAAAAGACGACATTTTGGCTGTAGTTGGTGACCTACATCGGCCATTTGTTTACAATATGACACTAAACAACTCCAAACATTCATATTAGAAAATTTCATAGATTTGCATAAGTGGAGTAAATACTGATGGGGTTCGTTTTGAGGAATTTGCTAAGTTCAGCTACGACAGAAGCACTCGGTTCACCGGGCCGGTCTCGCATAGGCTCGACCAGCTCGGAGCCTAGTCTTTCTCCTTCTACTAATAAAACAATCTACTAGCTACTCACCTGATCCCAAAATCGGTGTATGGTGGCGACGTTACAGTTGTTATTTTCGATATCGGAAAACAGTTTCAATGGTGGGTCCGTTGTGTGTACCAGGAAGGAAGGAAGGAAGGGAATGAAAGAGGGGGTGACGTGAATGAATAAACAACCGAACCGAGCTCCTCCTCAACGCCAGAAGTAAAAATGGAATGTGCACATAGGAATTTAGGCCTAGGCCTACTGAGATTGGCACGGTTTACTAATTTGTCTCCTAATGAGCCCAAGATTTACATTATTTCCGAACATATTGTTACAAACTTGTATTTTCCGATTTTGCCAATGACCTTATTTACAGCGTTACTGAACGAGTGGATTCATTGGTTGTTTAAATACCAATTTTAATAAGTCAGTCTTGCATGATGATGTGTACAATGCAGTATTTTTTGGGATAGACCAGGCTTGCCTAACTATTTCCATATGTGCTTTATAACAAATAGTTTAACCACTAGATGGTGCTCTGTGTTTTTTATACCTTAGATTTGCATGATGTAATTTCATGCCTTGAGTGGTTTTACCATTCTGCAATATCTACTTGTATAAAGTATTCAGCAATTCATTTTTTTTGTAAGTAATCAAACGTGCAACATATTGATTTCTATATACCCTGTATTATTGCAAGCATAGATATATTGTTGTGGTTGAAGTCGTCATTATAAATTATTATTATTATTATATAAATATGCTTCTGAGTATTCACTAACGAACTAGGGATAGGTCAGTTAATTCGACAAAATAAAGGATATGTTTTGTCAACAATTTCTTTTCAAGTATTTTTTTTTCTTATCTTCCACTAGAGGGCACAGCAACTCCATTGACTGTAGGCAATGGGAGAAAATTCGTTTGGAGGCCTAATTAAAAGATTATATTAGGCTACATGTGTGTGTTGAACGTATGTAGAACTTGCATTCATTCTCAATTAGATTAACTAACAAAAACAATGTTCACTTTATAGAAGAAACTTTTTAGTGCCAAACGCGATTATTTCAACCACTGAAATTATTATTGTTACTAGTAAATTGAAGACTGTGGATTAACAGAGCAGTGTAATATCATGCTTTTGATATGGGTGATTTCCATAGTTCCTTTCTCTGGGTTTGAGGCTTGTTTTATTAGGGTGTAACTATTACCTCATGTGTCCTCTAAGAGCCAAATTCAGCCTTTTTAGGGATAGTTAGTGTGATGTGGCAGCTGAAATCCATGTTTGCTCCAATGCAGGTCTCCAAAGAAACCAGCGTTAGGAGAATTTTTTTTTTTAAATAACACAAATAATGGGACTAAGGGAATATTCATGTGTTAACCTTCTAAATTCCAAGGGAAAAAATCAAATATAATATAGTACAATGTAAAATAATATACAGAACCCCATAATGCATGCTGTACGTTTTGGACTCATCAATAATTTAGACACACTAGAATCAGTACATACAAAATTCTTAAATGTTGAAACCCCAACCTAAGATTGTTTTATTTTTATTCTGTAGTGACAAACAGGATGTCTAAACATGCTTCTCAAATCGATATACTTAAAATTGCGTTCTTGCGTTCCTCAACTCCACTTGGAGGCCAGTGATTAAAATAATAGTAAAATATAGTGCCCGCTGGACTCCTAACATGTTTAAGAGTGTGTCAAATAAATATCATTCTCTACAAACCCAGTGTGTGATATAAACTTGGGCAGAGAATGTTTTTTAGAATGAAACAAGAGCTAAACATAGTAAATAGATGTTTAAGGACTGGTGACATTAAAAACAACTGTTAAAACAGCCTGAGAGCAATCGTTATAGCAGCAGGGAAAGACATTACTGTACTTACATATTAGGCATGTTACTGAGATAACCTGTCAAAATAATTGGACACTGCTTTCACTTGGCCTTCTGAGCATTTTGAGCAAAATTCCCTCTTTTTTAACATCTGTTAACTGACACAACTTGGAGTGTTGTTCTGCACTACTTTCTGATAACAGTGCAACAGACTGGATTTGGCTAATGTGTTTTTCTTACTCAAGGGCACCAGCTCCATTAAGGAAATCCTCATTACTGTGCATTAGACAATGACATTAGCCTCTATGTTTCCTTTAAAGTGGTGATTTTAATCATGTGTTGTAAAGGAACTATGAACTTTTCATTGTCCATGCACTCTGTTATGCAATAATGGAAACATGTCTGCAACAAGATTGAAGCACAGTACTTGCAGCATTACAAATTTAGGTTAAATATTAAGCTAGATATTCTGAAAGGTATTTTTGATTGGAAACAACAATACAAATCCTTTCCAGATTTATGAATTTGGTAGGCTTTTTTACCATTTTACCATGTCCCTGAAGGGCGACATGAAAGCAACAACCAAAGTTGCTTTGATGTCTTCATATGTTACTTAAATAAAACCAACACACTGGGAATAAAACTCTTACGTCTCTTATCATAACGGAAGTCCAAGAGGCTTCAAGTGCTTTCTGGAATACGTGGGCAGCTTACATCTGCACAGGCAATCTTGCTCAACAAGAAATGGAGAGAGGAAATCGGTACTTGCATTGGCTGTGGGCGGCTATCCTATTCTGGTGCAAAACTTTGATGGAAAACTAGTGCTTCACTATATGGGATAATATAAAGTGTACACCTGTTCGGGGTTTCTCCCTTGCTCTTTGAAGAAAGTGTTTACAGCCTTTGGTGAGCCCAGTACAAGCATGTTCTTTGTTTTACAAAGGCTAAGTCTGTCTTGTCTGAAAGTCCATCTTATTGAAAACCTGCTCTGTGCTAATATAAAGTAATAATAATATGACAGGAGGATGAACCTCATAGTCTACAATCCATAAAATGGGTGGATCTTTAGCACAAGATAAAGGTAAAATAGATCTGATGGATTTTAAAACAGCAAAATAGTTGTCTAAAAGTGGTAACACATTTTAAACTACAGATTGTGTGGATGTTTAGCGTCATTGTGGAGTCTTTAGTCAAAATGATCAAATGGGAAAAAAAGGTACCGTTTTAACATGGCTCCACTGCTAGGTTCACTTGTTTTGTGACTTGAGTGGAAGAAATTGTGTAAATCTAGCGCAGCAGCCAGCTGTAGTTTTCCAAAGAGGGAACACAGGGCAACGCACCATAGCCAGAAAACAAGGGATGGGAGCTAGGAATGGCTTACTTCATGCCCATGGGAGCTCGAGTTAGTGATGGAACAGACATTCTGCAGGTTTCATCATCTTACTTTGGTGGTGTAAGGGCTATGTTTTTAATGGAGTGTAATGGAAAATATGAGATCAAATTGATTGTCATTATTGTGTAAATGTATTAATCAATTAATTCATCAACTATTATGGCGCCTTCATTTACTGTATTTGAGTTACTTACAACCTATTTCTTATTTATTTTGCCGTCATCTTTGCATTCCTACGTCATGATGTTTCACATGAGTGTCAAACTGAAACTCAAAAGGGCATACGATATAAGTAAAAGGATAATCGTGGCCCCAATGCATTCTGGTACATCAATACATTCTGATACACTGTATCTCTTAACTCTTAAGACATAATGTGAAATCATACCCATAAGTTTATGATTCTGCTGTTAATTAATTCAGTACAGATGTGGAAGAAAACAGAGTCTTCAAGTTCTTTTGTGTGCATAATCAGGTTTTAAGTAAATGTATTGAGAATTAAATCATAAGACAATCATGGACAAAGGAAATTTAACTTGTTTGTCGATGGATCCTCCAAAGCCAACCTCTCTACCAAAGATGAGAGTGACAGCCATGTCCAAAGACATTCACATAATACTTACAACCCGGCAACAACATGTTCCTGGCTTAGTATAAACGGGTGATAGTCGTGAAAGAATTGAGTGAAACAGTCAAACTTTCAGACCTTACCAATTGATCAGACTTGGTGGTGTACTAGTATTCTTAAAATATGATTAAGAGGATTATGTCACTGCAATAATTCATCTGGTAATCAATAAACAATAACTATGCATATCAAATGTGGAAATATACAATTATTTCAACACATTATATTATACATTACTGATTTTCGCTATGGAAATGTGTCTGTAAAAAAGAATGAAATGTAAACATTTGCTTAAATAGTAATTTGTAAAAAAGAATTGCAGGATAAAAGGATTTAGGATTATAGCAGTACTTTAGTAAGATTTAGTTTGTGGATTCTGAACTGAGAGGATTTGATGATGAAATTCGATACGTCACAAGTGCCTCTAGTAAATGCTTGTTTGTGTTCAAACTCCATGCATGATTAATAGATCTACTCCTACCCATGTTTATACATTGCATTATCTGGAATAACTGAAGTCCTATATATTGAGCATATATACCCAAACCTAGTCCTGCAGACTCATCGCTCACAGACTATCGAACAAGTTTTCCTGTGCGATAACACTCTTTCTATTTCTTTAAGGTGTTAGACTATCAATGACTGATGTGTCCTCCCTCTCTAAGAGTTGACTGGCCTTTCACCTGCAACCTGACAGCTGTTCAGTTGATGCAGTGCCAGTCCAATTGCATGAAAGCACATAGTAGGATACTGGCTACAGGCTTGTCTGAGCTCCTCCGAGGCTATGCGGTTTTAGAGTGTATAAAGGTTGATTTATTCCTCTTCCCTGCTGGTAGAGGAATTGTTCACATCATTCTCTTCCCAAAGGATATAGTCTGTGTGTTTCTTCTTTGTGGACTGGGTGGGAATAGGGGAGTGAGAGTCCAGTCCAGATGCGTGGCCACTTCCTTCCGTACTTGTACAGTATGTCTTTGTGTAAGAATCAATACTTGATATTACCAAATGTCCACAAAAGTCATCTTTTATCTGAAAGGTTTGTAATTTCAGTTAGCTGATAAAAAGTCAAAAGTTTACTTGGAATAATAAATTGTTGTGTATGTTCCTGTGTGTTTGTATTTATAAATAGAGTGTGAGAATCCAATGCAAATTGATACATTGTAATGCTTCATGAGTCAGCAAAACAGTACTTTGCCATAACCTTTCCAAATGCAAAGGTTCTGATAGGGTCATACCCTGCAGACTAAGTTACAGTATAAATCTTGTTTATTTGTTTGGTCTTGGTTTTATGAGTATGGGGTTTCCTATTTTTGTTGTAAGTTCATACTTATATTTGCATTGTGATTTTTCACATAACATCTCAGGTTAAATGCGTTGTACGTCTGTTGCAGAAGGCCTTAGTTATCTATCCCTATCTTAACAGCATATATTACATAAGATTGGCTTATAGTTTATATATACAATCAAATTTATCTCATAAATTGTATCATATCTTCATGAAACCACATGGTTAATGATGACTTATTGGATGACCCTTGTAGATGCCAGTTGATTGGATAAAGCAGGGCTAACTTCCTCTTTTTCCAGGTTCTTGGAATGGCAGGTTCTGTCACTGAGCATCACAATAAGAAGGCACAGTTCTCCTTAACATGATCCCTCTTGACTTCAGATGTTAATGTGAACTAGTCTGTTCTCATCCCAGCTGACAAGTTAGATCTTTTTACAGTGTGTCCATGTTCCTTCTCTCTCCCACGGTTTGCCATATAAGTCATGCTATGCAAGGACAATGTGACCTTCCTGTGCGTGCAGCCTTGAGAGGGAACTCTAGAGGAGTTCATCCTCAATATAGTCTGCAGTTCTGTCAATACTTAATCTGGAGGAAGTTGACCTCATACACTTAAGAGTCCTCCGATGGCTGATATCAGAGGGAGCAAATTTACAGCTCAAATACTCTACCATTACACATTCAAAAGTACAATTTCTCTTGGTGAATATGGTCCTTGTTTTGTGTAAACAAAAAAGCATGTGAATCAGCTTGGAAAGCCTGTGAACTACACCAAGGGCAACTGCATCGAGGACTGTTTGATTTCACATTTGCTACAGTAAGTAAATCAATTTGCTGGCCTTTCCAGTTCATGTGTGGGTTTTTGCTTGGTTATACTTGTTATTGCAAGTTTAACATTTTTCCCAAACAACTCAAATTACAGTTCCACTTGGTCATGAATACATTTACACAAACCTTAATGTTCATAAAAATAAAGTTGTCTCAAACATTCCAATAGGTTACGCCATTGACCAATCAGAGGTTTATCATAAAGTTGACATGGGGTTTACTAAGAATATTTAGAACATTTTCTTTTTTAAATGATGTGTCAAGATGCTGAATATGTAAATAGGGTACGAGTGAGGGTGGTGATTAATGTTTTTAAAGTTGCAAACGCTTTTGTCTCTGTACTTGAGAAAAGAAACTGCTTTATCATACTGCTTTATCATTAGAGATGCTTCTGTTTTGAATGTCTTACTCTCTCCATTACTTGACTTCGAGGGCTTTGACCCGACGATCCCTTGCAAGAAACAAAAGAATGTGTTCTGCCTTAGAGAAACTGGCTGATGTAATAAATACACAATGACACGGAAAATTTCAACTAGACAAACTTAGGCAGTTAAATGTAATAAATTAGAGTTAGTGAGACAGTGATGGCCATTCTCTTGACACGTCCTTAAATCAGTCGCAGTAGAATGTGGAATAGGGCCCTTGGTCAGCAAATTGTGTAAAGGAGTAAATTCAGGAAGAAAAAACACACCAAAAACATTTTCCCTTGAAATCAACACGGTGAATGTTTAATCACAAATTCTGACAAAAAAACTACATCAGTGTTTTCCCCAAAGATAGGCTTCAGTGCTAAGACAGGTGGGTGGGGCAGTAATCTGATGGCATATTGCATTAGTCATCTGTCTATTAAAGAGGAAACTATAAAGTTTGAAGACCAGACACTTTCAATATTCAAGAATGCACAATAAAAACAATCCAAGATAGTCATATTCATTGCTATACTTTGTCCTAAATAAACTAACCATGAATATAGACATGATGATGAGCTACTTGATTGATTCCGTACAAGGCTAGCCGATCACTTTTTATAGCATATTCTCATTCAGTCATAAAAGTTGTTTTTGGCTCAATAAATCCTTTGAATATGGAAGATTGATTCAGTACCATAGACAATAGAATGCATCATATACTGCATTGCACTAATACATACTATATTACAATGAAGCTGTTTACACAGTGTTATCTTCCCCTCAGACATCCGCTTTTTGTTTTATGAGACATAGTATCTGACCTTACAGTCCTTGGTAATGAAAACCAATCTTGTTGAAACAAACCGGCAACATTTCCAGTGGCGTTTCCAAATAGTCTCCATGGCTCACTCAAGTCTGCTACATTTTCTTGTTGTGGCTGAGCAGGTGTCTCATTAGAGAAGAAAAAAGACAAACATGTACCTTTTCTATGCAGCCCCAGTGAGTCCCCTCCAGCAGCTTGGAAGGAATAGAAAAGCCAGTGTACAGAGAGGGGAGTCTGGCAATGGAGTAACCAAGGCAACAGGGAATAGTACACCATGGTGAGAGAAAGAGGTTCTGGGCTCATAGGGTAACTTGAGCTGCCAGAGCACACCTTTGTGCTTTAAGCTGCTCTACAGAATTTATTTTAGAGAGAAAATTAGTACATGGTGGTGGGCACTGTTAGTGAAGTAGAAAAGAAACAAAACTAGACTGACCATTATTTCAATCACTGTTTGAAAGAGAGCTCTTGTACCTAATAGACGGTAATTTTGTGTTGCAAGATTTCCTTTAAACCAAAGTCTTAGCTGAAGTTCTGCCATGAATAGTCAGGTCTCTATGTAGCAAAATGTCATCATCAAAATTCCAATAAATTACGCCTGAATTTAAATTATAATTAGTTTATTAATAAGATTTGTATATACATATATTTTTTAACTGTCCTCGTTACAGCCTTAAGCATGAGTCACAATACCAATGTTTTTTATTACAGTCAAAGATCTACTATAGTCTGACATGTAACCTGATGTGCTTTTATGTTGACATATTGGTTGAACTGCCAGTTTTGAATCTATTTCCAAAATATCTGGGTATCCTGACTTCAGTCATGAGGGTTAAATGGCTTTCAGTTCCCAGAGCCTGGGAAACCCGTCACTGTGTTGATTCAAGATAGGACCCCTTCCTATCACGGCATAATTTTGTTTTTACAAAGGATGCAAGATTAGGGAAAACTTAAGCTTAAACAAAGCAAGAAGTCCAGTCTTATGCAGCATTTGGCAGCACTATGCAGAAACATCTATTAACTGTTGCCAACTTCCATCTATAAAATCAACACATCAAAGCCAAGGTATGATGGAAACCATTCTGTAATACCGGTCAATCCAAGCAATGTATGATTTGTCAAGCAAACTAGTTTGGTGGTAATACTACAGAATGTATCTGATAATAGAGCTACAGTATGTGACACACATGGATGATGCACATATGGCTCTGTGGTCATGGTAACAGAAATGTGGCCGTGTGGTAATGTATTTGGCAGCAACAATATCCCTGACAGCCTACTACAGTGAGGATGGATGGATGATGCCAAGTTAGTTATTGCATGTTGAGGAGAAAGGACATAGAGATAAGTGGAGTCCAACATTTAGGTTTTTCTAATCATTGAGAACATTGCCGTCTATTTGCTAAAGTAAAAAGAGTAAAGTGAACAGTAAGAATGGTGTAATTACATAATCGTATTAATATTGGCAAGATATGCACAGTTCTATGGTAGGACACAGAAAATAAAAATAATATGACCTGGCTTTAAACCTGGTAACAGGAGGAGGTGTTCTTCAATTATGTTATTTTGAACACCCTGTTTCTTTGTGAAGAATTCACCAACAACACAATTGCGTGTGATACTTCCATTTAGGACACAATAATTATAAGACACTGTGACAGGTCTGAGTGGGTTCCCTTCCAAACAAATCCTGATGTTTTTTTGAGGGGGCAGCGTAGTGGCTCTCAGCAACAGGTTAATTTGTCATTCCAAATCTGACAGTAATCAGACAGAAGCTAACTCTGGTTGAGACCTCAGAAACACAGACACATCAAGTTGGATGACAACTGGTACTATTGGGCCCAAAGGGAAAGTCACTGTTTCACATGACAGAGGGAGGGAGCCATGACTGTATATTAGATTAGTTTTTTTCTCATCATTACTTTAGCGTCTTAGCATAGAGGCTACTACCAAAGAAAGGTGTTTTACGGTTTCCAGATTATTACAAACACAGGATGTTTGGGTGTGACAATGACTGAAGCTGTCACAATGTCCGGTTAGCTCTCTATAGACCAAAGGCTTTCCCTAGCCTTTAGAGAGCTGGTCTGTCAGAGCCTGTAGAATCTGTTTAGAGTCATTCACCTGGAATGTCATTGTGTTGCTGCCTCGGCGTCAGCAGGTGCTTTCTCAAACTGACATTAAAATGATTAGTGAGCAGCAATGCTGTAGTGGTCTACTGGTAGAAGCTTTTTGCAGAGGACATTTATCCAAGTGTGGCCATGCAAACCATATAAAATAGAAAAAACAGCAAGACTCTTCCACAAACACTTCTTACGGTGGAATACTATCCTAAATAGACCAGTGATTCTTACGGGAGCATTTTATTATGATGCTTCCTGGTTACGTAGATAGCTTTACCCTGATGTTTTTTTTTTGTTTTGTTTATTTAATCAGGTAGTGGGCTCACACAAACAATCCCCGGTGCATTTACTATGGTGACACTTAAGGCAGTAAAGAGCCAAGTCTTACCATCCTGTTGTCTGCAGAGGTAAGAGAAATCACACTGGTCACATACTCTCCCCTCCCCCAGCCAAACCTACCCCCTGCAAACCTACCATTTCACAGGAGCAGTCCATGATGTAATGCTATAGGCTCCTGCTTCAGACCCTACCCCTCCTTTCTGCTCTATCTCCCTCCCTTCCTGACACACTATTTTCCCCTTCTGTTTTCCTCTAGTTGTAGTAACCGTCTGCAATCTACTGGACCAGCTAGGGATTAGCACAAGCTCACAGCAGCCACACATGCACACACACAGTTCATCTATCTCTCTCATGCAGACTTACACACATAAGTGTCAGGGGAATCCTCCACCACTGCTTCCTCTGCTCACTTCACCTGCCATCTCCGTGGTGCTGAGCATGGTAAGTCGCCTTCTCTATTCTGATAACAGCCGTTGTTACTCACAACAAGACAAAAGGATGCTTTCTACAGAGACACACACAGGACACACACAGAGAGGCATTAATACGGAATCCTGGTGGACAGCTCTATGAATGGTAAGAATAGAATAGAGTAGTCCTAACGCCTGTCCAGGTCTAGATTCCTATCACCTAGGCACTGGGTCCTATGGCAATAGCTTGCGCTTAGAGGGGGTCTTCTCCTTGCTTGTAGAAAGGTGTTGGTTACCATGGTGAGGTGTGTATGTGTGTGTATGTGTGTGCACTTGCCCACAGTGTTTAGATAAGGAGAATTGCTTGCTTAAATGTTTGTGAGCCATCTGATCCAAAACACTTCCATTTACATTTTTTGCCTTTACATTTGAACCATTCCCTGGCAATGTAAATATTTTTTCACATCATATGAAAATCAAACGAAGGGATTGCTACTGAATTCTCAATTATCATTATATTATCCAATCAAAATGTATTATACAAGATTTTGATGTGTTATTTTTATTTCTCAGTTTGATGAGTGACGTTTTGATTACATAAAACCATGACTGTCTGTTTATATGACTATAGATTCCTTTTGTAGTGATGAAACAGGGTGTGAGCATATGGTGTGCACCCATGTGCCTGTTTTGGAGGCTTGGAGGGTTTTTCACTGGTGTCCATTTTTTCTACGCTCAAGGTTATTGAATCTAACAAAAAAACCTAATTAGATTATTTTCAGGGCTCCTGCTAAATGACACATTTGCAGCAATGGCATTAAAGGATGGAGTCCCTGCTGTATTTTCAGACACAGGCTGACTAAATGTGGTCTGTATGGCAGTGAACTGCAAACCAACCTTTTTATATACCCTGCACGTTGAAATGTAAATATTTCATATGACCTGTCTGTTCTATGTGGGCAAAGTGACGACCTATTCTTCATATTTTAAGTTTTCTTTTCTGTAAACAGACCTATTGGAAATCTTTCTGAAATGCAATTCAACATATATCACACTTGGAGTTGGATCCAAACTAAAGAATAGAGACAATGGGACCCATGTATTATCCATCCTCAAGCCAACTTTATTAAACGTCAGTAGAATTTCTATCATGAACAATCAGAATATCTCTGAAGGAATCTAAACAACTATTTATGTATTTAAATGTCATACACTAACATCTGTCCACTCAAACAGCCTCTTGTCTACCCCTTTTGTATGTTCTGGCAGGCAGAGATATGTGCTGTCTAAACATGAAATATGGTGGAACGTGTCAGAGTGAGAGTGAATTCAGTGGTTGACATCTGTTTTGTCCGTTTAATAAATTTTTACTGTCACCAGAGATGTATGCCAATCTGCTGCTGTATGTAAGAGACTAGGAAAGAGGCGGACTGTGCAGAAGTTGTGTCTTTGATCTGGACACAAAACATCATATGTAATGGGGAAGGCAGTCTCTCATCGCGTCAGTTCTTCCTACTGCATATTAAATATAGGCCTGGCCTTTGAGTGGCCTTATCTGATGCGATGCCTCACATTGTATGAACCTAAATCTGGGCATTTTCATTGTTTGTTTGAGGAACTTATTTATTTCTGTCTAAGGTGTTTAAGATTATTATAAGTAATTATTACTATTTTACTTTGCAAGGCTTCTTGCATACTTCTTACCATACTTCATTGGGAAAAGTAATGTCATACTGTAGCTAGTAGCTCATCCAACCCCTTTTGTTGCAGGCCTGACTTTTCCAAAAGTTTGATGATTAGAATCTTCCTCAATTTAGCCCATGACTCAATTTGAGGGATTACTGGGGCCTTGGCAGATCACGAAGAAAACATTTGATTGGGTCTGTGTCTTATTGCCATCCTCTTTTCCCCTTCTGGGCATGACATTTTGTTTTGTTGGGAAGTTGCTCCATTTCCATGAAGACATTTTATGACAGTACTGCATTTTCTGAGGTGTATTACTAGCATTTGTGTTCAAGCAAGGATAGTTCTCTGTTAAAGATGTACACTAGATTTGGGACAGTCTATAGTTTTGGTCTAACACTGGTCTAAAACAAAAAGACTTGAAGAATAACCAGTCATCCGTTCCTTTTCTCTTTTCAAAGGTACAAAACGATAACATGAATGACCAAGTCTATTGGTCCTTGACCCTTGGTGCATAATATTCTGTGATAGAACCCTCAATTGTACACTATTGTTTGACTTTTTTTATCAGTAACATGCTGCTCTACATGTGTAGAGGGTTTATAAAAAAGCCCATAAATTGGGTTCACCAAGTAATCTAAAGTAACCAAGGACGCTCTCACAAAAATATCCACAAGCTCTATTTATTGAGTCTGCAAAATAGGGAATGAAATGCATTTTTGAATAGTAGGTCGGAAAGATTCAGGGACGTTGTTGAAATTCGCTGTCTTTGGCAGACAAACGTGTTCTCTGTTATGGAGGAGGAGCTTAAGTTTGGTGCTTTGAAAGCAGCCAGTCGTCTCGTGTGTAGTAGTATCGGATCTATGTGTTACCATCTGATACACGCTTCTACTATCTGATAAGAATACATTTTGCCACGGGGTTGGAGCCTTTATTCGTTCAAAAACGACGTTATTGAAGCAGTACCATTCGTTAAATACATTGTAGTGGAAGCAGTACTTTTTTTCTGGCGAACCTACATTACAGGTGGTCTCTTTGCATTTGATCTTCTTCTGCGGTAAAATACCGATTCATCCGATTCTGTGTAAGTAAAACAATCCTCTCAGCAATTATACAGGTCAAAGGCTGTATATTAAGAATACAATTGGCAACATAGTATTCATACTTTGGTTAGTCTTCAGTTTGTAAACACTAGACAGCCAGGGCTATTCAGTCGTATATTGTGAGGAATCAGTTCCATGCTCTACTGATGTGCGTGCACAGAGGGTGGGCCACGAGAATAGGCTTAAGCCACTGTCTGTCGAACTAGAAAAGTTGGTAGTTTGCAGTTTGCCAATTGTTGTTTTATTGCAGTGGCATTTTATAGGTTCATGTGTTGCTTTCATAACTTTTTTAAATAATATTTAAATGGTAAATAAATCTTGAGTTTTTTACAGTTTCCGAGGAAAGGCCTCATGCTTTGTTTAATAACCTCTGACAAAATAGCCTTGCTCTAAGTTAAAGGGGGGCTAATGATGAGGTTAGATACGTTTTTACTTAAGAACAGTTATTTTGGGATATAAATCAGCTGGAGCTCCATGCATGTTCCTATTAGCCTATCCACTATTTAGCACCTAACCTATCATAAATACTGTTTAAAAAGGCAATCATAACGGAGATATGCATTCACTGTAGATTTGGCATGTCTTGATGAATCTCCAATAAATCTAGCAAAGGGCATGTTGCAACTTTTTCTCTGTGTAACACAAACTTTAAATAGTGTTTCAGTTAGCCTAGTAGTTCTCCCTCACTCTCTTTCACACTCTCACACCTACACACAAACTCACACACTGAGAACAAAAGTACACAATCAGACTCCACCCACAAGTTAATAGGAATGGTCAAGCTGGGAAAAGAGTTGAGGAGAAGTAGAAAGGGGGAGGAGTGACAGTTAACCACTCATAACCCCTAAAGGTTAACCTAATCACAGAAGGAGTGGGCCTGCAAGTACTGATGGGAACTTGGTGAACTTGGGTCTCTGGAGCCTCCGAGATAATTTGCTGTTTCCCTCACAATACCAAGATGTGAGGGGAAAACGATGCTCCTGACTGCAAACGTTTTGGGCCCTGTAAGCTTAAGGGTTTCTAGAAAGCAGGCTTGGCACAAAATTATTCACTTATTGTGCAGTTAATTTGAACTCACTTTTAATTAAATCTGACACCATGGGCTTGTTGAAACGAGTGTCTTTAAATTATATGTATCAAGACCTTTCTTTGTCCCCCGCTGCTTATCCATTGTTTCCATCTCTCTGAAGAACATCTCTGCTCTGACTTATAAAATGCACATACAAATGTATCTGTCATATCAGCTCCAACAAGTGAAGAACATGTCAACCTTAAATACCAGCAGGTATCAGCATAAAATATTACTGAAAGTACAACTGACTGAAGTGAGCTCATGACAAAAAGCCACTAACTATTAAAACTGTGTTGATTTTCATCATGGAGACCACTAGGCATTGAAAATAAAGCAGCACCTTTTAAAAAACAAAGTTGCAGCCATTGAGGCATGAAGACAGTTGATTCATAATAGGAATTCAGAAGGTATATTTCTTATCTAGTGACTTTTAAAATCAAACGTCTGATAACATTTTTATCTAGGCTTTTATAGTGTTTTTGTAATGTATATTTATTTTTATTAGTTTCTATATTTGATGTGTTTAGTGAATTCCATGATGTTTTTATTCAGTAAAACACTTTACTTTATATTCCCTTTATTCCCTTGTATAGTGGAATTCAAAGTTGTATTTATAGAGTAACGGTAACCTATTGATTGATATATTTGTCAAGTTAAATTTCTTATTCCAATTCTACATCCTCTCATTCCGCCTAAACTTTGGATAACTCTCAGTATAAAATGTTAGATATCACTTGTTGTCCTAGGTTGGACTAGTATCAAATCAACAAATAATCTCTAGCTTGTCTTTATTAGATAAAAAAAAAGTTTAAAAAAAAACATGTCCCAGAATGTAAGATAATATATTTCATTTTGGGGTCAGTATATCAACAATACGAAAAATACCATTGTGTACGGAGTCCAGTTCTTCATTTGCGATTCATTTTAAAGAAAGTGATATCCTGGCATATTTACCTTTTTTGATTTCCTCAAACTTAGGCCAAGTCCACATTTACACTGGTGTTTTTGTAAACATAATTTGTTCCATGTGTTTTGCCCTTTCGTCAACAATGTGTACGTTATCTTCTTTGTTTGACGTCAGAGTGTGCACCGCTATCTCCTTTGTTTACATGAGGCAATGGCAGATGTAGCCAAAATAGTGTTGGGGTGCGTCCCATTACCCATACTACCATACTATTTAGGATGTCCCTATACATAGTAGGTCAAATGCAGTATGCCGAAGATACCGGGATGGCCTACTGCATCCGGTATTTTAGCATTTTGCAGTATGCAAGCCAGCATGCCTTTCTGGCTATTCTGACCCACAATCCTCTGTGAAGCGGAAGATGCATCACACTGACTCGAGCGAGCAGACAGATGACAGCGCACTGCGACGGATGTATGCACAAGTGGGTCAAAGTTTAAGGCGTAATGATATGACAAAGTAGTATGTCCCAATTGTATGCATACTGCATGCAACAGTACGTACTTTGCAAGGGCAGCTGTAGTAGGTACTATAAGTAAGAAGTAGTAGTATGCGATTTGCGTGTGTTTTAACATTGCTAACAGGACGTTTCATATGTTTATATAAGTGCATCATTGTTGTTAGCCTACCAGAACCGGTAATAACTTATTTTCAGGTTTCTTATTGACCAACATGGCTTTACGGTTAGTTATATCGCCGCCTGTTGGTTTGGCATGGTACTTCCAGTGCTTGGCAGCATGTTTTTGCATTTTTACGTGGACAGAGATTTTTTTTTAAACAGTGCTGGAGCGGATGGGATTTATTTTAAGTACAAAGGAGGAAAATCCCTGTTTTAAAAAATACCTGTGTATGTGTAGACTAGGCTTCACTTTCTTAATGGCTTTTTCCTTGTGAGTTGAATTAACAGCATTTACATTACCTTCACAAAGAGGATGTCTAAAAATCTTGTGGCCTTTATTACCATCTAACAATGTAAATTCATAGTATCATTATCTCCTGGTTGGTAGCCTTTTTTGCTGATTCATGTTTTGACATTGTACAATCCCACTGTGTCACTGCAATTAATTTACAAGGCTTAGGAAACATGTTGTTGCAGATGCTGACGGGAAATCACAGTTTATTTTAACCAAGTCTTTAATGATTCAGTAGGCTTCTGTCTGGTACACTAGAGAGGCGAAGCCTACTCTTTTTATTCCCTGTTCCATTTTTGGAATAAGTGGGGGGACGGTAGAGAATGCCAGTGACTTATGACGACATGCTGTGAGTGTCACCAGCCAACCTAAATAAATCGTACCATTCAACCGAATGACTTCAATTATTTGTATTTTGTTTGTCCATGTATTTGTAGAAGGCTGTTGGAATTTGTGATTCCTTCTCTATTTTGCCAAAGCCACTCTCGTTCTTGCAAATGCAATAGCTTTTAACTCACTTGACCTATGATAACGCTAATGGATTGAAAAGGAGTTCTTGCCAACAACTAATTATCTACGTAAGGGAATCTAAGGAGTCAAAGATGAATGATATACACATCAGTTTTATACGAATTAAAGTGAGGATGATGAAGATAGATACACGCTGTCTATCTACATAGGTTTGTCTAATAATCTAGGTGATTTTGAGTTGGTTAGCTTCCAGTCCATTCTCCCACTTGTGAACTTATTACGACCTTCATAGTGAAGTCTGGTCTCCACTGTGTCTGCCTCGTAGAGTCTATTTTTATTGATGCAGTTGAAATTGTACCTGTAAGGAGGTACAGTTAGGCTGTACATTCAGGCAATATGGCACCATAACAACCCTCAAAAGTGATGACCACCAGTCTTCAGTAACCAAGTCAGAAGGATACCAAGTCAGACGTCCGCTATAGCAATAACAATTATACCAACATGCATAGTATTATAGGCTCCTAAAACATATGTGTTGTAAACTAACTGAATTGTTGTTTTCTGTTCTGAGAATTTGTAAGACTTTGTCATTCCTCATTCTGTGCCTACCTTTTCAATTGGTATTAATTGGTATTCTGTCAGCACTGCAGGCTCCTGAAAGTCATGCAGCTAGCCTTTGATAATGACTGTGAATCAAAAGTGTTTTTGTCATGTGCAGGTGCCACAGGTCTTTAATGTAAACCTACAGTAAATTATGAGTCCTCCTGATGTTTAAGATCCCCCATAGACAGTTTTGTAAGATCCTGCAGGGCCATGTCATATTGAAATGTTTCTCTTCTAATATTGAGCTTTCCAAGTTCCGTTGGCTTCATAGTGTAATGTTGCACAATAAGGGACTTTGCCAGGAATTTTGGGCCCCATTGAAGAGATTTGCATCCTTCATATCCTATATCCCACTTGCATGTGCAGTCAAAATTTAATTGGTGATATTGTAATAGAATGATTAAAGTGTCATGTTATTTTAGTTATGACATGCAATCATAATTAAATCGGCTTATTAAATAATTCCCAAAATGTAACATTTATTGATTAAAAACAGTTGTTAAATACTCAATTGCTTTACTCTGCCCATTTTCAAAAAATACACTGACTCCTTGGTGACATTTTGAAAGTTTAAATAAACTCTGAGTTACATGGTGCTGAGTCCTGGGAACTGGAAGCCCTCGGGAGTATGACGCACATTGGGCCGCTGTGGGTTTAGTTCCAGCAGGGTGGCAAGGGACCAGTGATGCATCCAATAGAGAAGGGGAAGTGATGGTAGTACATCCTGTGTCTAGCTTTGTCCCAGTGGTGCATTTATATCTTGCTGATATGAAATCGAGATTAAACAAGGAAGAAACTCATTGTTCAGAGCAAGATGAGAGACATGTCATAGAGATTGACTGAGGGATTAAAGAAAAAAGATTGTTCCTAATTTGCATGATCAGGAGCGATGTGACCTCAGACCGGGGAAAAGAAGGGGACATTTGGTAATGGTCTTGTTACCATGGGAAACAGCTAAGTGATGGTGCTGGTGTTTGACAGACGATGTGAACCAAGCTGACCCCTGCACAGCGTGGCAGACGGTCCCAAGCTAGACAGCCTCTCCAATTTCTGTTTTTGCCAAGCAGTGAGCCAACCAACCAACCAACACCGATGCTGACCAAACTATAGTGCCTTGTCTGAGGACAATGGATAGTGGGATGGCACTAGTTGACTTTTATTTTAGCATTACCTTGCATTTGCAGTCTTTTGAAAGGGGACTGTATCTAACTGAATAATAATACTTCTTTATTTATATAGCACTTTTCAAAACAAACTTTAAAATGTTCTAAAAGTGATAGCTTGAAGTGCTCTGACCTGAGTATACTGGGTTAAGTTATCATTAGCTTTGTCTTTGGGGGGAGCTGATGCAGTGATGCAACCACTGTTGACTGTTTGGAAGTTTAAGGAGAGATATAGGTGAGGTTCAAAATTGGCATTGGTACATTTAAACATATTTAGGTCATGTGTTATGCAGGATGACATAATCTTTTTTTATCGTGTTTTGTGTAATATATTGTTTTCCTGCTCGCTTTTAGGGGCTTGGCCTTCTTTTAACTGTTAATATTGTTTTGAAGAATACGGTTGAATCAAACATTTGAAATGGCTTTTTTAAAAAGTTTTGAAGGATCTATATCTGATCTATATAGTCTGTATCCAAAAGTTCTTCATTCAGCATACCATCAAGCTAAATAGACATTGTATTTTATCGTATGCAAAATCACATGAAACCCAATAAAACTGGAGCAGCTGTTCTCAGTAAACGTCTTTGAGATAAATCACAGTTACCTTGAAGTCAGTCTTCGCGTTCATATTCCTGTCCATGTTTCCTAAAATGTGAGCCAAGCTCCATGTCATCTTTCCAGTCTCAAAGACAGACTTATTTCACACAGGGATACGGCATCAAAAACACTCTACTGTTAAAAAAAAACAAAAAAACAGTGGTACATTTAGCAATCCTGTCACAGTTTAAAAAATAATAATCTTAATTTGTATTTGCTATGTGTGCTCTTGTCAACTTTTTTTTATTGAAATTAGGTTATTATTTGTTATGGCATTTACTCTGAAACCCTGCAGTGCAGTACAAGAGATCCTTTATATTAAGACTGTTCTTCTCTAAACCTTTCTCTCAGGCTATCCAATGTTAAATGGACGTTGATTGGAACTTACAGACTTTCCATCAATATACATGTGGATGAAAACAACTTCTGCCTTAAACGAAAACCTTTCTGCTTTACAATTAAACACACCCAATTTGAAAGGGCTATTGGGACTACACACAGTCATCCCAATAGGAAGACAGGAGCAAGAAACAAGCCTTGCTGTGAAGAGGAGCTTAATGAATTCCAAGGAATCCTGAGACTAAAAAAGTAACCATGTGGACATTCGCTAGGACTAAGCACTGTCCCCTGGTCGCTACACTGCTTTTGGTTGGATGTCTCCAAATATGCGCTGCCAGTGATGATGATGCCATGCCGCGCATCAGCTTCCCATACAGTAAGTAAAACGATTTGTCTTTTATATTTTCCTTCTTAGAAAATCATAGAACATATCATGTCTTTTAAAAGTAGTCATAATTTATTGTGTATTCCAATAAAATAGTGCTTTTTTCATTTAGTTGAAATACCTTTTGCTTTTACTAGCAGGTTCATTCACTAAAATATTTAGGAACTCTAAAAGGTAATGCATTCAAAGCAGTTTTTCCCTGAGACTGTTTGTTAACAAAACACAGGGACATGTGACTAGAAGTTTCACGCCAGTGAAACAGTGATACTGTTTCAGCTTTGTGGCTTTTAGTCCCTCGATGTAATCATAATTTCATATGGTAGACTAAAAGTGGACATACCGGTCCTGTCATGGACTTCTAAGTAAACAAATGATCAACAGGACTATTTCATTAGTATATTTGCATATTGCCTAATTAATAAAAAAATATTTACTTCTAAATGTTTTTTTCGCTATCCCTTGTAATTTATAGTAAACAACACATTCTTTTTGCTCAGCTCATTTACGCCAGATAGCTTCAATTGTTTGATTAACTTTGGGAGGTTGATAAATGAGGGAAACACTTGTCTTTGGTTGCCTCACAGAAAAAGAGTAGATATATGAGGCATGCCCATTCCCAATGTAATAACTACCTGTATGTAAAGTCCCTTTGCTTAATCTTCCTTACCAGCTGGCGCAATAGATATAACAAAAATAATTAACGTGCTAAAAAGCGTACCAACATACCCTCTTACCTAAATAGCAGTGCTTTGTTTAGGCCTAAACAGCAACTAAAGCTCCGAAGCAGTAATGCAAGCCCCGGCATACAACTTCCTCATTTCATTTGTGCAACCCCCAAGAAAAGCAGACTCTATTTTCTTTTTTCCCAGAGAGAAGGAGGGAAAGCCTTTCCTACTTTCCTCCTTCCTAATGAGCTTGCTAATCTTCCGTGTGTAAGTAGAGGAGATTCTGTGGGTGTTTCAGTGGTAGCGGTTGTCTGCCATAGATTATACCCTTGAAGACCCCCTAAATGATCATGAGGCTTGGGGCAGTGATGAACCAACCAGACATAATGTGTCTGTGGCCTTTCTGAATGCTATTTCACAATGTAGAATTTATAAAGCCAAATAATTACATTTGTTTACACCGCTCATTTCATGTAGAAAGAAATTGGTGGGGAAGGAAAACAAAGTTCTGCATAGAGTTTGAAGCTCAATGATACTGTGAATATTTCTTTATGCAACGTGTCCAAACCACCATCCCCAGCTGTACACTAGTCACTACAATGTATGCTTGGTACATGTTCAGTGGATGTTGTATGCTTTCTTTCGTGCATGCAAATTCAATGACCATGACCGTGTATAGATTGAGGTGCGGGTAGAGGAAAAGGAGCGGGTCCAGATAAACAGTCGGGAGGTTTAAGACATGCTCCAATGCCCACCTAAACCCTGCCAATGACACTCCCACTGACCCTGAAAGACAAGCCGTCTTTGGCTGCCAACTGAGGTAGCACACACAGCTGCCTGCATTAAACACCAGGAACAATAGAGCCTAATTATATCTCTGTGTGCTTCAGACATTTTAATGGATTCATCACATCCACACTTCAGGCAATGCATGAAAAGTTCTGTTTTACGGGGGATTGAGATTGAGAACTGCCATAGATGATCTAAAGATGGCAAAGTATTGCAGAATGTGGGCAACGTAATTATTCATACAATTTGAACGGTGAACACAATGTAATTTTTGTCCCAATGACTTCTCCATACCCTCAGGATGTGTCATAGTCCAAATAAATTGTAAAGTTTTCTGTTATGGAAGTCCATAATATTTACACACCATTATAAAGGGCATTTGCTTTGATATTGATTTGACTGCATAATATGAGCCCCACCTTATTGCTGCAGGTAACTGTCATGAATCATTTTTGACAGCTGTAAAAGGTATGTAATCCTTTGCTTTACAATTCAATACTGTAAAATGAACAATTACTTTAACTGCTGTTCCAGTGAAGGGAAGTTGAAATCTTATGGCTGAGTCTCATGAATTCACAGTAGGCCTAGTTTCTCTATATCCACTTCGTATTTGTAAACGATACTCTATTATACAGTACTATTTGTCCTATACTATTCTAGCTCTGCTGAATGTGGAGTGCTTACTTGCATGTTGAAATGCTTTTACGCTACTAGACAAACACTTGGCTTCTTCCTAAACACATGGTGCTGTGTATCTTTTATAATGAGTGTTCCTCGGGTTCACCTCCTCCTTCAGTGTGTTGATGTTCTCCAGATGTCCTGGTACTCCCTCCATGTGTGCAGCGGCCTTGCCTGGCCTGTACCTTGACCTGGTTTTGAACCCTTATGTTTGGTCCTGTACTTATCATTGCATCAAGTCCTCGTGATCTGTCCTTGCAACCAGACTCTTTCTCAAAATTGCTCTTGATAAGGGAGGGAGGGTGGACAAAATGGCAAAGTAAACGTCATTTGTGCTAGAGTTGTTATTCTGTTTGTGGGTGTCTGTTTACTTCTGTGTCTATGTGTACCACGCAAGCCTATGTTTTTCAAATACGCCTCTGTTGTTTTGCAGAGATGAGAGCAGGGGTGGGAGAGGGGGCGGGCACTCCAGAGATATGAGAGAACTGGGCTGAAGAGCCTGTGTTTGTGGGACATAGTACCGTAGTAGTCGCTGCTCTCCAAGACCTTCAGCTCAGGCACCTTCACAGGGAGTGCACAAAATAACAAGTGGTATGTTGCAGCCCTACTGTTATGGCAGCATTAACATGTGCAAACACACACATTATACACACTGAAAAACTGACTTTGTTGTATCCCAGCCTTCACTAAATTAAGCACTACAGCCATTACAAGACCCGGCAAGTTCACACATTGCAGCAGTCATCTTGTCATTAATCCATGTACTCTTAGTGTGTGGTATTATGACATCATCACAATTCGAAAACAACAAAGCAAAGACGGTAATATCCACTCGGAGTTACTTTGTTTGTGGAGCTGAGTCACTGAGAAAGTGTTGTTAGGCTACAATGCCCTGGTCTGGGCCTGTCTGTGCTTGTCCCTGCCCACACACAGACGCCCAGTCACACTCGCACACACCGCACACGATAGTGGTCCCTGACAGACTGCTGTACTTCAACGGCCCATTGGTTTGAGTAGGAGGGCACCGTCCGTCCCGTCACCTCTGTCACAAGGAATTAGATGCACACCAGAGAGCTGCTGACCACCAATAAAATTGTTGTATTTCGCTCATTTTCTTAGTTCTTGGTGGTTGCCAAGAAATGCTGGTGCATTTCATTTCATTTTTGTGTTGCTTCAGACCTTCAATCCAGGTCTCTGTTGGTAACGACGGAAATGCATCACGCATAGATCCCCCACTACGATATAACAAACCAAATAATCCAACAGCAAAAAAAATATTTACAGGCTGTCAATCTCTGGTTATTATCTGGGAGGTACAGCATCACCAGTAATGATTTACATATTGCAGCTTGCCCTCAACCCTCTTGCCCATGTAAACCATTAGTGTTGTGTTTTCTCATAATAACTGTGTCCCCTTTGCCCCACAGAGTGACCAAGGGGTTATTGTCTTGCTGGGGCTGAATGATGTTGGGTTTTGTTTATCATCTTGTTTAGCAATTTTCTCTGCACCACACTTAGTTTTCTCTATCTGTGTGACTTTCTTGGGCGGGCAGTATTTGTCCCTTAAGTGGATGCCTCATTAAATCTCTGCATGGCACAGTGGAAGAAAAACATTAGCAACTGAATGACCTCTTCTTAGCTACTTTGCCCAACTGTAGCATACTTACTAGTGTAAATTGTGCGTAACCATATCGTAGATTCCAGCATCAAGGTTGACTTAATTGACTAAATTAATTCCATTTTATGAAAGCACGTCACCAAGAGACTCCTACATCACTGTGTTATAACTTCCTAAGCACAAAGATATTCCTACCAATTGAACATGTCTCCTAAAAACACTGAATAGCTTGAGATGGTGTGTTTGTTTTGGCTGTAATTTCTGAATTTATGTGGTAGACCATCTTGTATCCAGCTCTTTTATCCCTGCCAGGCTGCAGCTAACCTCTTTGTTCTGCGTTGCCCCGTGTCTTGTGACTTGGCTTGTGGTGCTTTTGTATATCTGGGGCATGTTTATGGGCAGTCTTTTTGCATCTCCTGGGTGGCCGTTTACCTTCCCTCATACCGAAAGTCTTATGCTTGACAAGATGGTGTAATTCCTTTCCCCTTCTACCGGCGTCAAATTTGATTCATGCATCCAATGCATCTAATAAGCTGGTGTGTATTTTATTATCCAATCACATGCTGTATGGTTGTTGGCAGCCTGTAATGATGTTTCATTTAGGTCACAATTGTGAGTAAGTGCACACAGTGTAGTTGTGTGAAATTTGATAAGTTCCCATGACAAATGCCATCGATCAAATCCATGTACAGTGTTTAAATGAAAACCAATACGATGACTATTGTTTCAGTTATAGTTGGGTATGAAATCTTAGCGCCAGTGCAGGAATATCTAGGGACAGGAGGTGTGACAAGTGCGAGCACAAGGTTCTGAGCCCTGCTCGAGGACAGGCAGCTGATTAAACAGGCTGGTGATGAATGGGCCTGGAATCTGTGTGTGAAATGGCTACCCTGGCCTATAATTGCTGCAGTTCCCAATGGATGTGATGCATTCAGCCAAAAGCCTGTCATAAACAAAAGTGCTCGATGAAAAGGCCTGACTAAAGACATACCTTTTTATTCAACCAACTAGTTCATAATGCGGCATGCAATATCATCCTCTAAGTTCAAACGTCTTGTTACCTTTAGTTATTCCTTACAAATGTGTTTTTCTGATGCCAAACCTTTAGAAACAATCTTCCAGTGCCCTCCATAAATGGCCCCACTCTGCTTTCTCCATAAATGTTTCCTGAGTTCCTCTGGTTACTGTCTGTCTAGACAGATGCCAACTTGAATTTATGTCACAGAGTTTTAATATTCTGAAGTCAGGCTATATTTTGGTCCCAATGAATGGTCAACTCAGGGGAGCCATGACTATTATAGGTCCCCTGTTGAGAGAAGGTAGGTTGCTCTTTTGTCTGCCAACTGCAGGAGTCACTGGGACTAAGGATAACTGTATGGGCTGGAACTCTCATGAACCTCACGTCAACGGAAAATGTGAATTGCTTTTGTAAAATTCTTCCATGTTGTCTATTGTTTCAGGCTGTTTGCATATAACTTCACTTCTGTATAGCCTTCTTATTTTGGTCAAATCAGGGGAATTAATACCACATGTTATCAACTGCATGTTTTTGCTACAGTGCCAGTTTAAAACCAGTTCCAATGCCTACTTACTGAACAGTTACATTAAATCCCTTACTGTCTTAAGAATGGATTTTCTATCTTTTCTCACTATTTTGATTGTAAGGCATGACCTCCTGTTGGTCGACTCTAGATGGGGGAGGGAAAAACATTTAGCAGAGGAAGTGAAAAGGTTTATATGTGCATTTTAAGCTTGGCTGTGCTCAGGGAGTGAGGACTGTTATCTACCAAAGGGCCCAGGGCTCAAGAACCAATTGCTTTGCGAGCACATTGAAGAGTTTAAGTCTAGGTTGTAAACGATAATTGCTGTTTATTAGCTCCATTTGCATTAAAGACCAATGCACCACCTCGATTGCAGTAGTGAAACCCAATGCTGGTTTCTTTAAAAACATATATTTTTCTTACGTAGAATTTTGTTTAGTGATGCTAAATGGGGGGAAATGCATAAACGGTTTTATCTCTGCAAATATTAGTGTTTACAATCTCAGATAGACGCCATTCTGTTTGGAAATGCTAATCGAGTCCATGACCCAAGATAATCCGCTTGTGTACTAAGTTCAAGGGTTTCGATGCTCGTTACTGTATATGGTTAGTAAACATAACCGGAGATCTAAAGAATGCAAAGGGAGTTATTTGTTTAAGTAGGCCACTTATAGTTGTACGGTATATTAATAATTTATTTCCCTCTTATGATTTTTGAGGCTTGAAATGGCTCGGATGATAATCCTCTTGCTACCGTTGACAGACTGGGAAAGGCCAATGTGAGGTGCTGCACCTCCAATAGTTTTTTTTTCCCAGGGCACCTCAGTCACAGCATCTTGTTAATATTTTAACAGTCTTTCATCATATTAACTATAAGGCTGCAAGATCGAGTGGTATGGGGATCACAAAGACCTTTGACTTATGGTCCAGTACAAAAAAAAACACTTTAAGAGGCTGTCAGCCAGAAGGGTAAGGGAGATTTAAAATGTCTCCTCCCAGCAGAGGAAGTTTTGACCCTGCTGCCAGTCTGAGTAAAGAGAGTGCCAGCACAGGAAGCAGTTGACTTGCCTCGTTGCCTTACAAATAGGCAATCTTTTTGGTGCTGGCAATGGTTGCCACTGTGATGGAAATTGTCGATTGAATCGGGGACCTGTCAGAACGGGTCTGATGTGTGTATTTTGCTTTTGACTTTTCGTTGGCCAACACTATGAGAGATATGCAAATCATTGTCCGTTGTTTTTCAGCTTTGATTCGTGCAAAAATAATCGAATTTGTGTGAAGCAGGCCAGGAACCTCTTCATTGAGCTGACAGGTGGACAGCAGGCTGTTTGTTTGCTAACGGGTTACGGATTCTGCCTCCAAGTCAACAGCCTGTCCCGTTCTGTCTCGTTAATACGGACCTCTGTGTTCTGTTGCTGTTCCCTCTTTGTGCAGATGCAAAGGAGAGGTCTGCCAAGAGATTCTCTGCTGAGGGTGTCTTCAATTACACCTCACTGTTGCTCAGCCAGGAGGACGACATGCTGTATGTGGGAGCAAGGGAGGCCTTGTTTGCCCTCAGCCTGTCCGACATCAGCAAAACCAAGCTGCAGAAGAATGTAAGTGGTGGAGGTTTTGGGTGTGTTGCTGCCATGATTGGTGTTACGGCCCACTATTGAAGTGACGTTGTGTTGTTTTATGTACTACCTTATATAAACCTTACATGGTCATTAACTTAAAAACGTATTTAAACTAAACTAATAAATGTTAGTACTTTATGATGTTTACAGTACATTGAATCAACTAAGGTTGACTTTTTTATTTTAAGCTTACTTGGGGCACGCCTGCTGGGAAAAGAGAGGAATGCAGTTTTAAAGGAAAGAGCCTTCAGGTAAGATCGCTGTTTTTTTTAATACATCACACAGGTGTTGTTGCTAATAAAGTATTTTTTCCCAAGTGATAAATTAGCGTAGCGTGTGACTGATTCCTGGAGAATTGCCCTTTCCTTTGTGCAACAGCACATTGCTGCATTCTGACCATTTGTCAGACCAGCTGTTAGCTCTAACTGCAATACTTTCCTGCAAACTGCTCTTTCAAACGAATTTAACTATCATTAAACAATGATACATCTGTCTACAAGGGCGTCTGACCATGTGGCCTAAACATTGAGATTTCAAACGTGAATGTGCTTTTCTAAAAAGCATTCCATTTCCACAGTTAGAACACTAAGACACTCAACCGAGAAACAAAACTGTTATTATTAATTTTAAAATTGTCCTTGTCATCCTAAGACTGATGCATTCTATTTTACTTCTAAACCAGACTGATTGCTTCAATTACATCAAGATATTACTGCGTCTGAACAGCACCCATCTCTATGTGTGTGGAACCTACGCATTCAGTCCCATCTGCGCGTACATAGTGAGTACAAAGCCTGATTTATCCCTCTATCATAAGTAATGGAAAAGCTTCCCACCAGTTTAAAAAAATTCAGATTTGTCTTTTTTTGAGTCAAACATAATCTGTCAACCCCTAAGGATAGGTTTTGTTTGTGTCTCTAGAACACCTCTACATTCTCTCTGGAGGGTGATGAGATGGGTGAAATAGTGATTGAGGATGGACGCGGTCGATGTCCATTTAATCCAGATTATAAATCCACTGCTATCATAGTTGGTGAGCATCACTGTATAAACTGCAATACTCCAAAGTTTAGAAATTAACATTATTCTTAAAATGTATACCTGACAATACACAACAGTTGGTTTGAACTCATGTTTATATTTTGTCTGATGTTGTGGTTCAGATGGGGAGTTGTATGCCGGCACTGTCAGCAACTTTCAGGGAAATGAACCTGTCATTTACAAGAGTCTGGGCCAGGGAACTGCCCTAAAAACTGAAAACTCTTTGAACTGGCTTCAAGGTAAACACTGTTATCCTATATGTACATATCCTCCAAGGCAGGCTGAGATAAGCTCTAAAAGTACGCATCATTAGTCAGATAGTTCTTTAATGCGCACGGACAGAGAGCAAAGACATGCTATTTAAATGGTAAGATCCAGGCCTATCGGTTAGTGCACGTGTACATCAAAACAGCCTTGGCTGGCGGGTAGAAGTTAAACCCCAGCATATCTTGTCTTTTGATCTGACTTTGAGCACCCCATGGTAACATCTGAACACAGTTATACAGGGGATCCTATTAACTCCTCGTAAGACCAAACCCTTCTCAATGTTTCGTCAATCCAATGCAATCTTCCAACAAATACCTAACTTGTTTTTTGACAGATCCAGCCTTTGTTGGGTCGGCTTACATTGAGGAGAGCCAGCCAGTAGGCAACACAATGGGTGACGATGATAAGATATACTTCTTCTTTAGTGAGGCGGGAAAGGAGTTTGACTTCTTTGACAACACCATTGTGTCACGGATCGCTCGCGTGTGTAAGGTAAGACTCCTGTTTAGGGTGGGGGTGTGTGGGCAGTGCACTAAACAGCCAGGTCAAAGCTCCATTTCTCCCCTTCAATCCCAGTTAAGTCTCCTGGGATTAGAAGGGTATGTTTGTGTTGAAGCAAAACGCATGGCATCGTGTTTTCTTGCAGTGTGAACGTGAGTACACAAGTATTAGTACCCCGTGAAAATGTGCCGCAGCTGTCTGCACATGTCTTTTTGCTTGATTATTTGTTTCAATAAATAAGTGGGAGTCAATATTAGGATTTGTTCATCTGATTATTTTGAATCCACCTCTTCCTCTTCTCTCCCTCCACTGCAATGTCATCTCTCCCTCAGCCCCCGCCCCCTTTTAGCTCTCTGTCTGCTTTTTTGCTAGCGCTTTTGGATCCCAGCCATTATTAGTACTCGAGTGCTGCGCAGCAATATGAAATGCTTTTCCCCTCCCCTATAGACCAGCCAAGCAGCTATAGCTTCACAGAAAGCAGTCCAATCAATTCCACATAATTACTGTCTTTTTCCCTTCTCCACATCATTTCAGTTGGGTCAATTTCCCTGAATAATCTATGTCAGATGGTATCCCTTTTCACCAGATTTTTGTTCTGTTCAATGGCCGTAGAGCCACTGAAATGCACCAAAGTGTTGACATGATGTATTGATGGGCGCCTCTTGTTTATGGAGGGAGTAATGTGAGTATTCAGGGAGACAGTGTATAATCTTAAGTGACAGCCTAATGACATCCTCCTCCTCCTCCTCAGTGCTGCATTTGGCTGTGTGCAACCTATATACGGATGACATTGACAGAAAGGACCACAAACAGTTGTTGCTGCTGCTGCTGCAGATAAGCTAAAAAATAAAGAGGAACATTGGCTTTGCGGCTGTATAGATTCCTGTTTTTGACTGGAATGCTGCAGTCTTTTTCTCTGTTATATATTTCTGGAATGCTGTTGTGGCCTGAGACCTCAGTAAAGTAGGTTGATGCACTGACTGTACATACTTGAGAGACTTGATAAATTAATGGTCAGTTAGCCCCCTTGTCCTTGAAATGAATCCAATTCCCAGCATATTCACTTCGGAGCTACAGCAGATGGGTTTAATCCAATCCACCCTGTGTTATCTACATTGTGTATTTATTGAGCCTTCTGTAAAACCAATAGCTTTGCAAAATATCTCACAGAGAAAATGTGTTGTCTAAGGTGGAAGCCACAATCTACTTTTGTATCTTAACTTCTTCTGCAGCTCCCTGCTTACTTAGCTGCACTGTAGGCTTGGACGTCTCTTCAGCATTAGCGCGTGTATCAGAGCCAGTGTAGAGTCCATGTTAACAGCTGACTCAACGCCCTGCTCCCCTCGTGAGGCTGAGGCTGAACTCCCACCAGGGTTAGGGAACATAGAGGTATGAGAGCCCCGCCCATTTCAGTCAGCCAGTGTTTCTACCACGCTCCTGTCGGGAAGCTCAGGAAAACATGCACACATTTAACAGCCCTGTTCTACTACAAAGTTGTTTTTCCTCCCTCTCTGTCCACCCCCATTCTTCCACTCCCTTTTTCTTTTGTTTGTTCAGGTGTGCATTTTCAGGGACCATGGAAAGCAATTTAGCTAGCTTTTGAAATGTGTGGCAGTTTGGGTGTGAGTGAGCCCTTTTATCCATTTGCTTTAGTGTTCCTTGCTCTTCTCAAATCTCTCAAAAATAACCTTAAAACGTCATGTTTTAATAAAATGTTCTCCTTGACTTGAAGGAATATTATAACAAATAAAACAACAATTATGTAATGGGGTTTGGCTGGGAGCTTGGAGAGGTCACCATGAAAGGGCTAGGCTAGCAAGCTGCACAGTGAAGCACAACAATGCCAGGGGACCGCGGGAAAAAAACGGGAATGTCCTGAGCTCATTATCAGGCCTCGCTGCAGCAGCACGGTAATTGGCTTCCACTTCCAGCATTAGTCCCATGTGGTTTCACCTTGCCATTCACAGAGATGATTGCTTCTATTTGATAGCAGATGATGGAAAAGCGGATTAATAGTTTTACATTTTATGATCTGCTCCCGATCATTGTTGCTAGTTTATTCATGTATGAGCTATTCTCTGTCTTATCCACACGATGCGCTACTATGGGAGCTGATGTGACCCTAGGGACCTGGCAGATTAGCTTTAGTTTGGGTGTGTCAATGTGATGTGGTCCTCCTCCGCTTGGGTGTGTTTTCCAAGTGGCTGCTCTGTGTTTCAAGGAGTGCCTCATGCAGGGGTGTTTTTAAGTAATTAAGCCTCTCTTAACTGTTGGTGACACAACAGTGCACTAAACTCTTTTTAAATGTACAATTAGTTTCATTTACCAAAGGACATCTAGTTTTACTTGCTGTTCTTTATCTTATAAAGAGCACAATGATGTCAGCAGTTCACAACAATTACAATTGTGTACAGTGTAAACATACACCAGGACAGAAAAGGCGTTCAACAGGACAGAAAGTTATTCAGTTGTTCATTCAGATGAACTTTTGCCTTCTTTTTCTGTGGTGTCTTGTATCCTATTCAAAAGCTCAGGGCATGGACAAAACTGGTTCTGTCTGCGTCCATCTCTAACTGTACCCCAACAGCACCCCCTTTAGGACAAGACCAGATATGTAGCTCTGTCATACGTGGTGTTCTAGATGGTCTTGAACACATTTCATATGTCTACGTTTAGGGTGACAAGGGAGGCGAGAGGGTGCTGCAGAAGAAGTGGACCACCTTCCTGAAGGCCCAGCTGCTGTGTTCTCTTCCCGACGACGGCTTCCCTTTTAACATCATCCAGGACATGTTTGTCCTCAAGCCCAGTGGGGATAGCTGGGAGAACACAGTGTTCTATGGGGTTTTCACTTCTCAATGGTAAGAGTGTTAACCATATTTGGCCATATTTACAACCAAACATTTCCAACTAAGGTATTACATGTGTCAGATGAGAATATGTGTGCTTTGGGCCGTGCACACACAGGCCTGCACTTATATGTACTTTATCGCTCCCGTTCCTTTTACCTCTATCTCTATCTCTCATTGTCTGTGTCTCTCTTTCTCTCTTCCCCTCTCACTCTCTCCACCAACAGTTAAATGTGTGTTAACTTTTGTGCTCTCTGTCACTAAACCGGGCATGGTGCCACCCTCAGTCTAGACTGTCTGTCAGATGTCAAATCTGCTGTAATAGATTTTGAACTCGTAAGCCAAGAGAATCACGCAACTCTCTAGCAGTAACTAATGCAGAGAACCCATGAGGGATTATATATTGTAACAGTGTCCTAGGAAAAACGTCGTGGTCAAAGTGGGTGTTCTCATTTGGATTCCTATGTAAATTATGTCAAAATCTGATACAAGCATGGGTTATCTGGGTAACCAAAATAGAAAATGCATAAAGAATAATATACTGCAAATGTCTGTGAATTGTATTTATTCATGCAAGGTAGAAAATGATACAAAATGAAAATATTGTACTTATAAAAACAAATGTTGCCATCAACAGTAAGTTCCAATCAATGTGGTGTTTCCAGGTATAAGGGTGCATCAGGCAGCTCGGCTGTGTGTGCCTTCACCATGGCCCAGGTGGAGAGAGCCTTCAGTGGGCGTTATCGCGAGGTCAACAGGGAGACTCAGCAGTGGTACACCTACAACCACCCCGTACCAGAGCCACGACCTGGAGCAGTGAGTCCTGATTTCCATTAATGATACGGTTCCAGGACTCTAGTAGCGACAAGCAACACACATATTACCCCAAAAAATACATCATTGTGAAAAGCTAGTGTTCTCTTTCGCCGATTCCAATTAGCTTCCTCATCGCATTATGCCTGAAGGTGATGCCACTGTTACTGATGATAATGGTGTTGTGGTAGTTTGCCTTGTGATGAATGATGTAAATCACTGTCTGCACCCCCATGTGTGTGCCTATGTCTCTATGCAATCAGCCAATTACAAATATTGTTAAAATGCTTTCTGTTTTGTATTTCCACTGACCTGTTATTAGACTGTTATCTCAGGGTTTTGTTAATTACTTTAGTTTTAGTTACGTTTTCTTGTTAAATGTGCTATATAAATACATTATCCATTCCTTTAGTGTGTCAACAACCATGCCAGGCAGATGGGGATCCAGTCGTCCTTGCACATGCCTGACAAGGTGCTCAACTTTGTTAAGGACCACTTCCTGATGGACAGTGTAATTCGCAGCCCACCACTGCTGCTGAAGCGCAGTGTGCGTTATACACAAATCGCTGTTCACAAGATCCAGGGCATGGAAAGGGCGTATGATGTGCTCTTCATAGGCACAGGTACGTGGGCTGTATCAAAGAATTCCATGGATTTGTAATGCACAGTTTGAAATATGTAATGAGACAACATTTTCTAAACTGTTGTATTCTGTATTGGCTAGATGATGGGAAGTTGCATAAGGCCATCAATGCCAACGACAAGATGCACATCATAGAGGAGATGACCTTGTTTGCTGAGCCCCAGCCGGTACAACACATTGAGCTGGATTCTCAGAGGGTAGGAAAGAACCTTTCACAACTAGTGTTGACGTACTGTTCACTATAGTAATAAACATTCATTTATCAAGCATTTTATACCCACTTCTCCTGTAAATGTATTATTTATTATACTATTTCCTGTTCCCGGCATTCATTTTAAGTAGCATAGCCATATAGTCAAAAAGGTATTCAATCTGAATGTAACATTATTACACGTTTTGAACTGAAACCTTCAGTATTGGATTGACTTAAAAAATCTTGTTGATGGTTATGATTATTAATTCGTTCTTCTATTGTTTCACAGGGTTTGCTGTTTGTGTCATCCCATTCTGGGCTGGTGGAGGTGCTTGTTGCCAACTGTTCCAACTACCAGAGCTGTGGGGAGTGTGTGCTGTCTAGAGATCCCTATTGTGCCTGGACAGGGAGACAGTGTCGGGATGTCCGAATGGCTCCGCCCGATAGGTCAGGAGGCACCCTGCAACATACCTCTGGTTACAAGCATAATAGTCTCAAAGGCCTACAGACAATAATTGGTGCATGCATGTTCCTGTAATTTCAGTGACTAAGACCGATTCTTTGTTGTTGTTATTGTTGTTGTTTTTTAGCCACTGGCAGCAAGACGTGGAGGAGGCCGACACATCTGCCATTTGTAACAAAACAATGCCCAACCCCCGCTCCGTCAGACCCTCAGTCTCTAGTAAGTGTACATGTCTTTGTGTAATGACAGACCCATCACTCAATTGGCCTGTCATAGGTACTCTGTCCCAGCAACGACATGTTGTAAATACAGATTTTTCAGACATTTCAAACTATGTCTGTCACAACAGCCCTTTTGCACTATATTAGTAGCACACAAGGCAAATCTGGGAAAGATGCAAGACCTCAGGCTTCTTATCACATTTTCTCAACGCAGAGCATTATCCTTATAAGCATGTTGACAGTGCAAAATAATTGAAAGCCCTAAAGTAGCTTCCTAGTTTTTGGTGAATTTGCATTATACAAGACGTACAATGAATAGACTTGTGAGAAAGATATAATCCCTGCAGTAAATTGACCAACACATTTTGGATTACCCTAATCACCACAATAAAAGCTGCCCTTTTTTATGTGGAAGGAATTTTTTAATGGCTTGTGCAAGCAAATAACAATGTGTTTTTACAGGGGGCTCCCAGTGCCAGATTATTACTATCCCAGCAAACACCTTCAGAGTCCTGCCATGCAAGCTGCGATCCAACTTGGCAGAGAGGAGTTGGCACTACAGCGACAGAGCCAGGCAGTTCCTGTATGAAACCCCCGAGGGGAGCCTGGTGGTTGTGGCACAGGCCGACAGAGAGGAGACCTACGAGTGTTGGTCATCGGAGGAGGGCTTCAGGCAGCTATTGGCCATCTACTGTGTAAGGGCGGAGCCACAGCAGGAAAGCACCACACTGATTGGCCATTCACGTACACCACACGTTGAGCCAGAGGAGACCATTATCCTCCCTGGCGAGTCGCGTTCCACCCAGATAAACACCAAGACATATTGGAACGAGCTCATTGTGGTGTGTGCCCTCTTGGCGTTCTCTTTGGTGGTGTTCTCCTTATTTGTGGTCTACAGGAATCGAGACCGCATGAAGTCCATGTTGAAACAGGGGGAATGCCCCAACATGCAGCAGAAGAAGCCTAGAATAGTGGGGAAGCCTGCAGAGAGTTTGCCCCTCAATGGTAACACCATACCAGTCTCCACGTCTGACCACAAGGGCTACCAGACACTCAATGACAACTACATCTGCAGCACACCCACCCACGAGTCCTCACCAGAAAACAGCAAGAGTTTCTCAGAGTCAGAGAGGAGACCACTGCACCTAAAAGAGAGCCACGTAGAATACTCCCCCACTTGCCCACAGCCCAGAGTGCGCTTGGGATCTGAGATCAAAGACTCCATAGTATGATATAGCACACCGGTGGCTGTTTCAATAGGCTTCACTGTTTGTTTGTTTTCAGTTGGGATCGAGCTAAGCCGCTGGTGGCTAAGCCACACCATTAGATTCCCAGACATCCTCCCTTCACAGCAGGGTAGCGCTCTTTTGTTTCATATCGTCTTTGTTATGTGATTATCGGTTGGAGGCTGGTTAAACATTACCGCTCTGTTGATGGCTAACCTTGTTTGCATGTGGATGTTAGTTCTGTTGCATCGAGGAGTCATAACATAACTGCTCTAGTTTCCGCAGTGACACTGACCAATGGCTGCTGACTAGGATGGATAAAACATTCTTTATTTGCTGAGCCATTCTCATGCACAGAGGTTTTTGCGTGTGTGTGTGTGTGTGTGTGTGTGTGTGGGGCAAAGGTGGACCATCGCACAGTCTAAGCAAAAGCCTGATTGTACAGTGTGCCAAAATATCTATGATCTAATAACAACAGTGCCGTCTTTGCCGACTGACCAGTAGTATTTCATGCCTTTTGTCATGGGAACATACTATGGCGTGCCATTTCAGCTCAACATATATCTCACCAGCACTCCAAAAGGATGGAGGCCTGAGGGGGACGATAACAACTGAAACATGATGGAGTATTCCCATCATTTCTACAAGATGATTAAAGAGCTAAAGGTTCTGAGTACATGTGAATGAGACCTATCTGAGGATAAATTGTGGTTAGACATTCTCCTCTTTCAAGTGTGATATTGAGGAAGGCAACTGTCTTTTCAATTTGCCTTAATGAACAAGCCAGAGGGAATCTACCTGAACCCTTAACTTAAAGAAAAAAATAAATGTCCAAAGAGGATAGAGCGAAGAGTTTACTGGTCTTCAGTATTAAACTTGAGAGGCTTTACATCAACGACGTAAGGAACTGACTGGACTGGACCGATGGATATAGATGAAAACACATACCAAAACTTTCAAAGATGAAGAGACACCTGAATTGTCTTTCTAGGATCGTATTGTACAGTTGAAGATCATGTTTCAAAGGGAAACAAGCACACCCAAGAGAGGTAGATTCCATTTGGACATGATAATGCACTGTGTGCCAACTCTACCTTCAATTATCTTACTAAAATGTTCTCTTATTTGACCACTCCATCTTGTGATTTTATACATTTTGTATCACTGTTGATAAGAACATATGATGTGGTACCATTTCAGAGAAAGATATTTCCCACCTGGCCACCAATCAGTCTAGGTCATGCACACCTGATCCCAACACCTATTATTAAAGTAATTTAAGACAAATAACGAGTCCGAGTTGAACCTAAAAGCACAAGGGAAGGAGGCTTGAGTAGTCGGAAGTTGTTTGCACATTTCTAATATGTTTTCAGGCAGGGAACTGTCTTGAGAGACAATACTACTGACAGACAGGGACCATTACAATTATTGTTAACACTATTTCAAGCCCTTTGCTCAAACTTGTCTGGCACATTTCCCAAAGATTTAGTAAATGTTAGAATGGTTTTTAAGCCACATACCAACAACATGCTGACAATAAAGCAACTTGAGGGTTGTGGAATGTATCGATTATTTGAATGTGTTGATAAAGTTATGTATTCCACGTTCAGATAAAATCAATGTTTTGTTATTTCTAGCACTGAGAAAATCAGAGGGCTATGTGCCTGCTATATTTGACAAGGTAATTGCACAAAAAGCATACTGCTTAATGTTGGTCAGAGTGGTTTCTAGTGTATATACATATACTACATGTGCTTGATGACTGTTTGAGAGATGCGTTGCAAGATGTGTTGTTGTAGAAGTTTAGAACCAGAGCTGCTTAGAACTGCTTATAGTCTTCTTTTTTTACCAAGCTGCTTTTCTCCCAGTACTGCACTCTCATTAGCATGTTGATGGTTCCAAATGCCTGTAAACCTTTTCAAAAGGCCTTTACATATGGCATCGTCAGACATTTATTAACAAGTAATCGGTGAGATCACAAATATTACGGGGGTGAAAGGGATAAGGGGTGCCCATGAGTTAACTCTGCACCATAATAGATTCTTGAAAGATCCACACGTATCTTCCAAAATATCATTTCTGCCATGTCATAATTCCTAACCGCCTAACTCTTAAGTCTTATCTTCTGAAGTCTATATATTTAAAGTATTTGCAGACATGGCTCACAGAAATGCCCAACATTTGTTGTAAAATACGTATTTCACTTGAGTAGCTCTCTATTAATGCAACATACATTTTGCTTTATGTATTAAACATAAAACGCATCACCTGTTGGCAGGATGTATCCTATAATAACACATCACAAATCGACACAAATCGATTTTCCTATCCATGCTATAAACAAAGCATTTATTTGCTTCTACACATTGCAGATTGTTTTCCAACAATTCACTGTACAGCAAAAAGCAAGACAGAGAATACTGTGCTGCAAGTTTTTTTTCTGTATCTTGCTTCACATCAGCATATCTGCCATAACCACTCCTACTCAGTCTCTTAATTGTGACAGTACTGTAGGCCTACAACATAAGCTTAGTTGACTGAACCTTTAGACTGAATGTGGTTTTGTAAGTCTGCATGTAAAAGTGTTTCAATGGATCTGTTGAGTACAAAAGTGTTGTGAAATGTTTCTCTTTGTGTCATCCATTGATATTGTGACTGTTTTTGTTATTGTACATAAAAAGCACTTTATTTAAATTTTTTAAGATAAGAGAATAAAATACTTGTTTAGAAACCTACTACGTGATTTTATTTTCCTCATATGATTTTATAATATATGCATACATATATACAGTTAGGCCCAAAAATATTTGGACAGTGACACAATCTTCATGATTTGGGCTCTGCATGCCACCACATTGGATTTGAAATGAAACAACTACAACGGAATTGAAGTGCAGACTTTAAGGTTTAATTCAAGGGGTTGAACAAAAATATATGATTAAACATGTAGGAATTGTAGCTATTTTTATACAAACGCTCCTCATTTCAGGGGTTCAAAAGTAATTGGACAAATAAACATAACCCCAAGTAAAATGTTACTTTTCAATATTTTGTTGAGAATGCTTTGCAGGCAATGACTGCCTGAAGTCTGGAACCCATGGACATCACCAAACGCTGGGTTTCCTCCTTTGTGATGCTTTGCCAGGCCTTTACTGCAGCGGTCTTCAGTTGTTGCTTGTTTGTGGGTCTTTCTGCCTTAAGTTTTGTCTTGAGCAAGTGAAATGCATGCTCGATTGGGTTGAGATCTGGTGATTGACTCGGCCATTGCAGAATATTCCACTTCTTTGCTTTAAAAAACACCTGGGTTGCTTTTGCAGTATGTTTTCGGTCATTGTCCATCTGTACTGTGAAGCGCCGTCCAATCAACTTTGCTGCATTTGGCTGAATCTGAGCAGAAAGTATATGCCTATACACTTCAGAATTCATCCGGCTGCTTCTGTCTTTTGTCACATCATCAATAAACACAAGTGACCCAGTGCCATTGGAAGCCATGCATGCCCATGCCATCACACTGCCTCCACCATGTTTTACAGAAGATGTGGTGTGCTTTGGATCATGAGCTGTTCCAATTCTCCTCCAAACTTTCTTCTTCCCATCATTCTGGTACAGGTTGATCTTAGTCTCATCTGTCCAAAGAATGCTGTTCCAGAACTGGGTTGGCTTCTTCAGGTGTTTTTTGGCAAAATCAATTCTGGCCTTTCTATTTTTGAGGCTGATTAATGGTTTGCACCTTGTGGTGAATCCTTTGTATTTACTCTCATGAAGTCTTCTCTTTATGGTAGACTTAGATACTGATACACCTACTTCCTGGAGAGTGTTCTTCACTTGAGTGGATGTTGTGAAGGGGTTTTTCTTCACCATGGAGAGGATTCTGCGATCATCCACCACTGTTGTCTTCCGTGGACGTCCTGGCCTTTTTGAGTTCCCAAGCTCACCAGTGCACTCTTTTTTTCTCAGAATGTACCAAACTGTTGATTTGGCCATTCCTAACATTTCTGCTATCTCTCTGATGGATTTCTTCTTTTTTTTCAGCCTCAGGATGGTCTGTTTCACCTCCATTGAGAGCTCCTTTGACCGCATGTTGTGTGTTCACAGCAACAGCTTCCAAATGCAAACGCCACACCTGGAATCAACTCCAGACCTTTTAACAGCTTAATTGATGACAGGTTAATGAGGGAAGAGCCCATGCAGCGTTGTTATTTTTTTTTTGCATCTGAGTCAATTGTCCAATTACTTTTGGTCCCTTGAAAAAGAGGCGGCTACGTATTAAAGAGCTGTAATTCCTAAACCCTTGCTCCAATTTGGATGTGAATACTCTCAAATTACAGCTGAGAGTCGGCACTTTAAGCCCATATTGATTATATAATTGTATCCTGAATATGTTTTCATAAACAGCTAAAATAACAAAACTTGTGTCACTGTCCAAATATTTTTGGGCCTAACTGTATAAAGTACTGAACCCAGACTTTGTTTCAGGTGGCACTTACAGAGGACTGACAAGAAAATTTGAATCACAAATGTAATATTTGCATGAAACTGGCTGTACAAATTTTTATAATTTATAGAAATGTAACAAACTCTTTAATACAAGAAAAACTGAATGCTAATTGTTTAACGTAAACCCCTCACCAATTTATGTTCTTTCTGATGAGCCAAGACGGTAGTAACAACAGTATTGAAATATATTGTCATGGATCTGCAGTTCTCCGCAAAACTTATCAGCGCGTACAAAGATTATGACTGCTGCAGTTACTCACTACTCCTTTGTATGAGGTACTATCTGTGCCCTTGTTAGAACGAAACCTCTTGAGCGGTAAGGCCTTTATTTTGCCACATTCCGTATTAAAAACTAAAATACTATATTTTGTTTTAGTGTTTGTACCTGCTGATGTGTAGATGTGTCTTACACTGTATCTTGATATTTTAGGTATGACTTTTCCTCTCGTCATGCCATCTGCTATGTACCTGCTGTGGTTGTTTGCCACGGTTAAAGGAGAACCCAAGGTTGAGCCTAATGAAGTCAACCTGGAGACCCAGCCCAAGGAGGACTTTCCTTGGAGTCATCCCAGACTTCCTACCACCATCCGACCAGACCAATATTTTCTCTCGCTGCACCCTGTCCTCCACTCTGAGACCTTCACTGGAAAGATAGACATCCTGGTGTCAGCTCTTAATGACACAAACCTCATTGTCCTCAACAGCAAGGGTCTGGACATTAAAGAGGCCTCTCTCAGGGACCTCACTCTTCATTTAATCGACTACCGCAAAGCACCAGGTAACTCGGGGAAACACAAGCAGATGCTACTTCATCAAGCTAATAGAGCACAGGAAGAGCCAATGACAAACCCAGTGTCCCTACGTGTGTTGAAGTCCGAAGATTTGGAACAATTGGCTCTGCTCTCAGACAGGCCTCTCATTAAAGGGCACCAGTACCAGCTCTTTCTGTCCTTTTCTGGTAGATTATCTAGCAGTTACTCAGGCCTCTACAAATCAACCTACCAGAAACCTGGGGATGAGTACCCAAGGTAGGAAACCCAACGTTTACTGAAAATGTAAAAAAGTGGCTTTATTGGTTTAATCATGAGCATGTACTTTTTGATTGTTTCCCATGAGCAGAACAATTATAGCAACCCAGTTTGAGCCTAGTTCTGCCCGAAAGGCTTTCCCCTGTTTTGACGAGCCAAATATGAAGGCTGTGTTTTCACTGTCGATCGTGCGGCAGCGTGAGCATATATCACTCTCCAACATGCCAAAGGTATCAGTAACTGCACAACAACGTACAGGGTAAATATTTTATTTTTAAGATATAATTGATTGTCATGCCATATTTATTCTTTCTAGTTGCGTACTGAAGCATTGGCGAATGACCTAGAAGAGGACTACTTTGAGACCAGTGTTAAAATGAGCAGCTACCTAACGGCTTTTGTGGTCTGTGATTATGCTGTCAACTCCGCTGAGACAAAAAGAGGAGTTAAGGTATGCGTTCTGTGGAATATAATCCACATCTATGAAACTGCCCATCTCAGTTTCGAATGTGTTTCATGACAATGGCATCCTCCAGTGGCATTTTGTGATATTTCTAGGTGTCTGTCTTTGCGGGAAGTCATCGCATTAATCAAACCCAACATGCTCTACAAGCGGCGGTGAAAATATTAGACTTCTATGTAGAATACTTCCAGATACCATATCCATTACCAAAACTAGGTAAATTGAAAAACATGCACACAAATACAGACAAACCATACATGTGCTAACCTTTTGGTACTCCTTTATCCAGATTTGGTAGCAATTCCAGACTTTGAGTCAGGTGCCATGGAAAACTGGGGTCTAATAATGTTCAGAGAGACGTCACTACTATATGAGGAACAGAGCGACACCCTGAGCGGTCAGCTTTGGATCTTCCTGGTCACTGCCCATGAGCTGGCTCACCAGGTAAAAATCCTAATCCCGAACTAATTCTAGTCTATGTTGTTGAAATGTTTCCACTTTTAATATTATCAGAAATGTAAACAAATGGAATAATGCAAAAGCATATTCTGCACATAACGCATTATTTAATGTATTCCTGACAGTGGTTTGGGAATCTGGTTACAATGCAGTGGTGGAATAACCTGTGGCTCAACGAGGGCTTTGCCAGCTACATGGAGTACATGGCTATCCGACACCTAGAACCTACTTGGGACGTGGTGAGTTTTTCCCCATGAAACTAGTCAAATTACCATATTCACCATGTACTCAAATCCAGAATTATCTGGCCCTTACCATCATATTGTGAATATTCTTGTGCCGTAGGAGGAACATCAGCTGCTGAGGAACACATACAGAGCTCTAGAGACGGATTCTTTGGTCACTTCTCACCCTCTGTCCCTCCCTGTTAACAGCTCCACAAAGATCAGAGAGATGTTCGATGTCATCTCCTACTCCAAGGTTTCACACTTTCTCTGCATCATCCACATAACCCTGGTTGATTCATCCGTTTTTATTTGTTTTGTATAGAATGCACAAAGTTGTTTCGAGTCTATACGCCTACTTTAGTGTTCACATTTTTTCTCTAGCTTTTTGTTGACTGGCATATATCTTTGAGAGATTACGCAATATTACAGGTGTTATTCCCTTCTTAACTTGTTTCAGGGTGCCAGTATACTCAGCATGCTGCACACCTACCTGTCAGACCATGTGTTTGTCAGTGGAATTCAACAATATCTGAGAGCCCACAGCTACAACAATGCCATGCCTGACGACCTTTGGAAGGCCTTGTCAGAGGTACATTGGCTGCCTGCTTCTCAATAGATGTTGTGGTTTTCTGGTGTGCTAAAACTGACAACAGGAGAATTAGAGCTAACTTTATTTCTGTTGTCAGGCGGCCCAGCTGAGCGGTATGGCCATAGATGTGAAAGCCCTAATGGACACATGGATAACACAGAGGGGATATCCAGTGGTGGCTGTGAGCGTTCGGGGCAATCAAATCCATTTAAGACAGAATCTATTCACCATCTTGTCTCAGAATGACTCAGAGTAATGAAACCCAAAACCTGCATGTTTCCTTTTTTTTGTCTTATTTTTTGTGATGTCTCTTTCCATGCATCTCTTTCTTTCCTTCTTTCTTTCTTTCTCTCTCTCTCTCTCTCTTTCCCTCTCTCTCTCTCTCTCTCTCTCTCTCTCTCTCTCTCTCTCCCCCTTTAGTCCTGCTCCCTTACCTGACTTTGGTCTCATTGCATGCTAGGCCATCTAGCTATGCTGAATACTAATGTCTCTTTTCTGTGGATTTTAGCCCTGTGTGGCAGATCCCGTTTACTTTCTACACCAGTAGCTCAACAAATGTCACCACTCATTTGATGAAGAGCAAGGAAGGTAAGTTTGTATCCCTCATCAATAAATTAAAGTGCAATGTTTTTTTTCTATTAAAATCAGTTGTACTTAATATTGATTAGTGCATTGTGGTTCTCTGACTGACTTACAACTGAAAAACATGCATGGTCAGCAGATCTCTGCATCTATATGTTTAACTCCATGCTCTGGACAGATTTCTTCACCAATACTCTCTGCCGTAACTACCATACTGTTCTAGCCTTCTCTTCAACACCGTCTGTCCAACAGAGATAATTGATCTCCCAGGGGAGGTGGCCTGGATCAAAGGCAACGTGAACTCCAGTGGGTTCTACAGGGTTTCCTATGACAGCCACACACTGCGATGCCTGCTCACACAGCTACAGGGGGCCTTGACCGGCCTCAGCGCTTCTGACAGAGCCGGGCTGATTGATGACTCCTTTCAACTGGCCAGGTACTACAGGCACAAGTCAACACATGGCCTCAAAATGATGAGCCACTTTAAAGGCCTGTACTCATTATTCTTGAAATGTGTCAGATACATTTACATTTTCCAACTTCAACACATAGCTGACAACTGGTTTAGTGGTTAAGTAATGGTTGGGCTCCTTTCCGTTTTGAACTTTTCGTTATAAACTGTACAGTGGTTTGATATAATAAGGTGTAAGTGAATATGATGCTTCTTTATGGGTGAGAAAGAATCTCCTCTTTGTACCACAGACAAGGAACAATGCAGTACGGAGATGCCTTCAACCTTAGTCTTTATTTGAAGAAAGAGGAAGAATTTTTGCCCATCACGGTTTTTATTAATCACATGATCAACATGATAGTGAAGTTCTCGTTCAAGAAAAAGCCATGCATTACTCACCTCCTCAAGGTAAAAACGTATTTCATCAATCAATAACATGGTCATAGGGATGCAGTTAAATGTGTACCATTTTCATGATAAAGTATCAATTGATAAGAGATCTTGAATTGGTCTCTTTTGATTAACAGGAGAACCTGTGGAATATGCTTGGTCGGCTTGCCCGTGCCCAGCTCTGGGAGGACACAGGCTCTCTTTCTGTACAGAGCCGGAGGGTGAAGCTGCTGGAGCTGGCCGTCAGAGTGGGGCGGTCTCCTGCCACTGAACAGGAGGCCGTACGCCTCTTCCACTTCTGGATGGCCAAATATGGACACTACCCGTAAGAATCACACTGTAGTACTGCCACAATACTGTCTGCAATGTGACTGTAACTACAGCTAATGCAGAATTTTTTAATAATATTCCAAATGCCTGTAATGTAGATTGTATAGAGAACAGTAGAGTATTTACACAATGATGTAACATAGCTTTTAAATGTAAATTTGAAGGGTGATGAAAAACAATTAACACATTGAGTCTTTTCTGTAGATGAACAATACAAAACAAAATGTGTCTCTCTAACTAAGCAAAAATACCTTAAATGTAAGGTTTAAAGTACAGTATCTTTGGCCATGACAGTAAGCTTGCGATCGTATTCCATTTTGGTTCAATGCTACCACCTGGTTGCAAGTATGTCTACAGCCCATTTTAGCAACTGAAATACTCAAATTTGACCTTCTTAACCATTTTTTTATTTTAATTCATACAATGTCCTTCATTGTTATTTTCTACCTTGAACCAGGCTGCCTCTAACTCTGCGGGGGCTTGTTTTCCGCGTGGGTATAATGAGAGGAGGACATGACGAGTGGATGTTTTTGATCGAGAGGTATTGCACGTGTACTTCCAATAAGGAGAGGGTTCTCATTCTAACAGCCCTCTGTCACACAACTAGGAAAAGCAAAATACTGTGGTAAGGATCTGTCTTCTATCCTGACTTTAAGAACTATAACATTGAAAATAGGCTGGGTGATTCATATGTATTCATTGATCCCTTCCCTTCCCAGACTTTTATTCAATGGTTAACAGCATTAGTGGTACATTCTGTGCTCTAGTACTCCTAATAGGCATAGATAAGACCATGCGACCAATGAACACAACCTGCATCTAAAAATTTATTTATTCTTTTACCTTTTTTCATCTTTTACGTACCAGGCTTAGCCTCAAATGAAGGCCAATTCAATAATGTGTTTTGTGTGTTTTGTTTTTGCCAGGTTGCTGAGCGCATCTCTCAGGAACCATGTAATTAAGACCCAGGACTTCTCAATCATTGTGGGACAGTTAGCATCACAACCCAGGGTTTACAACCTGGTGTGGAAGTTCCTGCAGAACAACTGGGACACACTAGTATCAAAGTATGCAGTTTTGATGTCAAGCAGTACATTACAGTAGATTTAATTTAAATAGTTTTGTCCTTTCTTGAGCAGAGATGAGAGAATACTGATTGCCATTTCTGGTGCGTTTTTTGTTTATAGGTTTTCCTTGGGGTCATCCTATTTGTCTGGTATTGTGACAATCACTACGTCCCATTTTATTTGTGCTCAGAAATACAATGAGGTGATTCTTCTGTTTACATTTCTGACATGCAATAACAGTCAAATTACAAGTTACTAAAAAATGTAATGCTTACAGATTCATTACATGGTGTGTCTCTCTCTCTCTCTCTCTCTCTCTCTCTCTCTCTCTCTCTCTCTCTCCCTAGGTGTATGACTTCTTTGTAAGGCAAAAGAAGCTGAGTAATCTTCACTTTGTTCGAAGATCTTTGGAAATGATTCAGTTGAACATGCACTGGCTGAAAACCAACACAGAGATAATTCAGTCCTGGTTACAGAAGGCCTATCCCACTACGTTTAAAACATATCCATACTGCAAGAAGGATGTTACCTATCGCTTCAAATGGGGGACAACTATTCATATTCGTGTGTAAAATTAAATCTTAGGTGTTCTCAGTCTTTAAAACCTTCTATATCCCTGGTTCTTTTTCTGACTGATATCTTATCATGCATGAATATATTACAAAATCCCATCCAACTCATTGATGACACTATCAATAAAAAAAAGGCATGAGTTGTTTTTTTTCCAGGACACAAACTTAACTTAACGAATAGATTTTTTTTCTTGGTGGTCAGACCCCATTTTGCCATTGACTTAATAAAATGAAATAAAATGTATTTAATTAAATACAGGAAATCTAACTGATGAACATGTCGGGGGTGTACTTTTACCTGTGTTCTCTTTATTCTTGATAAATGTGTTTTGTTATGAGATGAGCCTCCCCACTCATAAGACCACTTAGGGCTGTGTGGGTTAGCTGCCCAGTTCTCAGTTTAGTGGTCTTTGTAGTTGTTAATATGTTCAAATTGCAGGAATAGATCGCTCAGTACAATCAGCACCTATAACACAACCCACTTCCGACGAAGATGATCTTACTTGAATTGAAAACGACAGGATATTTTATTTTTGAAGTTGTCTCCGAGGAATTAAATAGCTGTAGTTACCCTAAACAGGCAAGTATTTGGTAAAATAAAATAAGGAAATACTGTCTTAGATATACCCCTTTTGTGGTGGCTACGATAGGTGGCGCATTGATCGCAAACGCATCATACGGAGAGGCGAGGAAGACGGTTCAGACTGGCACAACGAAGGGAGAACGAGCGGCCCTTTGGGTGAGCTTACCTGGAATACGGAAAGGATCATCTAAAAAAAAAAATAATATGACCAGTGGGTATCATCTTATTCCCTTACCGTAAGGCATTTATACCTCTCTGTCTTGTAAATGTTTCTAGTTTGTAATTGGTTATCAAGTAAATGTTCTTCTTCCGTCTCGAATCTCACCTATTGCGATCACAAACACTAGCTAACTTTGTCTTTCTAACTTATTTTGTTAAACAAATGTTTGACGGCGGCCCAGTTCATTACTTTCAGTGTAATAATGTCATTGTCCTATCTCATAATGAATTACTTATTTGGATATAGCGCAAGTGTGATCGTTGTTGTTGTCCTGTTTTGTGTCCTCTGTGTTGTTATGTAAACTGTTTAGATCTCAATAGGACAGCAGCAGCGGCCTCTGCTGGCTGTGATTTTGGGCCTTAACCCAAAACACACTCCCTAAAGTATGCGTAATGTGGTTTCTCCACGTTTTCCTCTGATTAGCCTTTAACGTAATGAGAATTCGAAAAGCAATGTGTTTACTTTACTGCAGAAAACATGTAATAATAATACACCCAAGGCCTATCTATACACCCCAGGCCACAGTACATGGCATAGAATATACAGTTACATCCGTACAATTTAAAATGTAGTAAACAGGACTGACAAGGTTATTGAGGCAGGGAATATTAAGGATCATCACAAGAGTGCTCCTGTAAGGGTATACAACGACATGTAGTGTCAAGCGGGTATTCTTGTTTAAATAAGTGAGTTTTGAGTTATTGTTTGAATACTCAGACTGTCTGTGGGGTGGGAGAGAGTTCAAGAGTCTAGGAGCATGGCCTTGAGCTGAAAGGGTTGTGTTATTGGAAGGCCTGCTGGGCCGAAGGGAGCGGGAGGGGAGGGGAGGGGGGACCCCTGGATGAGGTTGGATAGGTAAGAAGGGGTCAAGTTATGAAGAGCGTTGTAGGGGAGTGTGAGGGTCTTGAAATCAATCCGGCATTGGACAGGAACCAGTGAAGCTTGACGAGAAAGGGTGTGATGTGGTCACTGGACTTTGTGCAAGTGATGATACTGAGCGCTGTGTTACGGATAACTTGGAGCCTTCGTTGAAATTTGATGGGGATTCCAGAGAGAACAGCTCTAGAGTAGTCATTCTGGGAAGTGACAAAAGGCAAGAAATTAGTTGCTAACTATTTTTGTGCTAGCATGTTGAATTAGCATGGATGAAAGTGTTAGGCTTAGGTTTAGAATACCACAACGTCCAGACAGGCCATTTGTGTCTGGCGTCTTATTTTCTACTGTCAGATCTACGTTTATCTTTGCCGAAGGTCTAGTCTACATTAGTGTCGGCTGAGTGCATTCGTTTGCAACCGAAGGTCCAAGGAAAAGACACATCACCTTTTTACATAAGTTGGGGGTTGCTGTTATTTTAAAAAGACTACTCTTGACTATAAACTGGTAAAGATTGTTTTTCACTGTGCTTTTAGAGACAAGTAAACTATGCCTAGTATTATAGTACTATGTAGGCTAGTCTGCACCATTCTGTTGGTGATAATGGACGGATGGCTTTTAACTAGAAAGTTACCTATTTGATTAACTGAAAGCTTTAATCTGATCACCCTGTCCATGGATTCATGGGTTAACAGCCGTATAATACCTTGACATGCCATTTGAGTCACAAACAGTACCTTCAATCAACATTTTTACAATATTGAAGTATAATTGTTTTGCTTGGTTTACAGGAGGAAACCAGCGTGAACTGGCACGTCAAAAAAATGCTAAAAAGCAAACTGACCAGATTAAAGGCAAGCGAAATGAGGACGGACTCTCTTCTGCTGCCCGCAAGCTGAGGTACTTCCAATTACGTTGATCGATCTGCTCAAAGCTAAGCTTGAACTTGTGTATGGTGGCAATGGCAAAGGGGATTCATATTAGTTTTATGAATTGTGCATTTTACTTTGACTCAAATCACCAGCACTCATTATTGAGCATGAAAATAAGTGAATTGACTGTGCATGTCCTAAGAAATCATATCCTGTCAACTTAGGCACTTAAAGTCCATGAATCCACGCTAATCCCTTACATGATTTTGTTTTTTTCACAGGGACACAGCGATAATGCAACATAAGCAGAAAAAAGCAAATGAGAAGAGAAATGAGAAGACCAAATAGCTTAATGAAGACAAAGATCAGTCCCGTTGGGTTTAATGAAGTCCACATGACAGTATCCAACATTCTGTAAAATGTTAAGACTAGACTAGACTCAATTCCAAAATTTTGCCCAATGGCATATGTCCAGGTTGCCTTCGTTAAACCTGTATGCATGTCAATCAGCATTATCTAGCCTATCTATTGTTTGGCAAATGTGAGAGCGATTCAACAGCAACAATTGTTTGTTTTTTTACCTAATTATGCCCTACTAATTCCAAATAAAATGCATCTTTTTAGTTTAGGCTTCCTTGTATTTTTTGGCAGTGCCAAAACTAAAATTATAACAATTTATATGTTACAGACCATGGCTCAATGGCTTTAACAAAAGTAGGGGAGACCACACATGGCTTTAGTTGTTACTGTAATTGTAAAATTATTTATTAGACTAACAAACAAACCAAGCGAGAGAACAAACACTCATAAAAGGCAAAGTTATATGGCTGAAAGGGCACAGGTGTGTCATATCAGTGGTAACGACCACCCCACCTGGCAGCCCAGCACACTGCAGACAAGCCAGTGGGATGGGGATTAAAGCATTTTGTATGGTAGCCCATGCAGTGTAACTGAATTTAAGATAGATTTACTTGTGAAGGTAAGCCTCTTCCAGTGGGTGCTTGCGTTGCCAGCAGGTAGCACTCCAAGCTCGTAAGAGTGGTAAGAAAGGGCTCTAGTTGAGATTTTTATGGAATTAAACACCGGACAGAACATTAAATTATAGTGTTCTGTATATATAATTTGAAGGTTAAAAATGATTAGGATTTCAAAGATGTAATGACCGCTATCTATCTATCCGCTATCTAAAAATATTAGAAACTGAAAATAATTGTTTCATTGGGATTTTAGGTTGTGAAAAATAATACATTTTGAAGAAAAAAAGTATTATTTACTTCATAAATATGCAAAAGAAAGTGAGGTGTGATTGTTCACAGTTTATGTTCTCGGTCAATTGGTTTTCAAGAAATTAGTCATGTTCAAATTGAGAGAAATTCAAATTGAAAACAAAATATATCTCCATGGTATGACATAGGCCCTACCTGCTTAACAGTCAAGTAAAACTTACCATAACATTTGGTGATGGTGCTGCACCAGACCGCAGATGTTTAAAAAAAAAAAAAAAAATGTAAACCTTAAAAGTTTGGTGCATTGAGTGGGAAAGTAAAGAAAGCTTGGAGGTGTAATCAGACAAAAATAACCATTGTCATCACGTTGTTCCTTCACTTCAGGTTCAGGTGTAGGGCAGCACTGTGTCCCTCTGATGGAGGTGTGTATGCACTGCCTGAGGGTACAACACCTGAGCCAAGATTATTGTTTATACATGTATATGCCTGACTTCTCTTCTATCTCCTTGAAACTATGTTGATTTAAACATAGCAAAAAAAAAAAATTTATGAAAAATAATCTCTCAATAATAATGAGAAATAACGACGGGAATACATCTGGTTTGAATTAGAACAACGCGGGTATTCAAACGGTAGTTAACTTCAACTGTGTTTGTGCCTCAACTCTACTCTTCAAAAATATTATTTCACTGAGTCGAAGCTCAGGGAAAAATCTCTCTAGATATTTGACACTCTTGTTTAAACCTAATGGGCTTTAGTGTGCAGACCCTATGCCCCCTCACTACCTCAATAACCTATCCCAGGGAACTTTCCTCTTGATGGGCGAGTGTGTCCCCTGTGTCTTGTGACTTGGCTGTGCCAGCTCCTTAATTAGCAAAGTTGCCATGGAAGAGATCCCTACATATGGGACACTCATTTTAGAACCGCTGTTTCTTGGGACATTGAAATAGTCATTACCAGGTAGGACAATGGCGAGGCAAGGGCTCAAACAAACAAAATAATCAAAACATTTATAATTTGATCAGGAAGAGGCCCTCGATGAAAAACAGGGTAGAACGGCATGTTCGAGTGGAGGGTCAAGTGCATGTTACTGGTATCGGGGTGAGGTCTCATATCTCTTATGCAGAGCGCAGAACAACTCTTGCCGGAAATGCTAACTAGAAGCACTTCTAAGGTCCTGCACTGCAAGGACTTGGCTTGAAAACCTGTGGAATCGATTAAGCCGCTTCTTTCTTTGTAGAGTGGGTGTGATGCATTGGTGATTAGTTGTGAGCGACGGTTTTAATTATGATTTAGCATAACAAGATTTTCACAAAATAAAGTTTTAGCAAAGATGAGAGAATTCAACCCCCTCTGTCTTTTAGAGATTTACACATTTCACCCATTCCTTGTATTTTTCTTGTTGTCAGGCTGTGATTTACTTTAATATAGCATATCAGTTAGAACAGTTTTGATCATTATTATTCAGAAAAACTATGAGCTTAACTATTTTCCAGTAGTTTTTTTAGTTAACTACTCTCTATTGACATTTAAGTTACAATAAATACTTTCTGAGGGAAATGCACTGAGGACTTACATTTCAAGCATCCCAACTGTAAATTCAGGGACAACTGTGCTTCTTTCTCTCAACTGTACAACCTTCCAATTACCCTGCTTCACTATCCAAGACAGTATAGTGTGCTGAAATAGAAAGGCTTGTAGAGCCCAGTACAAGAGTAGATTACCCCATTAGGTTAGAAGAACCGACATTGAGCACTGTGTGCGTCAAGCAAGGAGCAGAGATGTCCAATCGGTAGACCCTAATAAATGTGTGTGGAGAGGACCAACTCGCCAGAGTTGAATGGCGGTTTTTAGATGCCTTCGCTGCAAAAGACTGTTTATCACATGGCCTTGGGTAAGGAGCCCTGCACTGCGGGTTTACAGCCTGGGCTGCAGTTGGTGGCACGTGGGGTCTTGACAAGAACTAGCTGCTGACCCTGCAGCTGCAAAGCAAGAATTTTTGGTGTGGTGAGGAAGATGGTGCAGGTTTGCGAGGCAGGCAGTCCTCAAGTGCTTTCCCCTTTGTTGCATGGAGGCAACAGAAGACCCGAAGACCCCCATGGGGTTTACTTCGATGTCGAGAAGACTCCACCTCTTCACGTCATTGAGACTGGACAAGCCTAGCCAGACGGACCTTTCTCCCACCACAGACAGACCCATGGCACCATCGCAGATCTCTTCCCTGAGGGCTGGGTCAGGATAACCTGAATGCAGATGTCAGACAATATCTTCCAATAGCTGGGATTGGTATGCGACCAGGAGAGTGGAGGGGTTCAGAGCCCTCACTGACTGACAGCTGGTTTATGCTTCTGCGAAGATACACGTAAACGTCTCAGGGGTTTCTGGGAAAGTGTAGCTTGCAGAAGCCCGCAGACATGGATACGGGGAGTCCTCCCAACAGTGCATTGCACATAGCTTTTTCTCCTGTGCATCAAACAATCGCTGAATCGTTGAGCAGTGAAGGACGGCGGAATCAGGATATCCAGTAATATTTTGGTTGGAAAACACACAGATCTCTATTAAACCAACAATGAAGAAGATTGCGGATTAGGCTCGCAAATACAGACATGTGTAGGACCCCTCTGTAAAAAAAGCAACAAAAAGAGTGAGTTCCCTATCCGTGAGGGTCCGTATCCGTATTTCTTCTACTTTTCTTTCTATACATTCTGGATAGGTAAATGCGACGGTGCCTCCTAGTTAAACTTCCGTGGAAGCATGTAGGCAAACTGCTGCATGTAGGCAAAGGTCAGTGGCCCATAAATGTTCGCAGACGCCGCAACGCAGAAGCATAAACCAACCTTGAGCTGACACCTGGTAAGTGTTGTGGTAAGTAGAGGCGGCGTAGCGTTCTAGCTGACTTGGCAGGGAAGGACAAGCTGTCGGGAGGGGTTGAGATGGCAGGCCACTGCAGGCAGAACAAGTGGAGGGAATGAGAGCCTGAGCACTTCCATCCTTAAAATATCCATACCAGAGATGCCCTTGGTAGTAACATTAAAGCAGAGGGGCTTCTCCCAGTAGCGCTTGACCTCCGCTAGGCAGTCCGGCACCAGAGGCATGAGCTGTCTAGAAAGGGGCTGGAAGGCAACCAGTCTCCTTCCATCGTACAAGGTTCTAGTCTAGTGTTATGACTGGGAGGCTGGCCATTCAAGCCCAAGCTGCCAGCAGTCTTTTTACAGACCTCTCTGTCAGTAAGGAGTCTACTGGTAGAGAAGAGACCCTATGCACTGGCAGGCCTGTAAATACTATACTTTGATTAAAATAATTGATCAACCAACATGAAAAGATCCCAGAACTCATGCATTTGCAAACAAGTCCTTGACGGCTAACTTTTGAACAGTTCAGCAGGCGCACTAAGCCCAATCAGAGCCCTCACTGACTGACAGCTGGTTTATGCTTCTGCGAAGATACACGTAAACGTCTCAGGGGTTTCTGGGAAAGTGTAGCTTGCAGAAGCCCGCAGACATGGATACGGGGAGTCTTCCTAACAGTGAGGACAAGCTGAGGATGAGCAATTATTTAGTCTTCGAGGGGAGGAGGGCAAGAAAAGACTTTAGGGGGTCAAACAGTGACTAGCTGGGGTGGGACCCTTGAATGCTGGCACGTTCGAATGCTTGTGCATGCAATTTTCTTATTTCTAACCTTAATTTTACAGTTCTGTATGCCTATCCTTAAGCTAGACTTTGAAAAAAGAAAAAAGCTTCGCGGCCTCTTCAATCAACACTCGCGCGTGCAGGGGCGTCTGGACAAAAATCCTAGCGCTTGAGGGCGTGTCTTAGGCAGAAAAGCAGTGGGAACCATGATAACGCCCCTGGCACATTTGCAACGGATTATTTGCTTCCTTATCACTAACCGCCCATAAATGAGATTTGAGCGGGGTGTCTTCAATTAAAATATGCTTAACCTCAGCAGTACCTAGTGATGGCAGCGTTGAGACAGGACTACGCTTACGGGCTTCTCTGCGAAAAAAGTCTGAAAACACCTCCAAGCAAGACATTGTACCACGTCAAGCTTACTGATACAGCAATCAGATCATTGGAAGCCTACCAGCATCTCAGGGTAGGTCTTGCTCTCGTTTCTACGACCAATCTTCTCTCTTTAAGGATTTAAAAAGAACATTCGTTGGGTAACCACATGCTTTCAGTTATGCCTCCCATTTCATTAGCAATATTATTTGCAAACTGAAATCTCAACTTTCCTTTCGTGGGGTAGCCTACTTAATCAGAGATGATATTTATGTTATTATATAATAACAATACAAGTAGTTGTAGGCCTATATGTTATTAGTAATATTTCATTCGATTTTACAAAGAGGTATATCTATCACTGGTCCAATAAAAGTTATGTAAAAGTTATGTATTACAGTATAAAAGTATGTATGTATGTGTGGATATAACTGTATGTCAAGTTTATTAGACCAGGGATATATATATATATATATATATATATATATATATATATATATATATATATATATATATATATATATATATATATAAACAGACTATGATTGTAACTTTCTTTTCTCTATTTTAGGGATGTATACCTAATGAACCCTCTATTGGTTTCAAGGGAAGTCAAGGGGTAAGAAAGTCAGCTGTTCCTTGTTGTTTCTTAATTTATCTTATCAATTCACATGTAGAATATAGTTATGCAAATTAAAGAAAGACATGACTGCAGGCATTGATAAAAGATATGATAATTACCACCACCGTAATACTATGTGTATATAGTGTCTCTGGTACACTAACCAAATATGGTCAATTTTGACCATCAAATCTAACAATGAACTGCAGAAAGTAATATGTTAAAAAATAATTGGAGTGGGAGCGTTGCTGACTGTTTCTGGATCAGGTTACTGGGTAAAACTTGCTGTTGGAAGGCTTTGTCTAGAGAGCAAAGCTGAGGACAAGAGGGGGCAGAGAGAGAAAGGCAGACACAAGTACAGTACTGTGTTGTTTGCACTTAGGTTAAATGAGGAATAAAAAAAGGTACATTGACAGATAACAAACATTGCCAATTAAAGCAAAATAATTTGTGATGCCCCTTACAGCGCTGTAGGATCTTAATAGTTCCACAACATCCTAATATTTTTATAGTACACAAGCAGTTGTCAACTGTTATGTTCGCTCGCTGTGCAGATTGTCATTACAAAGTTGTGTCCCCATTCACTTGCAAATCTCCACTTTTTGGGCCATAGGCTTTAATGCGGAATATATCTGGCGAGCCTTGATTATTTTTTGTTTAATGCTGCAGATGGTTTGATCAGTACAAAGAGGCATTCTTACAAGCGATTTTAGAGCAGACCATGTTTCCCACAGGAATGTTGGTATGTAAGATGATATTGGGGAGGAGGAAACTGCTGCTTTGGTGGTCTCCCTACAGATGAGTTTCTGTAAATTATTACCAGACTGTTGTTAACATTTTATTTTTTTATTACATTTTTCACAGTGGAGAAATATCTTGATCAGTTTAAGATTGTCACTAGTTTCAGTGTTAAATCACGGCAATTGCATTTATTTGCCCACAAAGCAGGATTTCAGGATTTTTATTGTGGGATTGGTTTACTCAATGAATAATGGGTTATTCCATTAAAGATGCCATGGTCAAGTCAAGCTTACAGTTTGCAAAATAACATAATGAGCAAGGAATTTGCAGGTCCCTAAACAAATACAACCTTTTGGGAGATTGGAAAGGAATTAAAAATGTAAATTTGGAGTGCTGTTGTAAGAATGTTTTTGTAATCTTCCTTTGATAGGGTAATCAGTGCACATATTTATACTTATGTGCCTCGTTATGTTGTGCTACATTGAGTGTTTGTGGTCAGAGGCATGAGATTGGTATGTTTGGTATTTTGCTTGTAAGACACCAAGATGTTAAAGAAAAAAATAGTCCTGCAGATAGGTTGAAAACTGTGGTTATTGCTTAGTTAAGCCTTCCCTGAATGTTGCCATAGGCATCATTATGTAGGAGGTGATTTTGGTGACCCATACCGATTGCGTGGAGTAATTATTTTCCCTAACCATCGCAAAGAAGACATGCAGGATGCTTGCGGTCACTGCATATCGCTAGCACGATCAACGACTATACTCCAAGTATGGGCATCGCTTCCTGATTTAGTGGTGCACTTCCTTGTGCCATAAAGCAATTCGTCATAGTTTTGCAGGAGATAGTACCCGGTGGCAGACAAAATTTGTAATAAATATTGAGAATTCAAGAGGATTTATCTGAAGCGCAATTTTTTCATTCTCCCATAGACATTATAATGTGCTATCAGAAGAAACGTATTAATAATACGTTAATATAAAAAAGTTGCATATATTTACTATAAAATGGTTTCCAGTAAGTTAAATCTTCTGAGGTGGCTCGAGTAAATGTGTCAGAGGAAACACATGCTCCAGGAAGCTTTTACATATCAAACACATTTTGTTGAGGAAATTACATGACTTGCCTAGTTACGTTGTGTACGTTTCTTCTCCACAGCTAATGAGATAGAGATGGAAATTGAAACAGATTGTTTCCCCAGGTTTACACTTACATGCATATCGGTACAATCAATATTCATTATGGCAGTTGCTATCTGAGTCAGAAGGGTTTGTGGGGCACTGTCTTCCCCAGTTTGTGAAGGTTGTCAGTTTGGCCCCTGGGCGATTGTGAGAGAGATTGTTCTTGACATTGCAAGCAAAACCATATGGGATGCATGTATCCCCACTCGTCTTTTTGCCCAGCCGCCATCCCAACTTCTATTCACCCCCGCCCTGCTAACATGTATTTGTGTCTTCATTGCACAAACTAGCCAGCCAGCCAGGCTTATGCTGGAAATTGCTAATTAAATGGAATAGAATGTCATCACAGGCTGACTTTATGACATGCAATGTGTCCCACTTATGGCAGCCACATGTATCACACAGTGCCGACACATAATTAACTTGGAGAGTTTCCATATCTCTCTTGTATCTTTCTCTCAGGTTCACAGACATACTCACAACAGGTAGGCAAAATTAGGGGACGCACACTCATAATATAACATTACACGTGTGTTAACACCCCTGTCACACAATCACTTGTTAAGGCTCACCAACTGACCTGCAGCACAGTTTTCACTCACTCTTGTTTCACAGAAGGGGTAAGCAGTGCCATGGCATCCCGTTCTGGAGACGAGGAGTGGGAAACAAAAGACGGCCTGTTTTCATAAGCCATTACACAGGCTATTGAGGATATTTAAATTGCCTACCACACAGAAGGTTAAGATTCACCTCAAGGCTGTGTTTCTCCGTTGGATTTTTTTTCATGCTCCCTCTCTCTCTCTCTCTCGCTCTCTCGCTCTCGCTCTCTCTCTCTCCCTCTCTCTCGCTCTCTCGATCTCGCTCTCTCTCTGTCTTGATGTCACATGCACCGGTACATGTAAGTGGAAGTGTCAGTTATTCACAATCTTTGTTCAAGGTTATTGTTTAAACTGACTGGTGCTGTTCATGTAAATTTAACATGCATAGTCTCTAAACTAGTGGATATTTATACATCTCTCATACAAGGTTTAAATTTAAAGAGCAGAGAAATCAATGGCACATTTTGGAAATAGATAAGAGAGTTACTTTTAAAGTGTCATTGTGGCATTTTCTTATGAGGATAGAGGTGGAAGATGGGTAGCACAAGGGGCCACCAGGACTGAACTGACCTGGGTGCCATGAATTCAAATCAGAATGGGAAGTGTGCACAACGGGATGGAGAAAGAGAAAAAGTCTGCCAACTAGCTTGGAAGTGGATATCTGAATTAAGAGAGCGAGAGCAGCCATGCTGGGTTAATGGGACTCTTTTAGCTTCAATTCTGTCCTCTTGCCCCTGGGGTCACTGAGTCATAATAATGTCAGAACCATTTCCATCTGCAAAGGATTTTGTCATTTCCATTCGTAGCGTTAAGCTTGACTAGGTATGAATCTTTAGTATAATGCCTTCACTTATCACCAAATCATCTTGTGTTCGTTTGAGGTAGGATAATTTAGAATGGCATTTTCACAAAAGTTGAAACATTAACGGTTAGGTGGACTCTTGGGAGAGGCAGGCGTACTTGTTCAGATGGTCCTCTGTGTTAAATAGGAGTTTTGCTCATGATTTTGTGCAGAGGCCTATTGGTTTGAATGGAGAGAGTTTGTTACAGTACTCGCAGTGGTGGTTCAAACTCAGAAGTATGCCTTTATGAAGGTCATGCAAATAGCTTCCATATGTCAGAAAGTGCTGCATGACTGGTTCTTTGTAACAGCTGGACCTCTGTATTTGCCCAGGATCCAATTGTATCAACTTGGAACAATCAATTATTCATCCCAAAGATCAAAGATTTGATACAGCTTGAACCATGTTGAAATTATACTACGCAGGAAAACCCCAATTACATAGATGATATGTTTTATGTTGGAACAATTTTGAAAATTGATGTAAAAGCTGATTACTGGTACGTTTGGCATGTCGCTTGGGTTTTTGTAAACTATCAAATTGATTACAAAACTTGTATAGCTAAGCTGTGTTGGCTATTTCCTTTTACTGATTAACCCCAGTCTGTCTGTTGCTAAGAGATTCCAAGGGCACATTTGTTTCAAACAATGCAAAAAATGCTATTTTGACATTGTTGGATTTTATTAGACAAGGGAAGACAAAAAAGCAGTCGTCTCAGACCAGCAAACAACATAAGATGCTATGGTTTTGAAGATTGTTGGGTAAGACAAAACAAAAGGCTTATACATTTATGGCATTTTCATTAGGCAGTGGTTGGTGTAATTACAAACATTTCTTACTCATAAATGCATACAGCGGTAACATACAGACATATAGTGCATGGCATTAAGAAAAGTGCATCATTGGCCCAAACCTTGAGAAATCCAAATATGATACCAAATACATGCTATTTGCTTTCTATGAACCAGTTGATGTCCCTTTAACCCGTACACTGTTGACAAAAGGATTAACTGATATTTAGCTATATTTAGAAAGGTCTACCTTTTCTGTTAAACTGTATAGCATACATTTTTTAGATGTTGATAAGCTTCATAGGGCATACATGAATAAGGACCATTTTCACTTGACTTGGTGCCTGAGTACTGTCTTGGTCATGAATCAAAGAAATTTGCTTTGTATGTCTTTGGTCATGGCTGTGTTTACAGTTCCCAGTCTGTTATATTTCTCTCCTCTGGTATTGTTAAACAGCTAGTCAAGGTGAGGCAGGGATGATTATACAGTACAGTAGTAATGCAAGCACTGCTATCGTGTGTGTGTGTGTGTGTGTGTGTGTGTTTGTGATTGCATGTTGTGCACATGTCAGTCAGCCTGGAAATTGTGGCCTTGGCTCTTCTATATTCCACTGAGTCTACCAGGGGATCTTAAGGTGCCACAGGGCATTACACTCTCGAAAACACTGTTTACCCAGGGAGATTTATTTACAGGGTGCTTGCAGTGTGTGTGGCACGACCTCATCCCCTTATCCCGGTGTGTGTGTGAGTGAGAGAGAGAGGGACAGAGATAGGGAGATAATGTGATCCTGTGGGAAACCTGCACCAGGCTGTGTAAACAGAGAAGAGGGGATAGGTCTATGCTTTACCCTTTCTCAAGGCTCAACAACACAAAAAGAGGCCCATTGAATGAGTAAAGCATGTTTATGAGTAAGGAGTAACATTTTAATATTGTACGTTGACAGGCAGAATATACATTGTATACATGCATATATGTATTGCCAGTTTTCATATACGTTACTGAAAGTTTGTGTTAAGCCTCTGACCTTAGACTATTTCCCCTACAGTACATCAAGATTCCAAATCCCTCTCCCGAATCCCCTGGGGGTGTCCGCATTTTCTCCTTCTACTTGTCCAGAGAGAGCAAGGACAAACCTCAGGCCAGTTTTGACTGTGTCCATCAGTATACTTCCAGGTACAGAAGTTCTGTGAGCATACAGCATTAATACATCTGGATTAACATGATGCAAAGGACTGTAAAAAACACAATGTCAGAACTTACTTGAGTGGCAAGTAAAGTATTTTTCTATAGTGGGGTTTGTTAGTGCTAGCTGCCTAGCTGTTGTTTGAACGTTTAGACAGAAATTAAAGCTCAAAGCAACAGTCCTGGCCTCATTGGATCTACTCACCGGTGTGGGCAGCACCAAGCTATGACAAGACAAATAGCTTCCACCTGGGCTTTGCTTTTTGTTTTCATATAAAAGAAATAACTTAAAAAAATATGAAGTGTTTTTATCTTTCCCAAATTCTCATGTGTGCACTGTGCAAGATTTTGCAATCGGGACAGAACACTGTACAAGTCATGACTAAGAACATCCAATGTGTTCAAGCCTGTCTGTTGTGGATCTTTCCACAGTGATGGTGGGGAGAAGCTGGAGGGCCAGGGTAGCATTCAGGACAAGATCACCGTGTGTGCCACGGATGCCTCCTACCAGATCACTCGTGAAAGGATGTCCCAGGTAGAGAGGGAGACCTGGAGCCGCTCTGCCATTGAGATAAAGCCGAGAATCTCTCACCAAAGTAAGGCTCTCGTCACACCTCCTGCTACCGTCTCTCCTTCCCTCTTTTCCCAGGCGGTCATTTTCTTCATATTCTACTTTTGTCTCCCTGTCTGAATCTGTAGTGTAACAACAGCATTGCAGATTTGTATTTTATATTTGATCCATGCTGTTTGTGCAGTCTGAATTACTTCAGCATGGTCTTTCTAGTAACTACTGTATGTAGTTAGTAAAGTTTAAATCACTTGCTATGTAGCACACTGCATGCCAACTTATTGATTTCATATTGAATGTAAAGTTCTTCATAGTACTCTGCTTTAATTTAATTGTATCAGTGCTAATTTTCAATTACATCAAACTAATATGCCGTTTACAGAATCCTACAAGAATGGGCTACGGTGAAACATTTCAATTGTAGTATTTATATGGCCAGCAGCATAAACAGTTATAACAGAGCAGAAAGATGAGTTGTACGGTTTGATGTAAATAAAATTGCTTACTTTACAATGAAATTGGCCTTTGTGTTCTATATTTTGACCACATATTGTGTGTAGCAAGTGAACATACTGAATACTCTACAATCTTCACTTCTGTAGGACAATTTATTTTTCAAACAGTATCCTCATTTCTTCCTTTTCACTAGGACAATTTGTGAAGTTCCAACAGAGATCATCTCCTCTCTCTGCATCTCCCAGTTTCCATAATGACTCATCTAATACAAAGAACATCAGTACCCAGGGCCCGCTTTGCCAGAAGCCGTTCCAAGAGCGTGTAATCCATCTCCTGGCTCTCAAGCCTTACAGGAAACCTGAGCTGCTGCTATGGCTGGAGAGAGACAGGGCTAGCCCCAAAGACAAGGCCAATCTCAGTGCTGTATTGGAGGAGGTATGCAGATGCAAACTACGCAGATGCATGCAAGAATTGTAGACAACCCCCCACAAACAACTCCAAAACCATTTGTTGATCAATTTGGTACATACTTTCAATGATTTACCCTCTGATAGCAGTGATCAAAATGATTGGTCCCAAGGAAATGCTTCTTTGAAATATATACAGTATCTGTCCAGAAAGATTCCGTGTTACACAAACACATTACTTTTGCGTTGCACCCTATAATGCCTGTTTTGTTAGGCCTACATATTTTCCATTGGCATGCCATGCACTCAAGCCATGAAAATTCTCCTCTCTTAACATTACAAAATGATTTGTATTAAAATTTCTATATTTAGTACTCTGTAGTTAAAATGATGGCCTGGTTTTCCCAGTGTGTGTTTTGGCATGAGTGTGTTTATAGGTCAGGGCAGTAGCTTTCATGGCTGACGAACTTGTGTTTGCTGAGAAGTGTTGTTACTCTGGATGATGTATATCCTCAATATAAGGCAGTGTGGTTTGATTACTAAAGGGGCTGAAGAAGTTACCTTGGGAGAATGCTTTAACCCGGCTTTGAAAGTTTCACTTTTAGAACAGATATCAATTCAGCAAAGACACGCGCTGTTGTGATATAACATAGAACAAAAGGAGAATTGTGTTTTACAGGGAGGACAAAAAATTATAATTACTGTGTGACTATATTATCTAATTATCTTGAGTATGCCTGCAAGTGTTTTGGAAATATTTCTATATTAGTCAATGCTTTACTGACTGAGTATGACTATCATGTCTGTTAAGCACAGAAATAGCTTTATATCCTGCTACAGATATTATGTTTAAACTGATATCCCTACATTATAAATACAGCCATGCAATAAGTACTTCACTACTTTGCTTTAAATATATTTAAAACAAACATACAGATGCATTAGAAATGCAAAACAAAAAGTACATGTAATACAAATGTATCAAATTGTAACATATCAGCCATAATGAAAGATGGATTGGTGTTACAGGTGGCTAAAATAAGCCCAAAAGACAACAGTTTCCGGCTAAAGGATGACTTCTATAAGCATATTCAAAGGGACTGGCCTGGTTACGGGGAGGAGGAGAAACAGTTTATCAACAAGCTTCTGGCTAGGTGGGTTCCAAAATTGAATTTCCTGTAGCAGATTCAAAGTGCTCAGGTGTGCAAAAAATAAGGCCTTATAAGTAATCAAACAGATCCTAAAGTGAAGTCTTAACACTACAGGGAGCCAATGCCTTAATTTATGTATTGGTTTAATCCAATTGGTGATCCCTTCTTTTAATTCTTGCTTAAAGTTGTGTTGCTGCATTTTTACTAGATGCAAACGAGATACATTATTTTTGCTTAATCTAGAAGAAAATTAACAAAGAAACAAATTAATGACTTTCTCCAGATCATAAAAAAAAAAAACTAATACTGGAAATATGTTTTGTAAAAAGTAAGACTGAACAACATTTTCAACTGTTTTGTTAAAATGTAGCAAAAATTTATTGATTAAGATCAACATTTTCTGTTTTTAGGACATTGGTTTATTAAAAATATGCATCGAATCTGACAATATGTCCTCTATGAATGTATGTTAAAAATGAACGTTGATTCTTGTGTTCATTTCTCCTACATAGTCTGTGGTTTCCCCTCCCCATGAAATGTTCCTTAGCCAGTCAGGAAAGGAGCTACTCTTTATGTATCTTTGCTTTTATTGACAACAAAAGAAAGGAGTTCACAGCCTATCTGAGTGGGTTCAAGATAAAGTTTGATAATATGTGACATAATCTATATGTAATAATATCATATAATAATATTTAGAAAAAACACTTGACCTGATGATGCTTAAACAATTATACTTATGTGTGCATTCTTAATCTGCTTTTAATTGTTATCCAGGAAGCTGCAGTTGCATACTGGCGGCCACTCACAGTGTTTCCAGACAAACGGGCTGTTTTGCAAGACTTCAGGGAATTCTCCTTCACGTCACAACTTAGTAAATAACCTTTCAATGGTAAATCTTCACATTATCATGAGCAGAGAGGAAGCTACAGTTTTGTCAGATCAGTAGTGAGCCTTACAATTGAATTCACTGTACCATTTGGGGGCAACAGCATTTCATGAGAGATTTATTTAGCAAGGTTACACCGTAACTGTTCCTTATTCTATTTGTCTTTCAGAAGCGACCTGTACACTCTGAACCACCAGACAGACTGGGGATGAAGAGGCAAAGACTGGTGGACCACAGGTTAAATCCACAGCTACCCATTAACTGGCAGTTGAATGGCAAAGCGCATGTATTCCCCGTTAGCAACCCTTCTTTCCAAACAAAGACTGAGTTTCAAAGGACAAGTAAGCATATCGGAAGCCAAATTGGTTCTCCTGAAAGCCAAAATGTCTTCCCTCCTCCACACAAACTCTCTGTCACCTCCAATATTTTTTGGTCGATGAGCAGAGAGCAGGACTCCAAACTGACGCTAACTAGTCATCAGCAAGCACAAGGGAATTCAGACTGCTCTTACCCACTGCTCACTAACAGCCACCAAAAAAATAAATGGAAGAGGCACAAAGAGAAGGAGAGAGATAGATTGAAAGATAATCAGGGCTGTGAGTTGTTGGAAGCCAAGCAAAGTCCTGCAAATTTTGAAGGTAACAGTAATACAGCACAACCATCAAAACAAAAGTAGCAACATAAAACTATAACTACTCTAAAAATAAGGTCTGGAAATGCAAATAAAAGTATATTTTATGAGTGCCTCCCTCATTGTAGTAAAATGTATATATAATATAACATTATACAGGTTTTTAATCAAATTTGTTTCAAAGATTGTATTTGTTTGCATGAAATGGGGCAGTCCGTGTAAATATTAAGATTTCCATGTATTATTGTAGCTTCCAAATACAATATACTTTTAGCTGTTTAAGCAAGAAATAAAGGCTAATGTGTGGGGCTGACAAGTAAGTTTTTTTTTTTACCAGTGGTGCATGTACAGTTTTAAGTATTATCTCAAAAGCCTTTGTGTAGTCACTGCCTCTTACTGGTCCCAAATGCACTCTCTTGAGGGCTAATTGAGCTGTGTGGATGATTGACTCAATAACAGCTTTAGAGGAGCTTTAGGTCTCTGAGCTGTGCCGTCTCCTGACACCCCTCAACTCTCAATTTGCAAAGACACATTTAGACATTTGCCATTTAGTGTACCATTAAGTTGGTTTTTAATCTGTTTATTTCCTGATCCAGATAACACAAAAGCCTTTCCTTACATAGAAGAGAAGCCAAATTGCATACTGTAAGTATCGGTGTAATGACATATGTATCACCACCATGTTTATCTCTAGTATTGACTATATCATTGTAAGATATACTGCCACCTTTATGACAAAGAAGACGGCACCATGAGAATACACCTGCCACACACACACACACACATACACACACACACACACACACACACACACACACCTCTCTCTCATAATAATAATATCACAAGCAAGATGTAATGTACGTACAGTATTTAAGATACAGAGAGCTAACACTTTTTAAGGGGAAAGGCTGAGATGGAAACAGGGACTTCCAGCAAAATAATCTTTATGATTACATATATTTAATCTAATCAAACTGTAATCCTTCAATTCATGTTATTAAACCTCTTATAGGACATACAGCACCATAACCAGGGCTGAGCAGAGACAGAGGTACCTGAATGATTTTTGTGCTGAGTATGATGAGTACAAAGACCTGCACTCTAGGATTGCAACTATAACACATATGTTTGTTCAGCTGGGTACCAAGATTAGAGGCTTGCCTTTTGGGACAGAGGAATACAAGGTACTACACACAAACAGTACAGTATTGGTATGGACATTGAATCTTAATGCATACCCTGTTGAGAACATAAATTGACGTTTTCCGCATTTTGTGTCAGGCATTTTTGTGATACTTAAATATGATGACTTTTGTATTGCCTTTTTAAATGGCTCTTTTAATATGCCATCTAGGTAATAGAAGATCAAATACTGGAGAAGTACAACAAATATTCAAAGGTAAGTTATTTTACTTGTAATTATCCACCAAAAATATTTATTGACAAAAACGACAAAAAATACTATTTTAACTAACACAATTGTATGAATAACACAATTTGATTATTCGGTCGAATACATGTATTGAAACTAAAACCTGCTTATGACTTTGGCCTTTCCATAGCATTGCTTATCTGTTTTTTTAATCTAATTTAATTTCATTGCAACTGATGATTATGCCTTTAGCGTGATTTAATCGCCATTCCTGTCACTGCAGGAGTTTCCTGGTTATCGGGAAGAGAAAAAGCGTTGTGAATATCTCCATGAGAAACTCTCCCATATTAAAAATCTTATAATGGATTATGATTCTGCCCATCACTCTTTATAGTGCCTACGCTGTTAGCGTCATTTATTAGTATTTTTGTTGGTATGTTTACCAATTGACAAAGAATGAGAAGAACTGAAATGCATGATATTGGGCCTACAACAGCAGCCATCTTCACAATTATTATTATTATTATTATTAATTATGGAGTAACAGTGTACTTAGGGAAGTGTAGGCCCTCTAGAAAAGTATTTATCAATAGCAAATGAGGGTTTAATAGGGACAGTCAGTTTGATAACACATGCTCATATTGGATGGACGAAGCCAATATCTCTGTCTGCACTCACTCATAATGTTTCGCCTCAAACGAAGGGATTCTTCAATCATAAAAATTATAGACTCTATTCAATCATGTTGCTATGGAACATGGTGTCTCACAAAGAGTAAAATTTTCGACAATATGTTTCTCTCAAACATTCTGCAGAAGTTGTTGTACTGTACAGTTGTAGCCCAGTTGGCTCGTTTGTTAGGCCATGGTTTATATTTATTGGATATTACTGTAATTTAAACATCTTAGCAATAAAATGTATTAATTATAAAAAGTTCCATGAAAACTGATGTATGTTATGAGCTATGAAGATGACAATCACCTGAGTCCAGATATGATTGTACCCAATAAATATTGCTGAAAAGTCTCATGATTCAATGTGCATTGAAAGTAATTATAAATGTGTGAGTGAGTGCATTAAACAAACTAATTCTAACCTATTAGTTTATTGCATCTTTGTATACTTCAACCAGAAATGAATGAGGCTAGCTTTCAGACTGATGTCTGCTTCTGGTGAATGGAGCAGAGCCATAAAGGAGAAGCTTTGTGTAGTCATGACGACCACACTACTACCGGAACAACAACAACGTTCAAGGAAATTCTAACAAGCTAGACAGCGTTATCAATCAAGGTCTAACTTAAGTTTGACAGGTTCAGCAATATTTTAAACTCAAGTAGGATAGATCATCGGCTAACATTAACATTAAATAAAAAATGTCCAGCTACAAACTCTGGCGTTGACCAGCCAGCTAATAGCCAGTCAGAAAGTTAGCCTGCTACATAGACAGCTATCACCTTAACTTAGTTTAGGGTTAAATAGTACAGACGACGGATGCCTGGCTTGAGTCCAGTCGGGATATCAGCAGCCGTTTTGGAAACTGCGTAAATAACAAACAAGTTCCGACCGTTATATGCTTAAAATGCCAGTGTATATTAGAAAAGGTCCTGCACATATCTCAGGACCCTCAGACAATGACCAAAGGGAAGATGACGAGGAGAGCTTTTTAAAAGATCCAGATCAACTCCAAGACCAGCTACCCCAGCCATTCCGCATGATTGACAAGGTCCTGAACAGGATACTAGATATGGCATGGGACATAATCTCAGAGTCAGAAAGAGAGGCTGCTGAAAAAGATGATCAATCTAATCAAACAATACCTGAAGTACAGCTTACTGGGAAATTTAAGGTATTATATTTGTAGATTTTACGATACATTTTTGAATAACAATGTTCTCAATAAGGTTTCATTTAAGTCTGTTTTTACATATGCTTAGAAAAATACCAACTAATAGGCTGTGAAATAAATACTGACCGATAGTTACATGGGCCTGTTGATTTGTTGTCACCTTCCAGCTGCCAGAGAGGACCAACTGTTTGGTGTGCTCTGATGATGGCAGATATATCTTTATGGGCCACTCTCAAGGGCTGTCTGTTAGCACCACTTGTTCTCTTGTCTGTGTGTCTACATGGCTGGAGGACAGACTAGAAATCACATCAATTCACATAACCAGCCTAGGGGAAACAGCTTATCTGGTCGGCACCATCGATGACATGGGTATCTTTTTCTTTGTCCTTATGAGGATGTCTAGCCTATTTAGACTTTGAAGCTATTTGAATGCCCGAAGACAAACCATCAGTACAATTATTTTTATTACGTATAATATTCAGCGTTTCTGTTTTTGCAGGTGTTGCAAGACTCTACACATTTCACACTGATAGTATTAGTTTGTTCAAAGTGTTTAATGAAGCAGTGAGTATTGCTATGCTATGGATTATCAATGTTAGTATGTAATATATTAATGTATGTAATGCATGTTTATTAACTTTACAATATGCCAATAAAATGTTTTGTATCCTTAACATTTACAGGAAGACCTTAACCTGAGAAGCCTTTGCATGAAGTTTGAATTGTCCAAAGGTGGAGATTTTGGAGCATTGTCGATGAGCTGTAAGAAAAAAATTTCACTAATGACATGCAACTTTTGTCTTTAATCCCAATTTAATAAGTGGTACAACATTTGAAAATGGTTGTATCTAATTTTCTGTCAGGCAATGGTGCGAGGTGTCTTGAAGTCTATCGGTTCCCTAAAGAAGCGTGGCTAAAAGAACTAAAAGAACAGACAGCATCTCAAAAGCAGGTAAAGGACTTCAATATTCTGCTTGTTACTGTAAATATTTGCCTTAGCAATCACTATTGGATTCAGTACAAATTATAGTAACATTTACACTGGATGTTTCTAATCTGTCAACCTCAGGCACAGCATCCAGCTGGTATTGGAGATGTAAAGTTGTTGCCTGTTACACTGTTACTAAAAATCAAGCCACCTAAAACTCCAACAGGTACATTTCCATCTACATAAAATGAAGACTCACAAAAAATCTTAAAAATGTACAGTGCATTACAGTCTGTGATCTGTGTGGTATCTTTATTGGGAGAGGAAAATAATTTGTCATACAATCTTACAAAATGGCTATATCAGAGGTTCTCTTTTTAAATGATTAATGCATTAAGGTGTTCTTTTTTTCCTGAGGATTATTGGACTTGCAGAGATACGTTACATTTTGTTATTTTTCAGGTGCAATTATTAAGAGCCCGTTTGATGTCTTACAGAAGACAGAGGAGGGCAGTATTTTTGGCTTGGGACAGAATCACTTGGTTAGCAGTCGCCAATGGGAGGACCAGGATGCTTTGTTTAGGTCAAAATACAGAAAATACCTTATCACAAACCTCAACAAAACAAAAGTAACAGAGGAAAAACCAAGGTAAAGTAAAAACAAGAAAAAAAAACTCAGTAATAATAATGTGAAGTTGCATTGTCCTTGCAGATCGTGTACATCCAGTTACTAAGAGAAATGCATCATATAGTGTGTAGGATACAAATTATAATAATACAACTTTTTTGATTGTACGGATAAATAGATTTTTTTAAATATATATATATATATATATATAAGATCTGTTCCTACTTACCCCTAGTGAGACGAGATTATTGTACGTTCAATAATCATGTAGGTAAGTAGGTAGGTAAATGTAGCCTAGGTTAGCAACAATGGATGTAAGCCAGTAGGACCAATTACCCATTTACCTAAGTAACTAATTATTGGAGTTGCAATCATTACATTGATATCGATTATCTGGTCTGACTAGGGGTAAGTAGGAACATATCTTATTTTTCAAAAAAGTTTAACTATCCCTTTAACAATGCTAGTGTCTTAAAATAACTGTATGATTTATTCACAATTTCTTTTAGCAACTGCACTTCTCACTTTTTGCTGCCAGGTGGTTTGTTTCCAGTTCTTGGAGGAGCAAAGTCCCAACCAGGTTAGGCATGACCACATTTGTACTTAAGCATATCGGAGTTAGTGTTTTATTGTAATTGCATACAGAACATTAGGGTTGTTCGTTGGCGTTTTTGATGTTTTATACTTAATCCACATCTATGTAGCTTAGTATTTTATGTGGAATAATACATGATACATAAATTACCCATTTTGCTATTATGCAAAGTTAGAGGTTAAGTGCAAACATTCCAACTGTATTTTTGAGGTTTTTGCCAGTGCTATCCTACATAAGCCAGTTGTTTGTTATAGTTCCTTTATTTGAACTGCAAATAAATATATACCTATACAATGTCAACCTTATCATATACAGAATACATATCTTGTATGCTTTACCATCTCTTGGAAGGTGTGCCTGTGTCTGTCTGCATGTGGTGGAGTGGTAGTCATAATCTTCAACAATACCTGCTATGCAAGCCTGCAAAAGATAAATCAGGTTTGATGTTTCTTTGATTTGTGAATTGCCTGTGTACTAAGTGTAGTTCCTAGTTTCTATCAGCAGGTGGAAATCTTGAAGTCCTTGAAAGATCCCTTTCCATTTCAGATATAGAGCCGAAGCCAGATGTATTGTGGCCAAACGCACATGAAATCCTCTGTTCCAGTGTTAGCAGCTGCACCAGATATGTGTCTCTTGGACTTGCCACTGGTTTAGTATCTGTATGGGACAGGTATTTTGGTACGTTTCTGTCTATCCCCTGAGTAGGAATATGTATAACACTGCTGCCAATTTCCTTTTTTTTCCATTTGATTGTCCTCTTTAACTATCAAGGGATACTTCCCTTTAAACTGCATTATTGTGTAAGATGATTTGGAATGTCTGCCTTAAGCCTTAACGATGCTAAATCTGCTGTTATGACCCACATAGAAATGTCCAGGATTTAGGACTCGTGTGATCGTATGTTGGTTTTCTTTGTCCAATGTCCCTCCACTCCATCTATTTGTCCAGACATTCTATTGATGTTTTATTTCTGTTGTGTCTGAGGCTGAACAGCTCTTAAAAAACATCAAGTTTGATAAATATCACATTCCAAGGGTTATGCTAATAAAATACATCCATAAATAGTTTATAGAAAGGACAGATCAGTCAAGATGTATTAAGACAAGTTTTAAACGTGGATTATTTTGGTTATTAATTAAAGTATTAACAATGTATGATCTCAACAAATGCAAAACGTTTTACAAACAATAAGGCTGGATTTGTTTTCTTGTTGAAACTTTAGTCTGAGTTTCCAATTGGGGCTCAAAGCAGCTTAGGCGCTTTTATGAATACTTTCTTTGGCCTTATGTTTATTGTTATTCTCTCCGTCTCTCTCTCTCTCTCTCTCTCTCTCTCTCTCTCTCTCTCTCTCTCTCTCTCTCTCTCTCCAGGGCTCCCATTATCGGTTCTTTCAGTAACCACAGACAGTGCTCTAAGCGGGCTGATGTTTGTGGATTACAGGCCTCTTATACCAGAGGAGGTCCATCTGGTATATCCGGTCAAGACCAAAGTTTACGTCCTGGTGACCTGTTTGAGTGGCACGCGCCTCATGCTTACTATAGGGCAAGGAGTTAGCTCTCACGCAGTTAAGCTCATAGAAAGGTATATCAAGTTAAGCACACAATCTTATATTTCAGTAACTGCACTTTTTTTTAATATACATTTTCTCACGATCCTTGTTTAGACCTGCAGAGACTGGAAGTCTACCCACCTCAACTGCCCCTGTGCCTTTTGCTCAGGGATTGGTGAGACAGATTTATGGAGTTGGTGCAATTGTGCTTGGTCATATACATGTCAAAGCATGATTTTAGATGTTTTATTTGCACTACACAAGTACAGCAACATTATACCACCATTCAAATGTTGTTAGCAGAGTATGTTTTTGCTTCTGTTTAAAACATATTATGTTTTTTGTGATATGTGCTCTCAGGTTCTTCTCATGTATAGAGATGGTAAAATGTTACTCCAAGATGTCATCAACAACACCAATGTGTGCCGATTTATCCTTCCTGATACACATCTTCTGGCAACTCCCTGGGATCCTGTTTATGCCCTGAACTTGGCACAACGAACTTTGTTCATACGAGGTAGAAGAATTGTAGACTCAAAATGTTGATCTTGCAGTTCATCTGACTAGTTTCCATTCTATGGAAAGTAACACATTATAGGATTTTGGGGATTACAATATGAAAGACAACAACAAGAAGCAACGCAACTTTATAGCAAAACCCAGAAAAATTGCATTGAGGCTATGGACTAAACGAATACCCTGAGCTTCAGAAAAAGTCAACAAATTATAGAGAGGACACTTTGGGAGAGAGCGCTAGCTAACTATTGTACATTGTAGTTCTAACTACTCTACTGTTTTGGCACATAAATGAATAACCCAAGTGACTTTGACTTTGTATTTATTGCAGGTGACCAGCACATAGGCCATTGTGAATATGTGGAGGGAGAAGACCATGAAACGGAAAGTCAAGTTTTTGTCTTACGGTTCTCTGAGTCTGTTCTTCTAAAGCCATACTTGGTTGCCCCAAGGGAATCTCAGAAGGAGCAAACAGGGACCAACTTCTCCAACCTCGAAGAAGCATGTAATCACTACCTCCAGCAAAGGTTTGCATGCTCAGTTCCATTTATTCTACATCTCTGACCTAAAATAACTGTTGTGACTGTCGAAGCCCCTAGCTAAAAGCCATATTTGAATAATAGCATTTCAAAACAGGTTGTTCTTCCCCAGATAAGTGTCAGTCAACAACTGAACCATCAACAAAGTTAACAACAGATATTTTTGGGGTGAAAGGACTTAATTCTTTTGTCCTGTTATTATGTGAAGGGTTCTGTGTGTGAACGAGAGGAACACAGCAATGACTCAGACATGGAACCAACTGCAGCAGCATGCTGCTACTGCCCTACAGAGCAATCGGAGACATGGCAACACAACAACTAGCTGACACGGGTCCTAGATACAGTAAGTTAAGTAGCACTTTGTGCCTGTGGAATAGACACATACAATTTTTAATTGAAAAAGTAAGCATATTGAAAAAATGTCTCTCTTGATTTTATTTCGGTTTACAGTGGATAATTTTCAAAAAAAAATTCCCTCTAGGTGTTGTATCTTTGTAAAAAGCCTGCTATTAGTTGTGGTATACAACCATCAACTCCAGCTCTGCATTGAACCAGACCATCATATTAATTTGTTATTGGAATTTTAAACCATTGAATATATATTCAGTTTCTTTTGAAAATACTGCTTTCACATAACTTAATGATTTAACATGTAATTGCTATGTAAATTGATTCATGGACTATTGAGCAGCCACTGAGTTTGGAAAGAATCCCACAGAAATATGTTGGAAGTGTGTATTTAACAGTTTATAATTCCATTATGGCACAATACTAAATTAACTATTGACAATGCATTACAATGAACATAAAGCTATACTGTACAGCAGAGAACAACAAATGTGGAGATTTAAATGTGTTATGTGATGAATGACATTGATGCAAATAGTAAATGACCTGTGTATAATTAAGAGTCATATCTTCACATAAGTACCATCCCCCTTTCTTTTTTTTCTTAACAGTTTTATTCTTGGTTGAATTCCAATCAATGTCAGAGCAGTAAAGGATCCAGACAAATATATATATAGGCTAAAATTCTAATCAGACTATAAACTCACTCAAGTGAGAAGAGATATTATATGCTTCTTGTGTGTTGTCAGTGAATCATCTAATTACACAATCTTTTTTATATTTAATGGAACACAAGCCAAGATATATATAAGCTGACCCATTTGAAGAAAGGTTTTTCTCATTGCTCGTAGTGTGCACAAAAGCCATTAAAGGATGTGCCCATATTCTACTAGTTTACCCTTGACTGCCCATTAGTCTTCCACTTAAGCCTTGGACTCAACAAGCAGAAACACGTAAACCGAGAAAGAATTACATTGGTTATGGCTCAACATTGAAAAGAAAGAATAGCCAGACATTTATGATTAAAGGTTATTGATGTGAATTATGAATACTGTATGGAGTTTAGGGGGGAAATGTCTTATTTGTCTGATAAATCTCCATGTCTTTGCCCTAGAATTCATTTAATTACCCCCTAGAATTAAATTAATTACATTAATTCTAGGGGGCAATTCAATTAATTTAAACATTAAGGAGTACTGATGAATGTGAACCGAGTGTGATAACCCTGCAATCATGCAACATTTTAATTATTAATGTTATCTGATTTACTGATCTGATAAGACCTGTCTCGTCATAGAAAATATAACAATCGTATTCGTGACACTCACTAAAACTAATATGTAAAAGTCTTCCTCTATCCAAGCATCAAAGAACTGATAGTTCAATCATGATTTTTGGTGGTATTGTGTTTCCTGTTTTTTATTTGATGGATTTCAAGTAGCTCTACATGTATTTTTTATTTATTAACATTGCTCCTTATTTATGGTAGTGCATTTGACATGACATCAAGCACAATTTATAAATCTCGTGATCAGATAGTTAGACATGCACCTACCTTTTCCAACTATGTTGTCCCCTCAATTGACTTGTTTTTTTTTTACATTTCCTTTAGGGATATTTGTATTTATGTGCAGGTCTATTTTATTGTTGTCAGGAGTATATTGAGCATTGCAAATGAAAAATATATATACTCTATATATATATACTCTGCACGGCTCTATACCTTTAAGTAGGTATATGGTGTACCTGCAACATGAGATGCAAATGACGAAATGGGATGTTAAGGAGAGGCCATTTGTTTCTTGGTCTATCTGCTATAGAACTGAATTTATGCCTGTCCAGGTGGCAAGGGCACACATGCCCTTTCACAGTTTGCCGTCAGTATTACTCATCAATGATGGTCTTCAGCAGTCCCTTGAAGGGATCATTGTAGATTAGTACAGAGAGATACATGTTTGCATAACAATATCAGCAGGGCATTGGGTAGCATTACTGTATGACCTCAAATTGATGTGATTACAAACACAGTTATGCCCTTAATCTCTATGCCCAGAAGATATGAGTAATTCTGTTGTCTGAGTGATTTTTATCAACATTCTGAACAGCATAGATAGAGGATGATTATGGAATAGATAATGTACTGTGTTTCATTATATTTTACTCAAATTGGCATGACAATGTCAAACGTCAAAACATTAATTGTAAATTTGAAATTATCCAAGTATTGTGCTTATGCGATACAGGAGACAATGTTTCTTCCCTATTAAACACATTTGACTACAGATGATATGCTACTGTACATGCTTGTTGGGACACCTTGTGCAAAATAAGATGTCATACTGTTTATTGACCGTGAACAAGACCTGCATCAAACACAGAACACTTTATATAGTTACATAATACATTTTAGAGAGTGTCTCAGTAAGTCTGTATTTTCTCATTAAGTCATGCTCTCAGGGCTAGATTGTTTGGGGCCACAATCTCCATTGTTCTTGTACACTTTCATAAGGCTGCTGTTGAATTCGCTGCTTCTTTGAGAGGCATCAGGCATGTTTTGACCAGGAACGGTCAGTCTTTTCAGGGGCAGAGATGTTGCCGAGCACCTAAAAGAGCCAGTTATGGCCGTATTGTTCTCAATCTCTGACATTTTGGTGACATTGTAGTACCTTTTCAGTCCCTTGCGGAAGCGAATGGTGAATAAGCCATATATAATGGGGTCTAGGCAGGCATTGAAAAGTCCAAAGATGAAAAGGATGTGGGTTAAGGACTGAGAGACCTTCCCTTCCAAATCTTTAGGGAAAAACCAGTACCACAGGCCTAAAAGGTAGTATGGTGTCCAGCACACTATAAAAGACATGACTATCACAATGCTCATTTTCAGTGTTTTCATGCGTGCTTTCGGGATGTTGTTCTTTGAGCGTCGCAGATGTACTTCATTGGATGATACTGAAATACAAAAGAAAACAAGTTGTAATTAATATTACTTATTATTAATGATCTGACTCCTGTCATAATGTGCATTTTTGTGTGCGCTTCTATATATAAGGTTAGCGCTTAGAAAAGATAAGTGTAAATGAACCTTTGTTAGTTAATAGTTGCAACCTTTGTGCCATAACAGTAGCTGTGTCAAAAAAGGAATTGGACATTTCTGTAAAACTATTAATACCTCAGTTCTTAGTCAGTCTGCATTCCTTTAAAAGGTTTACTAACCGATGTCCGTTGTCATACGCTTAGAGATTTCAACAAGGATTCTGGTGTAGCAGGTGATCATAATGACCAGGGGCAGCAGAAAGAGACAAGAGAAGGTGAACATATTGTAGAACGTCTCCTGCCAGTGAGAGACAAAACTCCCCCGCGTTGTACATTGAGTGAAGTCCTCTGGATAGGTGATCGTCACATTATGGAAAATGAAAATCTGAAGATTTAAATCAGAAATGTTTAGTAGATAAATATTTCAAACATACAGGGTAGCATCTTATATGTCTCAGTCTTTTGTAGTTGGCAGAAATTATTTGTTTTTATTGTTCAAAGGGTTGGATGGACCCAAAAGATCCACACTAAGCTATCTGATTGGCTTCTATGTTGGGATCTCACTTCTTAACCACAGTAAAATAACTTAATTTCAGCAAAAAATTGGGACACAGGGTCTTTTTATATAGTAGCCTATATTTGATAAATAATATATTAAAAATACTTTTGATCTCTTTTTTTATTCTCTCTGTCTCTCTCTCTCTCTCTCTCTCTCTCTCTATATATATATATACACACACACACACACACACACACACACACACACACACACATATCTGATTTATGCCTTATTTTAAAGATATGCCACTTTACATCATGTGCCTTTGACCAGTTGCAGCAACTGAATCTATTTGAGGTAGGCCTGCTTATATTAAATTCAGTGTAATGCAATCAAAGTGGACAAGCCAAGCAGTGGTTTGACCAGCCACCGCTGGGTAACCTGACTTTACCTGAGGGAATGACAACACCAAGCTCATGATCCACGCCACAGTCAACATGATTCTGTTCCGCCACCTGGCTTCGTTGATCGCCAGAGGGTTGATAATAGCGGACTGGCGATCCAGACTGATGACCACGGTGACAAAGGCGCAAGAATACATCGCCTGTAGTTTAAGGAACATCAGTAGCCTGCAGGCAAACTCACCTGCAAACCATTGAACTGTGATATTCCATATCGCGTCTACTGGCATTACAATGAAAGTGACCAACAGATCAGCTACAGTTAGGTTAACAATTAACACCCTAACATGGGATTTGCGCTTTTTTCTGCTACTAGCTGCCCACAGTACTGCCAAGTTGCAGAAGGCCGAAATAGCACAAAGGATGAAGGTAATAATAACTCTGACTTTGGCCGCGGTGGAAAAAGTGGGCAGCTGTGGAACATCTCTTCCTGACGTCCAATTACAATAAGGTGCAGACCAGTCACAGCTGACATTCAGATCATATTCTGTTTTCTGGTGATACATAGTGACTGAAAGTTCACGTCAGGTGGCATTTATTTTTTGACTTCGGTTTGAAAAGCAGCATTCAGCATATCTCCCATGAAGCACGCTGTGTAATTGCCTTACTGGACACAGGGGAAACAGAACAACATTAATGCGTGTTAGACATGCATGCATTTTCGCGCCGAAATAAATATATTACATCTGTAAATAAATCAACTGCCAAACACGAGGATGCATTCTGCAAGTTAAAGATTAAATTATGTTAAATTAGGAGGTTGAATTGTTCGTTTCAAACTCATCGTGCAGAGCTCGCGCACAGTTAAAATGTAGGTCTAACGCTCATAAAACTAATGTTCAACTTTATACTGTGGTTTTGCAGACTGTATTATATGGAATAGCATTGCCAACAATTGCCCTAAGCAAATGATGGCCTAATAGGTTGATGGATGAGCTCTGTTATTCAAATTATGCCCTGCGGTGATGGAATTCTTGGATCTTTTTATTAAACATTGTGTTTTTTTTTTAACACCTAGCATGACGGACATATTTTAAAAACGTTAGAAATCGGCAAAACACTAACATTGTGTAAATATGAAAAATTTGACACTAGGTCATCCTGTAGGCTAATACGTGCCGTCTACCATAACGCGAATAAAAATGTTTCTCTGTATTTCTGTTTAGCCTACTTAAAAAAAACACATTTTAAAAAGTGTGCAAACTTACGTGCCTGTTCAGTTCGTAGCCCGAATGCGTGCAATATTTCCTATGTGGTATGCGGAACTCAAATATTCGCATATGCCTCGAAATATTATTGCTGTTTGTGAATATGTTTTTCTTCGATATGCAAGTTTGCGAGAGTCAAATCAAAGATGGTACATTCCGGGTTCACTGCTCCGGCCTCTGACCATTCGCACATCCTTGTGTTCGTGCGTTTGTGTGTCATTTCATTTTATTTTCTCCGCCCGTATTAAAACATTGGGTGTGGCTATAATAGGCAACGTCGGAATTCCATGTAGGCGACCTCCCATTTATTCTGCATACATTTGTCATTTTTAAATAAGGCGTGTTAAACAATTTAGCACAGTATATCCTTAACCTACTTTGACATAACCACGCTTTTCATAATGTTGGACAGAATGGTTCTCAATGTTAACAGTTACTTTTTAAAAAGATGTACAGTACATGGAGGGGTGAGAAGCCCGTTTTCAAACAACTGTCATGATTGTTTGCAAATACACCCTTGCCCTCTCTTCATGTGCATATCCTTGAATGTGTTACTACTCGTTTTACTATTAAGTTGAGGTTATTGTCCTGGCCACTGTGCTTAATAGGAAGTAATAGACTCATGGTCAGCGAGGATTGTTCAGTACGGACTGACCCAGAACATGTTGTCTTTGGAGGTGTCATCATGCCTTAGCCTACTGGGGTTGTGAGACCTTGAGGGCTAGACCTTGGCAGGGCCAATCAGTACATTCGTGTGGTAGTGGTGTCAGACTGCTCACACTCCGAAGCTTGAGCGCTGTTTATTGAAAAGGGCATTTTGGACACACACTGCTGAGCTTTGTTGATTTAATCTGGTCGATTAGCCACATGTTAAAAGCTACAGCATCGTAAGTCTATCATTTTGAATGTCGGCAAATAAATGCAATCGTGTTCCCAGTCACAGATTGGCTTTTGCGCGTGACCCATAATTGGAAGATCCCCTATTGTCTGTTGACTGTTCAAATATAAACATATAATAAACATATAGCTGCTTCAACACAAGATAACGTCAATTGCTCAGACCTCTCCAGCTGCTGGAGAACACCAACTCATCTGTTATCCAGTGATGCTTTGGCCAGCCGTGTCTTCTCTCATCACATCTACAACAGAGAGAACCTACACAGCTCACTAAGCAGATCAGCAGCAGACATACTTCCGATTGTATATCTCATTCAATCCTGTTCAACTCTTAGATCACCACAGTGCAAATACTGTCATCAAAGTGCAGTTATGATAGGGCCGCTCAGACTTGTGTGTCTCCACCTAGGATCGACAAACCTTAACACTTGCACTAGGAACAACAAAAGGGAAGGGTCTGAACCTTAAAGTTCTTACAGAAGGAACTTGCTTCAAGATGACAGACTTTGGTTGATTTGCACTGAACTCTGCCAGTGTAGTTATTTAGTAGCCATTTTCTAAAGGTTTCATGACACTAGTAACCCTTCCCTTCCAGTCTTGTTCCTTGTCCCTGCCCGACCCTGTCAGAGATCTCAGTGCTGCCTGTCCCACAGATACTCAGCCCTCCATAGATAATGACTTGACTCAACATTTATCAGCTTGGCGAGGGGTGCTCTGTGCAGTTGTGATCGTTTGACATTTTAATATTGTAATTGTAGAGTTACAGGACATACTGTGTATGCATCGTGGTAGTTTTCAATCTATGGCTTCTGAATGACCTGACCGACAAGTTTGGACAATTGTGGCATTATTGTTTGGGGGAGAGAGGGCTCATTTTAAGCCAGTGGGAGCATCTGGGTACTTCGGGGCAGGGAGTAAATGGCAAGCTGCTGCTGTGCTCTTTAAAGTGTACTAGCCCACAGCCAAGGGAACAAGAAGCCAATTTAAGTAGCCTATAGCCATAATGAAAGTTTAACATCCTAACCCTTAAGTGTTCTCGCCATCTAGTTAAGTCCTAAGTAAGCCTCTAAAGGCTTATAAGATCTATTTTACTTAACCTTTCCACCAATATCTGTGTGAGCTGATATACAAGTAAGTTGCAAATAGCTGCTGAACACATTTTATTCCAAAATGCATATCATTTGTGTTCTTCGTGAAAGAGTTTCAACATTTTCTATCAGTTCCATTTGCATTGATGTGCCCCTAAAATGTATAACGAGCTTGATAAGGTGAGTTTTACGTGAATTAAGTATATGCCAGTTGTGTTATCTCTTCATCTTGATTGCAAGAGCAAATACATTAACTTTGTACCAAACAACAATTTAAACTCTTGGGACTTAAAATAATATGTTCATTCTCATTTAATTTAGGATGTTTCGTGTGTGTTTGTCTGTTATAGATTTGCATGTGTGCCATATCTAAATATGTGCTGCTTGTGGCCATCTATATGCTTAATTACCTCTATTGCACAGCATTATAACAGCGCTCAGCTGTCAAGATAACCTCCTCAAAATTATTTGACTGGCTCTTATTTGGAGCAGTATTTCACAATGCACAAAAGGAGGATAAGTTTTACGCAAAACAACGGCATTAATTTTCAATGCTTGTCTCTCTTTTTTTGCAAGAGAAGCAGTGAAAACATAACATTTGGAACTAGCACGGTGTACCACTTCTCCCTTATGCTTTACATCATTTAAGCATTGAAGCTAGCAAGCTAGCAAGTAGTCTTTTGTTGTTTTTTTCTGTATCTTTTTCAGCTATATTTTTCTAAGCAGACCAGTGCTAAATGATATAATTGAATGTAGCAATTGAGGGATATTTCACTGGCTTTCAAAATGAAATGGTTCAAAGTTATTTTATATTGGTCAACATGTCATAGTGAAAATAATATGCTGTGGGAAGATAAACCTTGGTTACTTTGACAACTGAGGTTAAGGATAAAACATTTGCACATTTAAGAACTCTGTGTGCAATCAGATGGCTGCATAAACATGTCACATCCGGGTGATGGTGTGACAATGTATTCATGCCCTTTCTTTGTTCATGCATGCATAAGGTCCTTGTGACTAATAAAATACTGTGCTAATTTATTGTTCACATATATGATGTGCCTCTGTTCATATTGCACAAATAAATGTGGCGATGTTAATGACATATGGATTGCAGTCCATCTCCTTTGAATCAGCCAATTGGTTCTACAAATATTCAGTGATTGCGTTGCGACATTGTATCTTGAAATAATAAAGAGAAAGCAAGATGAAGGAAATCTTTGCATTATGCTTGTATTTAAGTCACTTCTGTTTGTTTCAGTGACCGCTTTAAATGACTATTATTGAACAGTATACACATATTTGAACATTTATGGTTTCCAATGTAATCTAAAGTTTACAAGTTAGTGTTGTGCAAGCTGTTGTATGGCATTGTGATATATTAAGCATACTAATTGCAGCATACATTTATCAGTAACCACCAATCAAAGGTTATTCATAAAGTGTATGCTTAAAGTAACAAAGCCTATAGATATAATGTATTTAAAGCCTTTACATGAAAAAGTCCCTTACTATCCAGTTATTTAAAGATGCAGCAGCTGTATTTTGGCATCTTTCATCTTTGCAGAGTATGCAGCATGTGTGATGTTTAGTAAATTAGAAAATCGCAATAATGATGTCTTTCTATGACTCTGGTATAAAGGGTGAGTGGAGAGGTGGATACTGGATGGGTAGATACTAAGATACCATTCAACTGGTGATCTTATGCCTTGTAAAACAAACATAAGTAGAGTGGATGCCAATACTCAAACTACTTTTTTAAGGTCAAAAGTTGCTTCTAAATATTTGATTTAAAATACAAACAGTACAGAACATTGTAGATATTGATGAAAAAAATATGTCTCAGAACAGAATGCCAAGCCAAGGTTGTTGTTAACTACTAGTTAGGATTAAACCATAGTATTATACTGTACTACCACCTAGTGGCGTAATACTTTGACTCACTAAGTTATCTTTTGATTCCATACTTTGACCATTTAAAGTTAAAGTATGCAAAATATGGTATGCTTATAATTGTGTTTATATTTATATGGAATGTCATAAATTATTTTGTGCTTTCGGTTTCTAAATATCATGTGTGTTCCGTGTATTAATAAGATAAAATTTGTCCTGAAACAAAGAATATTAAATATTTATATGGTAGGAAAGAGATTAAACTACATTCTTTAGATCATAATGACTTGAACCCTTTGGTTCCATTGGTCACCAACAGATGACTATGTTGCTTATATTCAGCTTAAGCAATTGGTTTTCTCAAGGTATTGCAGCTCTTGTTTTTGATATTCTGTTTATCCATATAAGATACAGTATCTTTAAGAGGAACGTAGCTCATGAACCTGTGGAAAACACACATTATATGCCATGGCAGCGAGTGCTTCCCCGCCAGTTGGCAACGTAAGCGATGGCAAGGGAATAAGGGAAACAGATGGGATGGGCACATGGAGGTGGGGACTCATTCACACACACACACAAAAAAACCCAGATGAAACCTAAATCACAGTGGGTTGTGGGGGCTGAACACCTGTTTGTTTGCAGATCGAAAAACAGTGCATCTCATTGGACATTGCTGTTTTGTTGTTGGTTTGGCTTTAGGGTTGACCCTACAATGTATGGTATTGATACGTTTTGTTAATCATTGAATTTTACACTAGCACTTCTGTGTAAATCCTAGCACTTTTATAAAGGTACTAAGCACTTTTAATAAAGGTGCTGTTTGGAACATAGTCTTAGTATGAATATCTAGTTTTATTCAGTATTTTAATTATGATGGATATCACAGTAGCCTATTCACCAGTGTGAACCTATCATGTTTGTTCTCCTACAGTATATATGCTACATTTCCGGCTATCAATATAGACTTTCCCAACTCCACCTCCACAATTAGTGGTAAAGGCGCATAGAAGAGACCCTGCAGCTTCAATGGGTCCCCTAAAGAGAGGATTGTTTCTCCATCTTGAAGGTCTGAAGTTCTTGGTTCTGGTAGTTGTCAGCCCTCCATACTAAAGGACATGTTAGCCTCTAAGGCCATTTGGAGATGATCCCTGATGCTATCGATGTGGGTAAAGATTGTGTTCCTGCATCATATGCATCATAAACTTAAAGATGGGGTAGGCAGTTTTCTGGAAAAGGCTAAAAAACAAAGACGCCTGAATTTGAAAATTCAGCCCTCCTCCTGCAGCTCTAAGCCGCTCCCAAAAGACGAGCACGGACATATGCGCACCGTCCATACGTGCAACACAAGGTTGCTCGGCTTGACTAGAGCCAGAGGCAACCATCAGCGAGCTAATGGCAAGCTCCGAAATTATTTAAATGCATAAACCTTGCACTACATTTAAGTGCATTTAAGTCAGTGATGCATTAGTGCTGGAGAAAATATTTACTTGATCTCTGTATCTAGCTTCCATAACTGTAGTTTCCCTAGTTACTTGTATAATTCTAGTCTTTTCAGACTTTGGGAAAATACTTCATGGTGATTTTATTATTATTTTTAACTTGTATGTCATCAATGATGTACATCTCATTTTTTGAGAGAAAAAAAAATGGAAATAAATATGTTGTAAATAATTGAACCTAAATAAGAGCATTATATGCAATAGGGACAAACATTATGGTTGATGACTGTATGTTTGGATGTTGTTCACATGGCTGGACTGATGCAAAAAAAAATAAAACAATGTAGACGCAGGCGACACACAGCGGCCTTGTAGGTACTGCTGCGATAGCACCTGGGTTTACTCATGGAGAAAGGGCACAGTAAATTTTGGATGTCAGAGACATCTTAGAGTCTGGTAAAAAAATCAATCCATTTAGGTAGAGTGGTGGTAATTTCTTTAGCTCCATATTAGCTGCCTCACAAATGAATCTTAGACATTTGACTGGCACTTATAGAAGGGTGATATCTGGCAAGAATGCAATGTTTTGAATTGATCTATATCTGTTGTAAGGAATAGATTGTTACTGTAAATAGTTGTAAACCACATCTTTAGAATGTATTGAGATGAGTATGACATGTTCATTAGGGATTCAGTAGTACAATGTACAAGTGAGTACGATGCTAAAACTTCAGATTACAGGTCTCATAAGAGGCTTTTACAACTCAATGTTTTCATTGAAAACCATTAGATAATTAAACAGTAGTTCCTACCGTGTCGCACATGCAGTAGAAAACTATATTTTATACAGAGAGGAAAACAGGAAAAAATGGACTGATAATGCACTGTATGTTTCTCTTTCTGATAAGATTGACTTTCTTACAAGACAAATTTTAAAAAAAGGAATTCACATTCAAAGGTAGTGTAAAAGCCTAATTATGACTGCATTAAATTTCTATTATGTAAATACACAGTAATTACATGGCCATATACAATGCCTAGCATTGTTTTTATGCTGAGGTTTTACTTCACAAAATAGGATATTGATCATCCATATATCCTGCTTGATATGCAAAAAGCAATCAATGTACCTAGTAGTAGTCCCTATTTCCTGAGAATTAAAATGAATTAGGATGAGCATTATTATCACAAGTTCACTAACATTATTGTACTGTACCATTATAGCAACAAATTAAAACCTTGAAGAACTCAGGCTATTTATTTATGCTTCCTATATGCACGCATCATCTCTTCAAACAGCTTTGGTGATATTAGGTCTCTTCAGCTCAAATAATCTGTCTTCGATCCGTTCACTCTTAATCAGCGAGGGAGGCACTGCATTTGGGCTTTAAATCACCCCGGGCACTCTTTGTGACTCCATGAGAAATGGGTAGTCTTACTGCTGAGTCCACACTTTAGACTGATAGATTCTGCTTGCTTCAGATGGTATTGAATTGGTAATGATAGACCCCTCGAAGTGTGCCTGGGCTATTCTGAGCCAACCCAGTGGAAAAGCAGTGGATCAGTATAATGTGACCTTGGCACTCAGCGCTTCCTTATTACGTGGTAATGGTGGAGGTATTTTACTGTGAGTTTTACTGCTGGCGCCTGGGTATTCTCTGAGTACACAATCACTACTGTACCTAGGCACCACTGTCATTTTCATTTGTTCTGCATGACAAACGGAGACTGATGCAACCCCTCGTTCTGCTCCTGGTTACACATCACTGCATTTCAAATTGAATGAAAGTTTGAAAAGACTGTGATACAAAAGTAGGGTTCATAATGTATTTTAAGGGGAAAGTATTTTGAAAAAATATGTTAAATCCCAGCAAAATGCTATAGCACTTTTGCAAAAGCATTCCAATGTATGCATTTCATGTTTTTGTATCCCTGAGGAATACTATTATTCATGGTAAGTGTACTGCGATGATCCATACATTTTTGCATTGTAATCAAAGTGTAATTGCTTTCCCTTGTAAAATGTCTGATTAATTTACATCAAAAGAACTGCTAAAAGGAAGCTATATTGGATTGGAAGTGTTTCATATTTGATTGCCCCAAACAGCTAAGTAATAAGAGCTATAGATATGACCCATGAAACAGAGTTATGTAATCTGAAACTCAGTAGAAGGCAAGAGATTCTTTTGTGTGTTATTTTGGGTGTATTGGAGAGAAAAGGATTTCTTACAGCTATTTATTAGCTCTGTCGAAAGTCGGGGTGTTGGAATGAGGAATGATTGCAGCACTGCAAGCTCCTTACAAGTGTCAGTTACTGTAGCATAACAGTGCTACCCTATAGTCTAGAGAAACTGTATAGTGTAATTTTTAATAAGCACCTCTTCTTCCCCCTAAACTCAATTTTCACAGCCTTCGACGGTTTGTCCAAATGTTTTTGTTAACTCTGAAGACAGCATTCTCCTCATATTGCCACCCGACGCAGGTGCCGCTGGGGTCTATAGATGTCATCGTACTAGAGGTATTTATGTAGCAGGGATGATTTAAGACCGGTTTTGTGTGACATGGCAGTTTGTATACACATCTCAGATTTCTTTTTTATTGAGGCTCTTTCTTTTGTGAAACTTTTGCAAAATTAAGAACATGGATTTGAATAATAACAGGATTTACTGAGTGTATATCAAAGCAGCTGAACACATCCAACAGTTATTATTTAAGTTATTTAGTATGATTAAAACAATATAAGGACACTTATAGTGTGCAATAAGCCGGTAAATCATGTTGGGTAGCTTGTAGAGTGTGACCTGTCTATGGGCCTTGTGCAGAGAAGCATGTTACCCTGCAGGAGAAAGTATTGCTCTCTTGCACAACATCATGTAACGCCCAAGGCAATTCTGTCATGCACCTGGCTGACTGGCTGGCTGGCTATATTTATGGCCCAGTGCAACCATACAGGAATCCCCACCATACATGTTGTTCAGTAAAACACCCAGCGGTTAAACTCTAACAGACAACTCAATCAGCACTGCAGAACTCAACAACTTTCAGTGTTTGAGATATATTGATGCTTACTTGATCTTGAATTTTGATATTGAATTGATACCTTGAGTTGTGCCGCATGGCTCCATAATAAATTAGACGTTGGGGTAAGCTGGACTTCCCAATAAATATACAGTAGGGGGTATAATGTTAGATATCCTCTTACAATCCTTTGAGGCATGCTTTTACTACATGTTTGTAAATGGGTAAATTACTGTTCTTTCATAATATATAACTAACTAATTAATGCTTATGCTGCCAAGAAGAAAGGGAAATAAAGACGCCTAAATTAATTAATGAAAACATGTACTAGTCTAACAGGAATATTGAATTAAATGTAAGGGTTCTGGAGTTCTTGGAGATGTCAGACAGGAAGTAAAGACAGGCCACATTGACAGCAAGGGTTGTTACATTCATTGTCCTGCATTGTGATTGTGTCACAGTAGTAGCACACAGCAGATACAGGTGGTCTGTATTCAAATATGTCACATGTAACAAGTGATTTGTTTGTAGTTTGTAGAATGAATACATGAATCAATGAAACTAGTATCTATGTCAATGCTACTGTTCGCAAAACCGAACAACAGGACACTGCCAGCGCCTGATAGCCTGTGACAGGGGAGTGTAATGTGGCAGGCCACCTGAACTGTTACACGCTCAAAGTACAGGACAGTGGCCTATACCATGACACGCCTCTGCTGTACTGTGGCACAGAAAAGTTAATGCTTAATATCTCCACATTTAGCGGACAGCTGTACACAGATGTATTAAAGAGGCAAAATCTGCCTAATGTGGCTTCCAATTAACAAAAAACAAACAAACAAACAAACAAAAAACAGAGCAGTCAGGTCATTCGAATCATTAGGTCAATTTATAGTTTACAGGAGGGTTTTTGTCCTATCTTGAAACTACCTTTTGTTTCTGTGCCCTGTCACTTCCTTGTACTATGCAAGTGTGTGTGCACTCCACCCTCAAAAGCAGTACAAAAGACTAGTCTACACGGGTTATTACAATGTGTTGCGTTACTAAATCTACCTGTACTATAGTTAAGATTGGGGAACATGCAGGAATCTACACTTACAGTGATCATAGGTTCCTTATTTGAACATAAAAAATAAACGACAAGTAAACGGCAGGTGCAAGGCAGATGCAGTCAAAACAGTCCTGCTATATGGAGAGCGCCTTGTTAAATGCCCGTTTGTGTATTTCTGTTAGCTTTGGAGTAGTTTCAGTGCAGAAGGCTGTAATAGCAAATAACTACCTTCCATGCTGACCCTATAAACCCTACATTGTGTCACTGAGCTCCAACCTGAGTGCAGTAGGCCAATACACTTCTATTGCTACATTTCTGGTGCAATTGTGTTCAAATATGTAACATTTAAATATACTTTAATAAGAGAAAATACCGAAAGAGAGAGAGAGAGAGAGAGAGAGAGAGAGAGAGAGAGAGAGAGAGAGAGAGAGAGAGAGAGAGAGAGAGAGAGAGAGAGAGAGAGAGAGAGAGAGAGAGAGAGAGAGAGAGAGAGGGAATGGGTTGTATTTTGGTGCAGGTTGCTTCGCATACATAGAGGTAACAGCGAAGATAACGCTCATCACGCATGGGCTAAGTTGGCTATGGGTGGAACATACATTCAAGTGCTTGTTGAACGTAAGGACTGCGACTATATGCTGTACTGGTAAACAAAGACGGACCTGATAATCTTCATAGTCGGATATATCTATAGGGTTGGGGGTAAAACTATGTCCTTCAATGCTGCGTCTCTTCAGGGGCGTTCATTTATACACTTAAATCGATGCGCAAGCGATGTTTGAAACGGGGATATAGCGCAATACCGGCTTCCGAAAATTATAGCTTGCAGTCGTTGACAGACAATGTTTTATGCTGAGTGGACATAGCAGTATTAAATGCTAGTGACAATAAAGATCGCCCCTCCTGCAGTGTAGGATATTTCTCCTTGCAAATGGTCATCATCAGACTGGATCCGTCTAATTTCATGCCGCCAAACACGACTGGATCCTGAACCGTTACAAAAGGATGCAGGTGAAAAATCAGATATGTACAGAGAGGAGTACTGAAGAACCTGAACATGATGATAACAAGAAAAAGACTTCATGTTTTTCTAACATAAAGATATTTCTAGTATCGGAATGTGCGCTTATGTTGGCGCAGGGCACGGTTGGAGCGTATCTGGTAAGTTCAAGAACGTCGTCGAGTCAAGTAACCCTTTGCTGATGCAGAATATTGTGTTGTTCTCACATAAGATAGGCTACATTTAAGGTAAATTGAAAGGCCTAAATTAGGTTGAGTGTACACCTTGCAAGTTACACGCAGGCAAATATGACGATGTTATACCGGCACTACGGAGCCTTTGTTCGTTTTATAGGAGGGTAATTATATTACGAGCCTCTTGTTTCACTCACCCTCGGTAATAATATAACTATTGATTTATGGAAGCATACGCATTAGTCTACGATACCAGACTAGGCTGGCTTTGCACCAATTCCATCATCCGCATGACATAGTACGCGTCATAACAGTCACACACGTTGTTTGCCGGTTGTTATCTGGGTAATTTAATGCGTATTTTAGTGGGATGGTGAAGTGTTTCTAATGGCCTATAGGGCCAATTTGTAGCCTGTAGGTCGTTGCATCCTCCAATGCTACGTACCGGGCCCTTATGTCAGGCTCAATAATGCTTCCTGTGCTGGCGACAGCGAAGATTTTCAGCCATTGTCCTTAAGGTTTATTGATGGAGATTTAGACTATAGGACACTTTATTTTAATCACATCCTTTTAAAAAGCCCCGCCTTCCGCCTTTCTCACCTCACATTAAGAGTTTGTCCTCCTACCCGTCTTCATGACATGTTGATACCTTTTAATTAATAGGCTGATTGTAAAAAAAAAATCAACTTTTACCTTGGTGGAAAACAAGTATTTTGCTTGTGCTGGTGATTTTCAGTCAACTAAAAATCAAATACAAATCAATTCACCGATAGACATTCAATTATAAGGCTTGGTATTATTTAATTGCCTATATTTTGTTCCTCATGCTTTTAAAGCCATACAAAAGTCGGTCAAATTAATGTTCTTTAAAAAAAATACACAATTCACAATGTTCATAAAATAGTTATTACTGAAACCTTTGCAGTAATGACTTAGCACATTAGCAGTAATGACTTAGCATTTGTGTCTTATTGAAATTTGTATTGTACCTGTACTATACAATGCAATGCACTTCTATCACCACAGCTCAACCTCATGTCTTCAATCACACCAGCCACAGTTGAAATCCAATATTCTTTAGATGTGGACCCCTACCCTACTATAGTCCCATGCTACAGAACTAGGTTACTGTTACATTGCTATGATAGTATTCCCATGGCCATTATCCTAAGTATGTGGTGGGAGATTATTAGTCCTGGCTAATGCCATGCTAATGTAGGGAGCTCCCAGTGCCTATAAATTAGCTGTGTGAACTGCTGTCTGGACAGATTTCTTGGTGGCCCAGCATAGCAGACCAGCAGCAGACTGCTGAGACAGAGAGGTTTGAAGAGCCCCTGGGCAAATATTATTATTAAGTGTTTATTGCTCTAATACTGACACTAGTTGCTCTCAACATTGTTTTGGTTTGACAATGCTACAGTCGTTTTACAGAATCACCCTTTAGGCTTTAAGCACAGTTTATATGTTGTACAATGTCTGTCAGGATAGATATTACTTTTCACCCATTGGTACAATATTTAATAGAAAGAAAGCATGTTAAACTAAACCTATTCATGTTGTAACATATAACATCTAAAGGCTAGTCGAATTAAGTAAACAAAACCTAATGTTATTGTAGCCACCTGGACCCAGAACTCCTGAATGCAGGATTCTCTGATATAAACGTATCTCAACAGAGGTTCTCAAAAGTTCACGATGCAAACCAAAACCATGCCTTGGTGGTTGAGTGAGAAGAGTAGGTGAGAGGGTAGAAAGAAACAGAGGTCATTTGGATGAACCCCTCTCTCAGAGCATCATAGCTATTCAGTTAACAGGTTGCAACGCCTAAATATGGGTTCCAAAGAGAGTGGCAGATGGTAATTCTTCCAGCTCCAAGCAGCCATACTACTCTCCTATTCCCTGGGCATTTAAAACTTCGGCTGCCATAGCTACGCATAGAAGTCTCTGTCAAAATATGTTATTGAGTAAAAAACATCAAAATTATCAAATTTTTCTGTGCAGTGATATGGCTGAGTTTATATTTGCAGTCACAAAATTACAAAATAAAACATATATATGTTTGCCATTACCCAAAGTCATTAAGGTGTTCTGGCATTAGTACAGACAAATTAAGTGTCTTTCAGTTTGCAGTTAACAGTAACTTGTTTCAGAAAAGTAAGGGTCTTGTCTGTAAATATGGAAAGTGGTTTATAGAGTTAGTATTTCATTTTATAGTGCTTCCTTTCTTTGAATGGAACACTGGTAAGAGTTATGTGACCTCTCTCTCGCTCTCTCTCTCTCGCTCTCTCTCTCTCTCTCTTTCTCAGGTGAGCGTTCTGACCACACTGGAGCGACGCTTTAACCTCCAGAGTACTGATGTGGGAGTCATTGCCAGCAGCTTCGAGATTGGCAACCTGGCCCTCATTCTATTTGTCAGCTACTTTGGGGCCAAGGCCCACCGGCCTCGTCTCATTGGCTGTGGGGGTATAGTGATGGCGCTAGGGGCCTTGCTATCAGCCCTGCCAGAGTTCCTGACTCACCAGTACGAGTACGAAGTAGGGGACTCGTGGCATGCCGAGGATGGCAGGGACGTATGCTCCAACACATCCAGGACTGAGAACAGAGACTCTGGCTTTAATTGTGGAAACAAAGCCAACACCAATATGATGTACCTGCTGCTTATAGGAGCCCAGGTCCTGCTGGGCATCGGGGCCACACCTGTCCAGCCACTGGGGGTGTCATACATCGATGACCATGTTCGCAGGAAAGACTCCTCATTGTATATAGGTGAGTGGAAACCTACCATATCTATGTACAGTTTTCTATATTTTGAGTATCAGGTCATATGTATTGATTGTTTATGGTCAGAGGAATTCACATTAGAGGGCTTTAAAGTAGAACTTGTGTGTATAATATGTAACATGCAAACTATTTAATCAGTAAAAACAACCTACTAAACTTACCATCAATATAAGTACACATTTAGTATTTTCCACTGTGTCAACAAGCCTTGCATAGTCCCTTCAGTGAACGTGTGGCCACAGAACTTTCAATTATTTATATTTCAATTCATGATGTTCAACACTACATCTATCCCTGAGAATGGTCCACAGCCACGGCTGATGGAGTGACTCATTTAGGTGGTTCTAATGACATCAATCTACTGTGGCTGAGCGGATGCAGCCCAGTGGCTGTGCTCCCTCCCCCAGTGTCTTGTCACCAGCCCACGTCAAAGGCAGGCCACGTGCCACGCGGTGTGCTCGGCCTACTACGCCAGCTAACATTTCAGCTTCCTCAGCAGTTTGTCCCTTTGTCGTCTCTGGATCCATCATAGCCATACTTTGACTTCACCTAGAAATCCATTACACAAATTTAGACACTTCATCACCTCCCTTTCTCCATCACTCCCTCATTTGTATTTTTATTTGTTTGTCAATCTACAATATAGGATGGCATGGTTTGCAGATGTGGTACCAAAAGACTGGTTTCACTGCGACAAAACTAAATCCCTTCTTTGTAGATAGTAGCATATTTGGGTGATCATCTATATCTGAAAGGCATGTAGAAATTAAGGCATCTAGTTGATGGTATTGTTGTTATTGTTGTTTGTGTACTTCTGTAAACTGAACAATTTAACAAACGTGACCATGAGCTATTCTGGATATCTGGTGCCTTTGATGTTTAAAAGCTCTGATCGCATTTGGTGGTAAAGGAGAGGCAGCTTGCCTCACCCTGTGCTCATGATCTCTAGCTATCTCCATTATCCCTAAACAATTTGCCATAACCTTCTACCTAGGTAACTGCTGTGGTCTCTCAAGTTTATGTGGTTTGAGGAGCACCATGCGCTTTGGTCCTAGATAGGTCAGCGGGCGGGTAGCAAAGCATGACCTCAGTGGTGGCTTGGGCAATGGGATAAGTGGGTCATTCCAGCTGGACCCACTTATTCCTCAAATATTTGCTTCTGCAATAATTGAATTTGGGAACATAGCCTGTATATTAAAGCGGAGGGAGAGAGACATTGACAGATGGTCTACAGTAATCGGTATTTCCTCCTTTGCTCGTCTTTCCTTTTTTACAATCACGGCATGTTTATTGTCATGGTAACCTCCCACTATGCGACTTGTCCGTGACTGCTGTAATTCCTGCTCAAGCCCTGTGTATGATGTGTGTTAAGCTGCACAGCAGCTTTCTTGATCCCTCTAGTCTTAGGCATTGTTTTGGAAGGACAATGTGCGAAGCTGCAGCTCCGCTGTTAAAACCTTTAAATTATGAAACATGACAGAGAGGAGTTAAGAGTTGTTTAGCAAACATTTACCAAAACGATGAAATATTAAAGTTGCAGGATTGTGCTTGCCAGAAGAAAAGCGCTACAATAGAGTGGCAGTATGGAAGTTGTACCCATGTTATGAATTTAACTCGGAGGGATGACTTAGAATGAGTCAAATAGCTTCTTTGCTTCAGTATGAAGTTCGATATATTTTTTAAAGTCTCTTTATTTATATTAATATGTATATGTAAGTTTAACCTTTAACATTTCAATGTGTTTCTCGAATTTTGTATAATTCATACTCCACAAGTACTTTTGGTTGGCTGAGAGAGTTTTAATTTAGAATAGGAATTGGCTTCCTAGAAGAAAGGCCAACTAGGGTTTAAGCCCTGTTAAATAAAGTGCAACTGCAGGATTGGAATTAGATTATTGATTCACGTCTAGGGCTTGAATGATACCCCTAGTTTAGAAGCGAGCATCCTTCTGTTGTGTCTAATGAATGTATCACTTAACATACTGTACTTTGATCCAAAAGTATTGAGAACGGGTCTTTTTCACAGATGTATTTTATGGTGCACAGCGGGTGATTATCACTCTTTTTCAATCAAGTCTTGGAAAGCTAAAAGGACCACACTGTTTAAACCAGATATATCTAAAAATAAATTGGTTAAACTGTTAAGTAATGGCATGTTTCAAATTGTACATCCGTTTTCAAGGTAACTCAAACCATAAAAACGGTCAAACCTTCTCTATCAGCACTGGACAGATTACTAACACGGACAATTACATAATACCAATAATAGTATCAATAACATTGTTATTATTAAATTTGAGATTTGGCAAAATGTGAGCTTTATTAGGTGACCTGTGTTTGTACAGAATCCTGCTACTTTGGGTTAGGGTTAGTTGGTTTTTGCCTAAATAAAAAACACCGCCACACTCACACCACAACTAATCAATCTCTAGAATGAACCCACAACTGCATATGTTGTACTCAATTACCCCTGTAAAGCCTGTACTATATTTAAAACGTCACTGTCGTTAAGTGCGTACGTGTAAGATGATCGCTAGCTAGTAGCCCGGGGGCCAGCTATGCGCCAGGGTTAAGATAACTCAGTTTGCCTCACGTCGAAGATTCCATTCATTTTGCTAATGTGTGTAATGAAGTGCTATGGGGTTCCAAGTTCACTCTCCCTGAGTTATAGCCTTTCCCATGTAGGACAGCAAAGGTTGGTTAGGCCTGCTGATTCAGCATGCAGCGTCCATTCACATCAGTGGGGCCCTTTTATTTGTTCTCCTTTTGAGCCTCCCTTTGCCAAGACACAAACAGCCAGTGATGAAGTTGAGCCACAGTGAAAGCCAGAGTAAGCAATTATTCACGCATTGGTGATGTGACCAGGTAACAGGTTTATCTCCAATGACTTTGCCTTTTCCTGCTGCGTTAATTAGAGCTTCAGTTTGTAAAGGACATGCAATAGTATCTAGAAAGGTTGCACTCATAACACACCCAGGAGATAACGAGATATCTGCCCAAGGTGTTTTGTACTGTAGGCATCGTAGAGTATTAACTGTAACCGCACTTGCACTGAAGAATTCCATTCTAAAGGAAATACAGATGCTACAGTAAATGTCTGGATTTTGTATTAAAAAAATCTAATAATGTAAATAGGCTTTTCAGTTTTGAATGTATAATTTAAAATGGCTGTCAGATGGTCCTGTGCGTTGCCACGTGACTCAACCTACATTTTAGCCATCACTTCTCAAGCCTTTTGAGGTTGAAGAGCTGTCAAGTCCACTCTCTCTGTCATTTTCAAACACTGGAACAAGACAGTCCTGGACAGTGCTGACAGAGTTTAACATGTACCTCTTGGGCTCTACCTCTAAGCATAGGATTTTTTTGTCTTCTGCATTTAGCATTGAAGGCCATTTTCATAAATGTTTAAACTATGATGAAGTAATTAAGTATTTGCTTTGTCTTCCAATAGTTGTGCATACAATATATGTGATTTAGTTTGCTCATGTTAATGCTGTTCCCCTGATAACTTCACTGCATTAAGAATTAAACAAGAAATAAAAGCAATCTATTTTGTGGATGAGGAACAATGCAGTGTCATTATGGATCTTTTATGAGCCGTGTGATGTGGCAGTGCCTCAAACTTACCAGAGCCCTGAGTGTCCTTGTTTTGCACCTGCATTTCAAGAGACAGGGACATTATAAAGACCTGTTCAAGGAGATGGGTGCTGCAGGCTATTGCGCCATGTATGAACGCACTGGACCGGCAAAAGCCTTCCTTTTTTGGCAGAGGCATTCACTCTAGGTGTCACATTTTTATTATTACCCTTTATAGTCAGCCAACTGCCTTTTATATCCACCTTTTTAGGTTACTTATGCAAGCTACGTGTAAAGTACCTTGGAAAATGTGGGACTTTTGCAAATTATAAATTATGTAGGATATAGGCTGCCACTGTCATAAATCCCTCAGCATTCCCCCAGTATTTACCAAGTGTAAGACATACAGTGCCTGCTGCACTTTATAATAATAATAAATCAACCAAAACACTTGTGTTACACTAGCAAGGGTAATGTGAATTAAGGTCTGTTGTGCCCAGGGCTTGAACACAAAACAATATGTACCCAAGCACGTGAGTTTACCTACACGGCTATATGAAAACTGAAAATGAAAAATACAATATTGACCACACTGAAACCTCATATCACATTCTATTTTTAGGTATCTTATTTCATGCTGTAAAAATATGGACGAGGGAAGAGTGATAAAAATGGTGACAGAATAGTCTAATTCAAATCCCATGCAGTCGTGTAGTGGTATTCTATCACAGCAGTTATGCAATTTGGTATGGTTTCCTAGACATGCATTCTAGACTATGAAGCTACGAAGGTGTGATGGTTATGTCACTTTTTAAAGTTGAAATATTTGTATAATTGTGCATTAGAAATTGCTCTTTGATCCCAAGCCTACCATATTTGTTTATTTTAAAATGTGTCTGTGTGTGCCCTTTAGTTGATTTATACCTCACACGAATATGTGGTTGTGTCGATAAAGCATATTAAAAGAGATTCCATACGCACATATGCCTATTATGAACATATGACTGGCAGTAAAAAGCAATTGCCACAAATTGGTCATAGTAGAACTGCTATATCATCAGCATTGTTTGGGTGACCTAGCTGTATGCTGGAGATTGATTTCTATCCTATGTTTTTTAGTGCGAACAGTTTCAAAACACTGGCACTGGCAAGTTCAGCACACTGGGTAGCCAACTTTGCCCACTGATATTTGCCCTGCATGCGTCGATGCCTCTGTGTAAAGGCTCTTCATCGGCTTTGGTGACAGGGGTTTCAATTAGAGAGTAAGCCAGTGACAGCTGTATGTTTATGTCAGTGCACAAGAGCATGCCAGCATGGGGGGAAAAAACTGTATAAGAGGCAGTTATCAAAACCTTTATAGCACAATCTTTGGCGTTTATCACTAGGGATGACTTGTTATTGAATAGGTTTGCGTCGTATGTCCCTACTTTGTCTGTTCATACAATTTCATTAATATTTTTGTCCGATGTCTGGCATTATTTGGTGTGAAAATGAAGCTTATTGATGACTTGATATTGATAAAAATAATTCTGTGCTTATCTCATCACATTCCAAATTGCTCTCTTGCAAACTGTTGTTTAAATTATGAGCTTGTCATTGTAGAGTAAATTTATCCAATGTTTAAAGTTGAGCAAAAGTGAACTGGACCAGTTTGCATGGACTTAGGCAAAAGCCACATTAAGATATTCTTAGTTATTAGAACAGGTCTGCATTTTTTGGGCAGGAATTCTGTGTTGGCCTATTTCCCCCTTTAGTAGCTCAGCTATCTTCTCCTACTGTTGGTGTTGTAGTCCAAAAGATGTGGCCCCTTTACTTACGTACAAATTGTTTCACTATTTAAAACCCTCGGTTGACACGCTTCTTCACCTGTTTAGCCTGGCCACCTCCTCCTAGCTTGGGGCTCCGGCTAGCATTAACACTGCTCCGACCTTAGCATCCATGGCTAGCCAAGTTCCAGTTGCTCATTCCTTGCACCTGGCAGCACACTGATTTAATACGCTCTCATCTCATCCAGTCCGCCTGTTTGTGCCTATTTGGAAACCTCTTAGCTGTGGACCTGTTAGCCTCTGAACTAAAAGGGCTTGGCTAGTCTAGCCCAGTCCAGCTAAGTCTAGCTACTGCATGCCTCAGCATTTTATCCTTCTTCTCTGATTAATTTGACGCTAAAATCCCATTTCCTGATTGGTTATTTATGGTCATGATAGATAATGTGACACTAAATAAATTATCTGGTAGCTTTTATGGGGATAGCAACACAGTAATAATGAATAAATCAGTAATATATTTAAAAACTTTAAAAGACTCTGCCTTGACTCTGGCATGCATACGGAGAAATGCTTTTGCCTTTGTTCAATATATTTGTAATAGTATAGTGGATATCACTAATAAAAAAATGTGTGATGTTCTGAAAAAATTTCTTGGTCATCACTGATTTAGCATAGGGCACTATATTTCCAAAACATCAAGAACAATATGCTGTACAATGTTGCCCTCTTGTGGTAGAGATGATTAACTGCAAGACGGATTTGGTATTTTTCACTGTTCCTGCTATGTTTCATTTCGCAGGGATTTTATTTTCAACTCTAGTATTCGGACCAGCTTGTGGGTTCATTCTAGGGTCTCTTTGTACCAAAGTATATGTGGACGCTGTCTTCATGGACTCAAGTAAGCTGTTTCAGTTTACGTTTAAATCAATGTTTTTGAATTTGGAAATGTATATCATCTAGTTTTTACTCTTCCTGGGGGACATAAACAGCAGGCCTGTGTTTGCTCTCACCCCGCTTCCCCAGATAAACTGGACATCACTCCAGATGACCCTCGCTGGATCGGGGCCTGGTGGGGCGGGTTCCTCCTGTGCGGTGCCTTACTCTTCGTTTCGGCCCTCTTTATGTTTGGTTTCCCCCAGTCCCTGGATGAGCAAGATGTGGAAAGTGGGGCTGAGAGTGAGCAAGCCATGCTGCCGCCCTCTCTTTCCCAGGAGTATGAAGGAGCCATGCCCAGCAACGGAGTGATGCATGGCTTCGAGGCCAATAGTGGACTCACTGTTTGTCAACATCTGAGAGGTAATTTAACATTTAAACATTTAAACATTCTAACATTGTACAATATTATGTTTTGTTAACATAGGGAATAAAGTCATCTGATATTTAATCTGATGAATTACCTGTCTTTTTTCCTTGGCATGCTGTGTGCCCTTTAAAAGCATTGTCGTTATACAGCTTTACATTAAGACTGAGCAGCTGAGTTTCAAATACAAATTCTAGACAAATCCCACCTTTTGATTCCTACCAGTACCTACTAGGACTTCCCTCCTACATAAGACTATACTGACATTTTTGCCCCTTTAACTGTCTTCTCTTCCACAAAAATACTCTCCCTTTCTTTGTTCTCTTTCTTTTTGACCTTGAACTCAGTTATCCCGAGGGTTACCAAGCACCTGCTGTCCAACCCAGTCTTCACTTGCATCGCCTTAGCCGCCTGCATGGAGATAGCTGTAGTGGCAGGCTTTGCTGCCTTCCTGGGCAAATACCTGGAGCAACAGTTTAACCTCACCACCTCCTCAGCCAACCAGCTCCTAGGTATGGACTGTCCTTAACAGATGCTCCCTGGCCTGACTCCATTATGACCTACAATACATAGGCCCCACTACTTCCATGAATTGTATTTCTACAGTATGTGAAACTTTCAAAATGTTGAACCAAATTATTGTCATGAATCTGGGTCTGACTTTATTATTTCATTTTCACGATTGATTTATCCGCCTGCCAGTCAGCTTTACAGTCACAAAATGCCATGAATGGTCTTCTGCACCGTTTCATCCGCAGGTATGACAGCCATTCCTTGCGCTTGCCTGGGGATCTTTCTTGGGGGGTTGCTGGTGAAGAAGCTGAACCTGTCAGCGTTAGGGGCCATCCGCATGGCCATGGTGGTCAACCTGATCTCCACGGCCTGCTACGTTTCCTTCCTTTTCCTGGGGTGCGACACCGGCCCTGTTGCTGGCGTCACTGTCGCCTATGGCAACGAGTAAGTACAGTACAGTGATAGCATAGCTCTCACTTGATGTCATAAAGCACTGGCAAAAAAAAGAACGATACATTGAGGTAGCAACAGCATGAAAATTACGATGTGTGGTGTGCGGCACCATATGTGTGTGGCGATTCAAATCAAATGGCATGTACATCTCTGACACATTTTTGCCATGTACATCTCTGACGAGTTGCACTGATCTTTTTCTAGGACGTTACGGTCTTGGCAGCGGCCAGATTCGGCCTGTATTAACAACTGCAACTGTTACACGGCCTCAGTGAGTCCTGTGTGTGGCTCCAACGGAGTCACCTACCTCTCTGCCTGCTTTGCTGGCTGCACCAAGGCTGTGAGTGCACAATGACATCCAACCAGCTAAATCAAGCCCATCCCCAGGCACAGCCCCTAGTCTAAATGTAGATTTTAAATCAATGAAAATGTTCAGATAACTGTGAGAGATCAGACCCAAGAGAGCAAGATTGAACTGTCACCGTATTTTCTTTGCCAATCCAATTTTTCCTCAGTCAAAAAAAATTCAGGGACAGGAAGATGGTAGATAGGCGTGACGTTGACAGAGGGAAGGCAAATGAGTCAGACCCTTGTCCACTGAATAGATCCTAAAAACACCACCAACGACGTAATGTCCTTGTGTCTTGTCAGAACCTGACTGGCTGCGTGTGCATCTCCAACGTCAGCGAGGATGCCGTGGCGCTGCCAGGCAAGTGCCCCAGCCCCGGCTGCCAGCAGGCCTTCCTCACCTTCCTCTGCGTCATCTGTGTGTGCAGTATGATAGGAGCCATGGCCCAGACACCCTCTGTCATCATCCTCATCAGGTTAGTTCACCTCAGCGGGGGTTCAGGGGAAGGCTTCCCGAACCGACAGGCGCACGTTGGCCTCACAGGAATCCTACTGATTAGTGTGGTTTGGTTTGCAAGTTACCTTCCCTGCCAATGTATGTGTTGGTTATTATTGATTGATTGATTTCAGAACGGTGAGCCCTGAGCTTAAATCCTATGCGCTCGGAGTTCTGTTCCTGCTGCTGCGACTGCTTGGTAGGCGACATGTTTTTTTTGTTTTATTTTAGTTTATCACACAAGAAAACAAAAACTGTAAATTGAAATTGCTTTAATATAGGCTGATGTGCATGCTAACACATTTCACATCCTGATGCTCCCAGGCTTCATTCCTCCACCTCTGATCTTTGGCATGGGCATTGACTCCACCTGTCTGTTCTGGAGCACGGTATGCGGGGACAAGGGAGCTTGCCTGCTGTACGACAACGTAGCATACAGACATCTCTACGTGAGTATCGCTATTGGCCTCAAGTCCTCGGCTTTCATCCTGTACACCACCACCTGGCAGTGTCTTAGGAAGAATTACAAGAAATACATAAAAAACAGCGAGGGATACCTCACCCCCACTGAACTGTTTGCCTCTAACGTGACTCTAGACAACCTGGGCAAGGAGATTACTCAAAACCCCATGAACAGGACAAAGTTTATATACAACCTCGAAGACCACGAGATGTGTGATAACATGGAGTCTGTTTTATAGTGCTGTGTTTGGGAGGGGATTTGACTGGGGCTGAGACTGTACCTCTCTGACGTGGTGTTGTCACCACGTCACCATGTTGTCACCGTTTTGTGCTATTCACCGGAAGAATCAGCTTTCTTTGTTGTCTCAATTTGAAAGAATGTTTTGATCATCCATGTTGGGGTCTGTCTGTTGACCAAAAAAAAACCATTTTAACTACACATCACTGATTATTAAAGTGAGGGTCAAATGAGTTACTGTTTTTTTGTCCGCTAGTAGCCTACCTTTTTGATTTGGCATTGGCAAGGTGGCAAAAATAAATATTAATCATATTATAAATGATTAGATGAGCCTTTGTTTTTTACTGGAGTATAATGAAACATCTTTGCGTTACAAGATATTTATTTTAATAGCAAAAAATATGATCATGATTTTGATTATCTTGGACTTATGATTGTCTTTTCTTCTAGATTGTGTTGATTTTAACCTCCTATGTTAGAGATTAATGAAACTGTCAGAGAACTATAATTTAGCAACACAACAAACAACTCATGTAAAACTTACTAAAATGAATTGGGGATAAGTAATTTGTCTTAGAAAAGAAAAACAGATCTTCAGATGATTTTCGTTGTAATGACCCCTTGTTTTGTGTCTGTTTTATAGAATCTATTTTTATGAGAAGCAAGAGAGTGTCCTGACACTACATAACGCTTGTTCCTTTACTACGTCATAGATCGTTCGTTCTGTTGGTAATTGTGAACATTGCACAGAGTTCAGACATCATACACATTTGTATAATCAGAGGCATATTTTTTTCTTTTTTTTTTTACACGTTGTTTTATGCTTTATTTTCAAATGTATGGAGTGCCATTCAGGTTGATATTTCAAAACAATATGAATGATTTTCTTTCGCCAATTTAAATTGTACTTCTTGATAGACACTTTCATGAATCTAATTATTGCCTATCGAGCTATAACTTCCAAAAGCAGATAAAAAATGCTGACCTTTAACGGGTCATATCATTTGAATTCAAAGCATGCAAGTAATGCATGTAATGAAACAATAAAGATATATTCAATATGTCACTTGCACGGACATTGATGAGGTTCATGACAAATTGGTCATGATGATAGTTAAATCCACATTTAGCTATTTTAACCTCAAAATTATATTTTTGACCATTCAAAAGGCTTTATAATGCATACTGCATTGTGATGTTGAAAAAATGTCATGGATAATGGTCAAATATTGACCTTGGCTCACTCGTTTATGGTATAGCAATGATTGTGTGAATTTTTTCAAAATACTAATAATTTGATGGACTGCATTTTGGCATTCAGCATAGCAGCCGCTGTGCCCTAGGATTATAGGTATTCCTGTATCCATTGAGCATCATTTAGTTAATGAAAAGTCAAAATATTTTTTTCTGACTTTCATTGTAAGAATTCAATACGTTTTGCATCAAAAACATTGACTCCTCGGTCTAGCTATCGTCTGCTGAACAAAGTCACGAATGTTAAGATTTCTGTCAGGCAAACCAAACTTAAAACCAATCAATTATTTTCACTGAATACAATAACGCATTGCTTTGCATTTATGGTACTGAAGCCAATAACGAAATCCAAAACAATTTTCAATGTAATGAACAGTGATTAGTGTTCTGATAATTATCATTTTAAGAAAAACACATTATATTGTAGCAAATTAAACAGTGATGTGTCATTGTTATACTCAGTTATCTTTTGACACTACAAAGATCCTTTGGTAAGTAGTTGATGGTAGAAATAAATATAGAACTTGCTACTGTTTGTTGAGCAGATTCATTCTCCAAAACTACAGCTAGGTTTTGAGTTCTTGTTGATTTTCTGATATCAAATGTGTCATTGTACGTGTTCAGTTTTCTATGTACATAGTTTGCCATGCAGTGCCAAAGTAATGCCATTTAAGTGTTCTCTCATGCTCTTCTGTCGAGGACATGTCTCCATGCTGGATTTTAGACTAAGGAAGTCACACGCACATGGGATCTTGAACTGTATGTAGCCTTTTGTGAAAACCCTCCGATTAATTTGATCATCTCATAGAAATATTAGTGTCTGTTTCTAAATGTATTGCCTATAAAATGCTGTATATTGGTCTAGAATACAATGTTATTTAGGATGTATTAATTGTTGATATATAGGCTTTTCTACTGGTCAACTTGTCTTAATTTGACTATTCCATCTTTCCACAGTTGGCATAGCTGAAACCTGTTTGTTGCTTTGTTTAAAAGAAAACCATTTTATGCTTGAAGTTAACAGCACCAATGTCAAGCTAAAGACTGACATTGTAGATGAGGTCTATTCCAGACCACTAGCCAAACTAAGAAATAGCAGTACTGCACCTGTGCCTGCCCTGAATATTTAGGCGCACACCTCCATAATTCATTGCTGGGTCCAAGGCGTGCCATTTGTCAACTTGTGCACTGTAAAATGTACACTTGCAGTTAAGCCAGCAGAACTGTAGATTTGTCTGTTGTGCATCAACCATTAGCAAGTCTGATAAAGCTTGCTTGAACTTTTATTAATTGTGGCAAAAGGACTGTTTGTGTGTGTTTTTTTGGGCACCAAAATGTGCTTGAGACATTTTTGCCTTGTGAGGAAACTGAAATGTAATTAAAAAAAGCATTGCTTTTGTAAACATAATTTTATCTCATTGCTCTGTTTTTAACATGCCTGTAGTAAAGAAAGTTTGAGTTTTATGGAAACATTGACTCTTCCCTTGCAGTGAAATATACAGTATAAGCCTTTAGGTAGCATGTAGGTCTCGGTTTAAGAGAGACCCAGTGCTTACTTGTCAAAGTAAGGTTTAGATTCATGTGTTGGCGCCCGTTGGGTTCAGTGCACTTTGCAGAAAAAGAAGAAGCATTGAAATATGAAAATATATCTATATTTTCAAGTGTCAAAACAGATTTTTAGATGCTATAATCGTTGTTTTGTTATAATTTTTCTCTTTATTTTTCAACATACATGATTTATATTTGAACATTTATGTTATGTATATGACTTGTAAAAGATTACATGATTGTATGTTTATTGTAAATACATTAAATACTATTTTTGTTTTTATTTTTTTCTATTGTGCCTCAATTATTATTGCCAAATTAAGAGTGCATGGTTATTTTGCTCACAGTAGGTTTGAATGCCACAAGACATTTGTTTATTCTGCAGGTTGCTGATTTTTCATTGGCCATGTGGTGGCAATGTTAATAGTGCAAGCCAACAAGAATTGTCATAAGCCCCACCACCTCACCCCTCAAGACTACTACAGACAGTCACAAACACAGTTAATTCAAACTATGAATGCAATGTCATGTTGGCAAACCAAAGGCAATTCTTTGTAAACAAGCTATGACAAACCAATCTGTCATATTGATCGGATCATGCATCGATGGGTTCCTCTGTGCTTGTTTCTATGCTAACCCATGAAGCTCATACAATGGAACTTGGGTTGGGTTCCAATCCAGACTCACACTTGTATTATTATTATTATTATTATTATTATTATTATAGTTATTATTATTATTAATAATAATAATAATAATAATAATAATAATAATAATAACAGTAATAATAATTTTTATTTGTAAAGCGCTTTTCATTGTTAAAACAATCTCAAAGTGCTGTAACAACATTTAGATAACATAATAAAATATATACAATATTGATAAATGCTTAAAACAGAAAAACAGGAAATGAAAAATAAAACAACAGCATTAAAACACAGTTAGAAGAAGGCTTTCTGAAATAGAAATGTTTTTTAGGCCTGATTTGAAAGAAGATGTCTGTGGCATCCTCAGATGCTCTGGGAGGGCATTCCACAGACAGGGGGCTGCAGCATTGAATGCCTGGTTGCCCATTGAGCAGCGCTTAGTTTTGGGGGTAAGGAGAAGCAGGCTGTCCCCAGACCTGAGACAGTGGGATGATCTGTGGGGTATGATTAGCTCTTTGAGGTAAGAGGGGACATTGCCATATGCATTTGAAAGTCAGCAAACAAATTTATTATTCTGTTGTGCACTTTCTCATCGCTTTATTGTATACCTTTTTTACTGCAATATTAAAAGGGTGAATATTTATTCAATTATTTTTTAAAAATTGCAGAAATCAAACGAAGCTTATAATTACATAATTTTCAACCAATTTTCTTAGGAATAAAACTGTTACTTTGGACATGTGGATTATTAATCTAACTTTTCCTGCTTTGAGTTCCTCAAAACCTGACCTGTTTCATTCTTGATATATCTGAAAGCACTTGTGTGCAAATGTATTGTCGTCACAAAGGTATTTTGTATCTGGAAACAAATGCATGTATTAATTGATATTATAGCATTGAAAAAACAATTAAATCAGATTTGGTAGTAGTAATCGTTTTTGTAAAAGAGGGTATGGTGGTGACTTTTAACTCTTTATCGCAAAGGAGGCCACCAAAGATCACTGATCAATATTTCTGTATTAAAGGTTAGTAGTGTAGCTCTCAACTTTATGCAAGGCAGATGACTCGACACATACTTTACATGGCTATTAAACTGAAACTGTAAAGGAAATTTGCTATTTTTGAACAAGGTTTTTCAAGGACTTAAGGTTGCATTACATTCCTCTCTAAATAACCTCCAGAACAATACAAAGCACCACCGTGGAAAGTGCATAGATAATAGCCCATGTTATGGATTACCCAGTGAATAGCCGCTTACAATTACTTTGAGAATATAAAGGGTCGTGCTTGAGGCCAAGCCATAACCCTCTTTATCAGACGGAGGGGCTGTTGTGAGCGCTCCTGTTTCTGGAGTACAGCCGGGTCCTGATGGGGCCATGGTGCGGTGAAATGGAAAGCATGCCATTCCCTGTTGCACTTGATGCCTAGTGACTCTGAGAGGTTGTGTCATGTTCCTTGGCCATTGACTCGATGGCTTGGGACTTAACGACAAAAGCTTGAACCCGTGTTACTCTCTGTGCACTGACAGGGAAATGTGTCTTCCAGTTGTCTTCACATTGACCTAAGGACTCAGTGAGAGTGACGCATCCAGCTAGGGACTCTCACCTCCCTTGCCCATGAGTAACCTTTCAACAACCTCCTCCTGTCTTTCATTCTCTGGTAAATGTTTGCCTCTGCTACAATCACTGCCCTTTAATGTATATTACTTCTTGTACTTTCTGACTTGAAATGTCCCTGTGTAAAGCATATGTGTACATAATGTGTAATAAAAATTAACTAAACAGTAAGTTGGAGTAATATCAAATGGTTGCAATGATGTAAGCAGTCTTCAAAGCTGCCTGAGCTAAAGAATGAACCAAAAATTCATCTAGCTAGACATTGCATTCTGAATTATTATTTTTTACACTGTATGCAAAAGGATATCTTGTTAAAATAACTAGTTATTTGTCTTAAGATTTAGTTCAGGGAGATAACCTAATTTATTACAAGGTTCTCATTGTTAAATGAGAACCTGGTTTTTTGAGTCGGTGGCAGCAGCCCAATTATTCCCAACATGTTCAAAAGGTCAATTCAAATTTGAGGCTGTGAATTGCAAATATTGCAGCAGTCTGTCCTTGCTCTTTTCTAATCTAATAATGTCATCCATCATTTTAGCGACACCTCACATCCCTAGAGTGAAGCCTCTTTCTAAAGAAAACCTGGATTGTTGTGAGATGTTTTACATTAGTACTGCATATCCATTACTTTAACCAAATGATGAATATGACCTGGCTTACTTAACAGGTATGACATGTTTGCTACCATATATTCACAACATTCACAGTTGACATTCATAACCACTTGCCATTCAAAAATTAACAACAAAAAAACGTGCCATCAGCCATTTCGCACTAATATAAAAAGTCCTTCTGATTCCTTGTAGGTTCTGTTGTGGTCATGCTTGAGGGAAAGTCCTGCTTGAAGTAAATCTATTACAGTGATTAGCCCCATACTCCTGCATACTGACAGCTGTGGCACTGGGGGAGGATACATTCGTCTGCCATTGTTTGCACTGCAAAAGCATCCATCACACTAATTACCCCAATGCAAGGCATCTCAGATATGATAGCAGCTCATTTGTAGCAGAGGAGAGAGGCCCCCTCATACGATCTTAAACAGGAGTCCTTCACTCCAGCTTCCCTGCACATAACTAACTAACCCCTCCTGGTTGACATATTGGAATGATGAATCCATCCTATATGAAAAGAGACTAATTGTTCAATAATTAGGCCAGGTATGGCTTAATCCGTGTAGATGTCTGCTGCTGTGAAGATAAGAAAAATGTATGAATGACATTACGTTTTTTATAGATTTTTTCTGTATTTGGTTTTTAAAGTATTTATTGTCATGACACATCACAATTGTAAAAAATATTGTTCTCTTTTCTCAATCTTAGATCTTGAACCATGTCCTGTCATTCCTCGAAGGAAAAAGGATTTCTAAAAGGAAATCATCTGGTTAGCAGGGCAGGGCAGGGCAGGTTACTTCATTTTGTGCATTTATTGTATATTTAAAAATGTTGTGTTTGTGTTTGTGTGTGTGTGTGTGTGTGTGTGTGTGTGTGTGTGTGTGTGTGTGTGTGTTTGTGTGTCTATCTCCATTTTAAAGCATGCAACAAAAAAAAAAGTTGTTCCAAAGCTTTTTAAATGTGCCTCCAAATAAGGAGTATTTTTTAATGAATCATTCCTAAAATTATCTTAGGCCATAGTATGTTGCCAGAAGGGTTATTGAAAGGTGAGAGGTGGCTGACCAACTAAACCATAATGCGATAGCTAAAGTAATCTGGATGACTAGCTATTGTTGCTCTGTGTCCAGGATTTGACCTGCTTAACAACTTAAATAGGATTTCTAATTTGTTTCAATGGCAGCCAAGGTTAACAGCAGTGAGATAATCTACCTGCCTTGTTGGCGATCAAAAATCTTATGTTGTGTACAGGAAACCATGGACAGTATTTGTTTGTTTACTGTTTAAATTAAAATGAGCTACACTACTAACTCCACTAGTTTTGCTAGATCTAATATTTTTGGGGAAATTTTTACATTCAGCAGAAAAGTACTTTCACTATATATATAGATGTATACAATACATAAAATACAATAAGAATGTAGATTCTAAATAAAAAACAAATTAATGCGTTTTATGGCGATTCATTGTGATTGGTGTACGTTGTATTTGATGTTGTGCACTTGCTTATGGCATATGTAAGTAATGTCACATCTATAGTTATGCACTGTTTTGTCATGTTTTGTAGAGGCCTGCACAATGTTAATCAAGTTAAATTCGTGGGAAATGTAATCTGTCATGGTTAAAAGGCAGTTCTAGTTCTGATGGACAAGGTTTATGGACAAGGTTTAAACTAATGTGCTTATTGTGATCCTTACATCTGATAGTTTACCATGGATTCCAAACGGGCAGCAAATCTCTCACTGAGTTCTATCTCAGGCCAAAGTGTAAGTGACATTTAGATCCTAACCATTTATCTCATTGGCCATCTACTACGCTTTTACCCATCCTCCCTCTTAAAAGACAGGCTTGCTCTTCTGTTTAAGAAGGTGAATTCCCAGAAGAGTAAACGCCTGGATACTAAACTGATCCACTATATTGTTTCCTTAGTAGTAAACAAGACATGCACAGGCCTCACTGGATCCTACTGATGAAGCCTCTGACACTAGCCCAACTTCCTTAGACAAGTCTTGTTGCTGATGGGATGTTGGACTTTATGTTACTCAGTATCTTCTCTCTAGCTGCAGTCTAGATGAGTGTTCTTCCTTCATGCTCAATATAATGGGTGTAGTGCATCTGTCCCATTATTTAACTCTCAATGGATTTACAGTGAACCATATGGTGCCACTGGTTGGTTGGGGTGGAATAAGCTTAGCGGTGAGACATGATGCAATGATGTGTGGAAACCAATCTGACAGGATAGCTGAAAAGCTGTAACATATCTCATAACCGGCCCTGTGATAGACTGGCGACCTGTCCAGGGTGTACCCCGCCTCTCGCCCTGTGTCCGCTGGGATAGGCTCCAGCCCCCCCCCCCCCCCCCCCCCCGTGACCCTGTACAGGATAAGCGGTAAAGTTAATGGATGGATGGATGGATATCTCATAACCACCCTGTGATATTGCAGAAAAGGGACAGTGAATTCCAGTGTATATACAAAGCACAGCAGGTGTGTATTCAAAGCTTCCTCCCCCAATTAGCTCACTTTCCTCTCTCCCTTAGTTAATATTGTAGTAGTATCAGGTTGCCAAAACAATTTTATGTGGCTTTATGTGAAGCTGAGAAAATGTGGCTTAGTATCTTATGACGCTAGAGGGCATCACATTACTGCAAGTTAATTTGCCAATTTTGTATGTGATTTCCAGTGCTCTCATGTTAAAGAACAAAGGAATTTCACTGAGTTGAATGATTGTTTTCGCTCTACAAAGTTAGACATTATCAAACTATTGAACGATGTTTCTCAATAGTAAGTTAAATATTAGAATGGGAAAAGGTTTTCTTATTTCGAACTTATGAATGCACATATGTTGCTGAACGCATTTCCAACCACTTAATTTCATAGTTGGAAATTGTATTTCTGAAATGCTAAGTTGCCGGTCCCAATTTATATTCGAAGACGGCAAAAAAAAGTGATATGCTGGTGTTGCGACTACAAAATGGGTAAACGCTCAACCTGGGTTATAGCTAAGGACAACCTATTTCCTCATATGGAAATCTAACGTCAGCTAAGTCACACCCGTCACGTTCAAGCACACTAGTCCAGTCCAAGAGCAGGCACTCAGCCATAGTCAACAACCGCTTCTATTTGTGACTATGTTCTAGGATAACTTAGGTATAACTTATTTTGATAGCACGAATCATCTGGTAAGTGTAACTGAGTCTATGGTTGACATCACAATATTGGCGGGGTGCGCAACGAAGATTCACATGACCCTTGGTTTTGAAACGGTATAGAAAAGAAGATTTTTTTTTTATCATTGCAGGTCGGGTTCCATGAAGATTTGGGTTGGAATCTCACGTATCGTATCTTGTCTCTCTTGCTGGTTCAATGGAAAGCTGATGGGCTTAATTTTCTATCCGGCATTGGAATTTGGCCACTGTTCATAATTTCATCCTCACTTTATTCCTAATATTATAACAATCATATGTTGCTCTACATTTTAAAAATAGACATCCACCAATAAATCAGAACGCAGACCTTGTAGAGTAGTAGCATTTACATAAAGTAATGTTGCAATAGTATAGCCTATTGGTTTTTATGTCCAAAACTGACCATATTATCATTGGGTAATTTGGAAAGTTAGGCGCGTAAAGTTTTTTAAAAGATTGACCAACAGATATGGCAATGGTATCTTGGAGAAGCGCCGAAGAAGAGGTCGCCGATTCTCAAGGCACAATTTCCTCTCCAGCCTCTCAAGTAGGATCGTTGTCCATCTCCAGCGATTTAACGGGACATCTGAACCCGACATCTTCAATGGAAGTCCCTCCGACATCTCAAACAACTATCCAAGGCGTACCCTCAAGTAATTTGACACAATCCATTACGAACCAGACATCGAATAATACAATGGACAAGCAACTCCAGCCGATAGAATGCGTCGTATGTGGGGATAAATCTAGCGGGAAGCATTACGGACAGTACACATGTGAAGGATGTAAAAGCTTTTTCAAAAGGAGTGTCAGGCGAAACCTGTCCTACACTTGTCGTGCAAGCAGGAACTGTCCTATTGATCAACATCATCGGAATCAATGTCAATACTGTCGCTTGAAGAAATGTCTCAAAGTGGGCATGCGGAGGGAAGGTAAATATATGACCAGGCCCAGCATTACTCATTAGGCTATCTGTGTAGAACACATCCTTGCACTTTACAAAATGACTGTGGCAATTTAATATTATACGCGGGTGCATCGGCCGTTAGTCCAAATGATTCTTACTTCTGCCTATCTTGCTTGTTTTTTATTTTAGCTGTAGTAGCTCTATAATTTTTAAAACTGTATGCTGTATAGCTTCACATTTTCTTTTATTGTCTTCTGATAAAGGTTTTGCCTTGCATAGAGGCAGTTGTAGGGCCTACTCTGTGCATTATGCATGCTGCCCTCATGTTGTGCAAAACCTTATGAACCAAGTGTAACCACATTCAGCTATAGCTATCAGTCATGTTGTTATGCACTTTACAGACATTTATATCTTTGATGTTTATCTGTTTTATTACAGCGGTGCAGAGAGGGCGAGTGATACCAACTCAGTCCTATCATGGGCAGTTTGCTTTGACAAATGGAGACCCTCTCCAGTGCCACTCATACTTGTCTGGATACATCTCTCTACTTTTGCGAGCAGAGCCCTATCCAACTTCTAGATATGGCACTCAGTGTATGCAGACGAACAACATTATGGGGATCGAAAACATTTGTGAGCTGGCTGCCAGGATGTTATTTAGTGCTGTGGAGTGGGCCAGAAATATTCCCTTTTTCCCAGATCTCCAAATAACGGACCAAGTAGCCCTGCTGAGGCTGACCTGGAGCGAGCTGTTTGTTCTGAACGCAGCACAATGCTCAATGCCGGTTCATGTTGCCCCCTTGCTGGCTGCAGCAGGCCTCCATGCCTCGCCCATGTCTGCGGATAGAGTGGTGGCTTTCATGGACCACATTCGGATATTCCAAGAACAAGTAGAGAAGCTGAAAGTCCTGCATGTAGATTCAGCAGAGTACAGCTGCATCAAGGCCATTGTGCTTTTTACATCAGGTAAACACAGCAATTTTATCATTTCTGTAGGCCTATGTGTGTAATCTAAATACAAATCTACAAACTTGTTCAAAGGGTCTTTCAATTCGATGGAAGATGAAATCTTTAGTAGCCGATTATTATAATTATTTTTTCATTAGCGTGCAACAATAATTATGCTTTATAATGGTGATTATGTAATCGAATAGGATGCTAGTCAAAATAGGATTTCCTAAGAATGACCACATTCCTTTTTAGGAACATAATTTGTCTTCATTATAAGTTTTCTGAAACAGCTGGCTTAAAAATGTCAAATTACCCAAAAAGACTATAAAAAATCGAATGAATGAATTAAACATTAAAACAAACACAAACACAGTACTTATGTATTATCTGAAAAGATTCCTTGGACATCTGAGAGTGACAACCTTTCATTAAATAATTACTACACTGATTAGTAATTTTGACTAATAAATCCTTTTCTAGTATAGTAAAGAAGTTTACATAATTTCCCCATCCCATTTATACATCCCATTTTGGAATGCTTCACTGGTCCCCAAGCTTTCTGTGCACGTGTTTTTTTAAAACTGGGACGTGACCCTTATCTCACCCCTACTTTGTTGCTTACGTTCATCAATTGAGAAACAGTGTAGGCAACTGGAATTAGAAAAAGAAAACATTTTGTATTGTAATAGAAGCCTTGAGTAGTAGTTTGGAATAGCAGTTTGGAAAGTAGCCATGGCTACCAGTTGTATAGAATTTAATATATTATTATTTGTGTCCTCGGTCTTATTACTCTCTTGTGAGAAATAGCGCCATCTTTGATTCCTTTTTACATGGGCAGGCCTACATCTATTCTTGCATGAACTAATTTAACATATAGGCCTATTAACCTATTGCAGCGCGTCATACACTTAAGCACTTAAGCGTTTGAGAGTAAATGCTGAAAACCAATATTGTTTTCTTTAATTTATTCGTTACTGTTTTTGACTTATACTGCCGTTTAAAACATAAGCACACTGACCAATTATTGTTTGTTACATCTTTTTGTAGATGCCTGTGGTCTGTCAGACGTTACTCATGTGGACGGCCTTCAAGAAAAGTCCCAGTGTGCTCTGGAGGAGTATGTTAGAAGCCAGTACCCCAATCAACCAACAAGATTTGGAAAGCTATTGCTCCGATTGCCTTCTCTTCGCACTGTCTCATCTTCGGTCATAGAACAGTTGTTCTTTGTCCGTTTGGTCGGAAAAACGCCAATTGAAACTCTCATAAGGGACATGCTACTTTCTGGAAGCAGCTTTAATTGGCCCTACATGTCAATTCAATAGATATGAACGAAAGCAACTAGATTTCAGCAACTAGATTTAAAAAACTAGCCGGTGGGGGGGGGGGGGGGGGGGGGGGGGGGGGGGACGGGGGGGGGGGGCGTTCTTTAAGAGTAATGAAGAGAGTGACAATGTGTGGGTTCAGGCTCAAATAGCCCATTATTTATTGGACTTGGTGTATATTGTGCTTAATGTTTTAGATATAGTTTTCCTATGTTTCAAATTTTTCCCTGGATGAGGAAATATGCAGGGAAAAAGTTGGGTCAGTTATTTCCCATTTCATGCGAGCAGGGCACTTAGGATATGTCTTTTTTCATACATGTTTCAATAAATTCAGCACAATATTGACCATATTGTTTTAACCACCACTTATCTAACCCATTTATCCCCTTTATTATTGATGTATAGGTTTACAACACAGTGTTGCACCTCACTTTAATGTGGTGTTTGCCTGTATTTTTACACTCTTATTAATTACTGAGGTTAAATATATTTTCAGATCCTCTTAAACTGTGGTTTTAAATTAGTCATGTGTTATGTCAATTACAAAGAGATTTTATGATCAGTGTTTCATTTGTTAATCACTGCAGGGTCTTGCATTTTTGTGCATGTGATGACTGCAACCGTTTACTTAAACGTGTTTGTGTGCACGTGCGCGTGCACGTGGCGGTTCGTGAGTGTGTGTGTGTGGGTGGGTGGGTGCGTGTGTGTGTGTGTGTGTGTGTGTGTATGTAAAAGAGAAAGAAGAGATATTATTAATTTACATTTGTTGGTGTTTACCTAATTTTAAACATCCATTCCTACTGTACTGTGAAAACGTATTGCTATCGTACTAAATTATAATTCATGATTTATAATAAAAAAAGGGTTTCCTTTACAAATGGAAGCCTGAATGTCTTACTTTAAATTGGATGTGTTAGTTTCACTATTGTCTCTAAATATTTACTTACACTCTAAACATAAAAGGATCAAAACAGTGTATTGGTTTGGCAGCATCAAGGCCTATGTGATATTGACAGATATGGGGGGTTGCGGTAATCAAAGTAGCCTAATAAAGTAATTGGTTGGTTGGCCTATGTCAGTTTACGTGCCTTTATCAATGATATATATTATTTGATATTTCAAAGGCCTCCTGCTGTAACACTCCACTGCATGTCCCGGTTGAATGTTCCTCAACTAAGTGTGGCATTGTGGCTATAACCTCGAGGTTCTAAGGCCTGCATTAAGCTGAGTAATATCAAATACATTAAATAACTGATTAATTTGGCTTGTTCAATAGAAAACTACATAAAGTTCTATACAATTCAGTAAGGTTTGATTTGCTGTTATGCTTTTTAGTTTTTCTAATATATGTAGGCCTATATATAGGTATACATAGGCCTATATGTTTTTCAGAACATTTGTGCGACAGCTAAAAAAAAAACATGAAACATCATGAACAGACCGTAAAATCAATCTCGCGCAGTATATTGTAGTCGACAAAGCGTAAATTCAGACCTCGGATTATCGTTGCTACTCTGGTCCTCCATTAATGTTTGGACAACTACCTAATGAGAGCTCCCTCGGTGCCGTGTCACTGTGGTTTACTCTCATCTGAGTGGAATATTCCTCTATATAAAGTCTTACTCATCTATTAGGACTTTGAAGTTCACTTGCAGTCGACAAATTCTAGAGGCCCAACTATTTTCTGCAATTTTATAGCTTCTATCTAAATATTAAACTTACTGTTCGTTCCATATTATGGCATCAAATGCCCAGAGTATTTTAAATTGTGCTTCAAACAAAGCTGGCCTGCCGTGACCTCTGTGCCATATAGGCTATCTTAATTATTGACCATAGATTTTGTTTGATATTTAAACAAAACCTTTTTAAGCCTGCTCATGATGTGGTAAAGACTTAAAAAACATTCATTTAGTTAGAAATTATATTACACATTATATCTTTACTGTTTTAAATATCCATGGGTAGGCCTATAGTTGTTTTGTCTTTTGATATGTTTCAATTTAGCGAAACTGTGAACATTTAGGCCTACAAAAAGTTGTAGTATAAAACGTCATAAAATGATTTCCTTTCTATTTTATTGAATTTGACATATATTGTGCCGTTTGTTCGATAATTTGAACTATCTTTTGAATGTATTTTTGCACAATTGTAAATACAACAGAAGGTCGCGGCTAAAGTTAATACCTATCCTACAAGTCAATAATTGTGAAGATTCAATAAAATAGTTTGTGCAGATTAATCTATTACACGATTTGAGCACTTAATGTATCTGTATATTATTATACTTTTTAGAAAATCTAACAATAACAAATATTAAATAGTCCTATCACATTGGTTGCTATTGTAGTAATGTAGTTTATATTTGGCAAAAACACACATTTTCATAATGTGTCATCTAGAAAAGTGTCTATTTGGTAATATTTCGATTATATTATCTTTCTTTAAGTTTCAATGCGCGTATTTGACTTGTTAAGTTACCAGAATAATTGCAATAAACTACATTGTTAATTATATTGAGCTGTCAATGCTAAAAAGACACAAGCTAACAAGATTTTACAAACAAACATCAGACATTTATGGAACAAGTTGAAGAACTTGATGATTGTGTTTTTTATGTTATTATCTCATGGTACTATAGTTGATGTTTCTAAAAACAATTAAATTAAGAGGCTACAATTGATTGTTTTAGGTATATACATTTAAAAAAAAACCTTTTTTGAGATGGCTTCGGGATAGATTGTTAAGCATGTATTCGACATTCAAGACGTAGAGATGATGTAGATGCCATTACATAAGAGAGAGACATTTTTAGATCGATATAATAAGAGATATAAGTTGACAAACACAGACAGAAAGACAGATATTGCTCACACATATTTTTTATATCGTAGTATATATGTATATGTTGATTATTAATTAATATGATTTTTTTTTTATTTTAAAAATCCAAATCCTTTAAACTTTTTTCTCCTGAACTTTGCCATGGTCTTGTGTTGTATACAGCCAAATTGCATGATTGTTTGATTTTTCATTCTTGTGCTCTTGCCATTTATTGGAAAAAGTCGTCTGCAGACGACATTTTTATAAAACAAATTGTAGTCTACAAGGATTGTGGCAATCCATTAAGGACAATCTAATTAAGTTCAAGGTCCAGACCAACACTCAAGTTCAGGCCCGCAGTAGCACGGAGAACAGTATGAATCCTTATTTTTCTGTGATTTTGTGCTACACTTAAAAAAGGTCTAAAAAAATCTAAGTCTAAAACCAAATAAAAATCCACAATGTAAGCACTGTTATACACTCAGTTATGAACCAGTAATTATTATGTGTTTAATCTAAAACATTTTTTGTAACTTGTTAGTTTTCCAGCAGGATGCCTTATAAGCTGTTCACACTATTTTAAAACATTATTTTCTGTGGCTATTCTTTGAAATTCAATAGGCTGTAAAAGCTATTATGATTATATATTTTATTGCTTTGTTATAACAAACAATAAGTAATGTTGGTGTACTCTCTGCAAACAGCTTGCCAGCCTATAGAAGTAATGAGGGAGCCTTCTCAAAATATAGAATTTTAAAATAGTGACAAGATACAATTTTCAGAGTAAAGTTGAATGCCATGGTTTGTAATCTATAGGTTGTGGAACATTGTAAAATGTTGGCCTAAATGCAACAGTTTGCAGCCAATGCATGTTGTCTAGCAATATGTATAGTTTAAATCTTCTTTAGCAGACAGGTTGTGTAAAACAAAGTATGAAAAGACATTTACTATTACAATAAAAAGCATTTGGTCCCAAAAATAGACTAACTACTACAAGAAAAGTCATTCCTTTTATTAATGCTTCAGATAACGAAAATACAGAATTAGATTGTAGTATGTACTCATCATCAACTTCATTGTTGGTGGACACTGATTCTCAGATTATAGCAGATTTTCCCTGTTTCCCCCACCCCTCTATCTCTCTCTCTCTATCGCACATACACACAAACACACAAACACACATACTCTCTCTCGTTCTTCCTGTCTTGCTCCGATGAACTTACATAAAGCATTGAGGCGATCAAGGATACAATGAAAACACCATGTTTTGTATATTTTTTTTATAATTTAATGTTTTTTTTCTTCTGCAGATGGATATGCAATATGACAGACCAAAATAACTCATAAAAAGGATAGGTAGGTTTTTTCTGTCTTTTAATTCCAGCCCTTGTCCCTGAACTGCCCTTTTAATCCTTTGGTATGTGTCAGTGACATCACAGAACACCAAGTAGTTTAGTTCCCTCCTCTTGTGTCTCATAGTATAGCGAGTGGATGAGGAGACTCACTGGCTCCCTTCAATGACCTTTGACATGGAGGCTGCTTTCTGCTCAAACATGTGAAAAAAACCATAATGATATAATGTGTTGGGCGTGAGATGGCTGAAACTGTATCCTCTAGCTAGAAATGTAAAGAGTAGCCTGTGCTCTTTAAATGTTTAATTCACTGGGTAAAAATGATAGGCCAATTAATTCTGTTAATGTTCAGAGATGACTTTGTTGTTGCTAAGAAACAGGTATATTTCCGAACAAAGTCTGAACGTGAAATGGTCTCAGCTCTTAGCTATTGTAGAACATTAAAGGATCCCTATGTCCAATTTTAGACTCACAGCAAAAAAAAGTCGGAGGGAGTGCAATGAACAACCATTTTGATGGTTGATGCAAGACAAACACGCTTTTCTGGCTCTCAAACGAGTGGAATAAATCGGTTTGGGATCTAGCCGGGAAGGCAGGAAGGATGGCAGGATTAGATATGGGTGTATTTTATTGGGGGTGGAGCCTGGTAGTCTGTGAAATGGAGGTCTGGTGAGCGAAAATGAAAGAAGCAGCGACGGCAGAGGAGGCGATATGTCAGACGCATGAGAAGATGAAGATTTGACAGGGAGGTGACAGAGAGTTCAATTTAAACGAGGCCTGTCGATTAGCACGGCTCCGGCAGTGACAGGTGGAATCTCAGGGGGACGTCTGTCACTCTGTCGGCTGCCAGTCTGGTCACAGCACAGATCACTGTGGACACATGTGGGCGGCGCCACTCATGTACAGAACCAACAATGTGGGCCGTCATTGGCCAGGCCCACCAGACAATTTGCCAATCAGAACCTAGATTAAACCTTACTGTGTAAAGAATGTGTAAAGTCAACTTTATCCCCACTAATACAATAATATCAGTGATTTCCAAAGAATCGTTTCAGGACAATGTTTTTAATCTGAAGGAATGCACAAATGACTTTTAAGATCATGTAAACAGTATTTTTTGAAGTTGTCATTCACACTTACACAGCCATCTTTGTGGTTTTACGAATGTGTTGAGAGGGACATGGTGTGATAGGGTGGGCTGTTGCAAAGATCTATTAAGATGCAAATCTTTCTGGTTGGAATTCACTAACTTTTTTGTTCAAACAGAGGGAACACACCGGGAAAGGGGCAACAGAGAGGGAGGGTAGGGCGAGGAACTCCCATACTGAGATTGAGAAAACATGCCACATCACACGAGTCAGAAGAAACTCACAATAATCAAGATGGTCATGTAAAAATAGACGAGAAAAAATTGCATTATTTTCTTGTCATGAACACAAGTTAACCAACGTACTTTTAGAACCATGCCTCATCACGACTGTGTTTTACAGTATTTTAGTGAATGCAGAGATGCAGAACAGTAGACTTTATTTAGCATGCTGTCATGGTAACATGACGGTACCACGACGTAGAAGAGATCTCATGGCAATTTGAGACAAGAAAGAAAGGTTATAATAAACACCATGAAAGATCAGAAATTCAACAGGGTCAACATTATTAATGTAAGGGAGAGCGGGATAGATGGAAATGGGTTTGTCATATTAACATAAAGTAAGCCGTGAGTCCATGCATATGTATGGAACCAATAATATACTTCAGATATGTAGTCATTTTGAAAGTACTTTGTGTTGTAGCCACATACAGTTGTGGGGTTTGTTATGTGCTCCGTGCAAACCATTTGTAGTATAAAATAACATGCAAAAGCATAACAATTGTATTATGTTTAATGAATTGTCAAATATCTTCTAGTGTAATACCGTACTAGGTTTTTATACAGTTGAAGAAAAACTGATTATTTTAGAAGATGCATCGGCCATAATTGACCTATATTATAAAATTTGAAGTACAATATAATCTAACAAAACTACAAAGTAAAGAAAAGTGTGTCTCCATTAAAATTTGTTTTTTACAATCTAGAAGGACAATTATGTTTGCAGTCATTAGAAGCATATAGAGAAAACAAACAAATTCTCTGTTTTTGGTGTCTTGAAGACGGATTGATTTGATAGTATCATATTATATAGATTATTCATCAATGATCCATTGTGGCTGTGAATATTTCAAATGACCTGAAAGTACATGTCCTTAATTCAACAGGAAACCTAAATAATAAATAACATGATGGATCTGAAAATGTACTAGGCCTTTAATATTGTTTCTATTTAGAGGGGATAGTCAAATTTCTTTTCAACATTTAGCAATCTCTATGTGGGTGTATACCAGTCAGTGATTAAAGTGTGGGTCTATTCAAATAGTTAGTGAGGCTGACATTTTAAAGAATGGATGAAGGTAATAGTTTTGGGATGAAGTTGTTTAAATGTAGCTCGATTTGAGATGAAAAGAAAGTGTGCTTTTGTTAGCTTGAAGAGTGGTGCGTAAAGACTGACCTACAAGCCATAGGTTCTGACACTGCTTCAATCCACAAATAGCAGGGGTGGTGGATGATATGTGATCTTAATGCCACGATCTGAACTCTTAGACTAACACCATATCAAGACCATTTCTGAATTAAAACATTTCTTGTCAACAAAAAAAGGGTGGTGACATCTTCACTGAAAGTAGGGAATCATATTTGATTTGACAGAAACGTAGGACGTTATTTTGATGATATCTGTCGGATTTTGGCCAATATGAGTTTGAAGTTTTTAATTTGACATTCAACTCAATAGAAAGACAGGCAAAGAGAGTGAGGCACAGAAGAGCAGCAGACCGGTAGTGTGAAAGCTGGGGCCCTGGGTTGCTGAGCCCTCAATGGGAGCCCCAGAGAGGTGACCAGTCTTATTGAGAACAGGTTACAGGGGGAAGGGAATGCTTTTGCTCTCTGTTTGGCCTCATGACCCACTGTCCAGCCTCTGCTGCAGTGTCTTTGAGACCCAACATATTTATTTGAGCCGGTTTGAAGAAAGAGGGTGGTTGCTGTCAGAATAAAGACATTGGTATTCTGACAGCTTCATCTGCTCTAAAGAGGAAGCCGTGACAGGCGCACAATGTCGCTGCTTGGTACAGCCTCTTGTGCATGAGTGTCATATTTAAACATGCTGGGAATCTGGGGAACCTTGGAGAAACTGGACTCGCTGCATGGTACATTGTTAATATAATCAATTGAATACATTTGTGATTAACGTGTTTGAATACCTAAAGCCATAACCATGGAATGAAGAATTTTAGATACAGAAATTAGGAGATATGACATGACACAAAAATGGCATGTGCTCAGCATGCGTCATACAGTATCAAATTTCTTTAGCTATGCAAGCATGATTACGCGGTGACAATGCAACCCACTGCTATCAAGGTAATATGCCAATGCACATACCGTCATTGTTCCCTATCAATAAGTCATTCTCTGAGCCGTGCCACCGATGGCCATAATCCAACCCTCTACAAACTCATTGTGGTTGAGACAAAGAAGATGGAGAAGGGAACAGCTCTGGCAATTGCTGCGGCAGAATGCTGCCGCCACAGCATCATCACAAGCCCTTTCAGCACACTCTCCTCCATCAGCTCAAATTACTGTCTGATTCTAATTGATTTGAATAATAACAAAAGAATGCTTGTTAATGATGAACATAATTGTCCCAGACAAAAGGGCAAACAACACAAAACACACTTTAAAGTCGGAGGAAACAGAAGGCGACATCTTGGCTCCAGACGCTATGCAGGGAAGGACATTTCAGAACAGACATCCATCTCCAGCAGAATCCCGTTCCATTATTCTGGTGCATGGCACATGGAACATCAGCACTCAAACACTTTACGATTAGAACCAAACAATGGACATTAGAATGTCTCTGTTGTAAAGTAAAAAAGGTTGCAGGGTTTTATGTGATCAATAATAATCAGCATGTACAGTGTGTCTCACAAAGGAAATAGCTTTCATCAGACACAAATGTGCTGGAATTATTACATTAGACTATACATTATCATGCTAATTGAGTCAACACAGCAAGCTTGTACCAGTTTAAAAATCTTCACGTCTGGTGCACATTTTTCTGAAAAATAAATTCATATTATATTTCGCTGTAATTAAAACAACAAATGATACTTGACATGAACCGTTTTTTATTATTTTATATTGTGCATTGACTACATCAACTATAAATCATTATGTGTGACTGAAGATCAGCTCCCACCCCGACTTTGCTCCATCCACCCCTGGCCAACCACTGGTGCTGTTGTTGGGGTGGTCACGGCTGTTCCTGTCAATGCGCTGCTGGTCCTGCAGCCCCCTCTGATCTGCCAGCCTGTCACTCCCTCCCTCGCTTATTTCCCCCCCGCCTCCCTTGCAGTGCCCAAGCGTCAGGAGATTACTGAAGCTGTGCTGACATCTCTATCAACCTGACCCACCACTGTGCCCTTTTCCTCTCACACTCTCGCCCTCTCCTCCTCCTCCTGCCACCACCATCCCAACCCCCTTTGCCCCCGCTCTCTAAGATCTGTCACTTTCTGCCCTTAACAGCTTACCACAGAAAATCTAAAAAAAGACTCAATTTAGTATCTCTCTCTCTCTCTCTCTCTCTCTCTCTCTCTCTCTCTCTCTCTCTCTCTCTCTCTCTCTCTCTCTCTCTCTCTCTCTCTCTCTCTCTCTCTCTCTCACACACTCTCTCTCTCTCTCTCTCTCTCTCTCTCTCTCTCTCTCTCTCTCTCTCTCTCTCTCTCTCTTTCTCTCTCTCTATTGCTACCCTGTTCTTTTGTAGTCTCTTCCAACTCCCATGCATCGGTATAAATGCTGTAAGTGCCCTCTGCAGGTTTCTCTGTGGGTTTCTGATTAGAATGTCGTACCTGCCTCTCTCTCTCTAGTCTACAGAATATGTCTGGTGCTGTTGTGTCGGTCTGGCAGATCAAAGGAAACCCCCATTCCTCGGAGGCAGCTTGGAAAATATTAAGGCAGCCTATAGTCCATCAGTTTGAGAAACCAGTCCAGAGAGAATTAATTGCATGTGTAATCCACTCTAACTGGAAGAAAGGTACAGATTACTTCGCATGACTTAGATTTTATTTTTATAAGACATTAAATTGAGTTATCCAATGAATTTTGTCTATGACGGCAGACCAATATCTTTAAAACGTCCCTCAAGTGTTAGCTTTTTCGATTTTAGGTGGGTGTTTCTGCAAACAAACTTCAGATGAGCTCTTATTCTTCGATTCATGATTTGTTATGAAGCATGAAGTAACCCAGACTGTCACAGTTGGTAGGGGGTGTATGCTCAAATATGCTGTCCATTAGCTGTCAACAATGACTGCGGTCTTCCACCCCATGGGATCAGGGGGAAAGCATCATCTCATCCTAAGTCTCACACAGAAATCACACAGGCGCCATTGTCTCAAGGAAGCATGGGATCTTTTTGTGTGTTGGCCTCCACCGCCATTGGGAGTGGACTAGCCTTACGTTTGCAGTCTGTAAAAAGGCTTTCATTGGGCTAGGGCCGTGAAAACTGTGAGGTGCAAGCTTTGAATTAGAAGAAGTATATAGAAGCTATGGAGTAGATTTGGAGCAAGGGGCTCCCCTTCTCTCTTTCTCTCTCTTGCTCTACCTCTCAGTCGCTTTGGGAGTCCCCCTTCTCTCTTCTTCTCCCTGCACTGACCTCCCTTCTCCACCTCCATTTAATAAAGCCTGGCTCTGGTCATTATTTTGGGCAGATGGAGACGGGGGCAATCCGTGAAAGGAGCTGGTGTCACTCCTAAGGAGAGGATGGTAGGGATGACAGAGAAGAAAAAGCAAATCAGAGAAAAGATCAAAAAGAGAAGCTTGCTTTTCATGCGCCTGAAAGCGCTAAAGAGGATAAGGAGCGATCGGGCCCAGGGTCTCCTGTCCTCTCTGGCAATTAGACTCAGCTGATGGAGAGAAAGGCATGAATGGCAGGGTTCAAGGCCCTCTCTAGGACTCACACAACAGGGTGGGGTTTTCCCCGACGCCTCCTTTATCTTCTCCTCCTTTCAGAGTGTCAGAAATGCAGCTGAAATATCTCCCGAAGAAGACAGCACAATCCCGATGCCACCGTCTTAATCACGGTGGCTGATGAGATTGGGGGGATGAGAATTGTTTGAGAGAAAACACACATTTTCTTCTTTTCACAATTCATCTTACACTTCATGAGGCTTGTGATTGAATGTGATTGTTTTATTATATGTATTAACTCCAAAATAAATAAAGCAGACCACACATATTTAAAAAAACATAGAAAATAATTAAAACATTGACAATTGCAATTTGTGGAATTCACATTTATTATTATTCAATAATGCATTTTACATTTATTATAATTTTTTTGTAAAATACATCAGCACTGACGTACACAAAAACATTATGCATACTGTATATCATGTAAGGTTCATATATTCTTACAATGGTTTGAGCTGTTCTATATAATTCATAAACTATTTGATTAGGAAGCCACCTCCGTCCCAGTCACAGCAATATTTCCCATAGGAGCCTATTACCATCCTCTACATATGCAAGATCTCCAAAAGGCTGTACATCATACTCACTGAGGGACAGACCAAAAGACATATGACCTCTGCCCAGACTTTGTATAACGCTAAGACATAGGCCTACTTTGTCTTGAAATAATTTAAATTGGTGGGTTTTAAATTTTCTCAGCAGGTTAAAAAGTACAATCACTTTGGTAAAGTGATAAATGTGAATTATAGTTTCTGAATTGGGGTAGTCAAGGTCTCAAAAAATACAGATTTGACCTGACTATTTTAAGGAGGTTCTTTAATCCAATCCAAATGATTTAACCCATATTTTAAATAAATTTTACTAAACAAAAAACATGTTTAAACCTAGGACACTTAACCCAAACCCCTCATGTAGAAACAGAATTAACCGAAAAGTAGACTACTCTAAGAACAGAAGGAATGATTTGAATCACACATCCAGCCTCAATTAGCTTTCCCAAGTGTCCTCTCAACCAGGTGGTCCAGAACTGCAAAACGGAGCAGATCCTCTCTCAGCCTTCTAAAGGTGATGCTACTGGTCATCTTTCTGACTGTCCAACTTATGGATAATGGTGACCAAAAACAAGTCCCCTCTGACACTGAAGACATTGACATCAGCACCAGAATTGTGACTGCCAACACAGGTCCATTAAGATGCTATGTCATTGATTATTGTAGTAACCACTGTTTGTGAAGGAAATTCCAAATACAGCGATTCCCAGCTCAATTATGGACATCGGCTATTGATATGGCATGTCCAACATCCAAGGGTAAATTGATTGCATAGACAAAGGCAAAAGGCTAGAAAAGAAAAAGAATATATAATCATATATTTCCATATTATGATTTGCATACTGATTAATCATTGTTAATTTATTGCCATATTATATTGCATACCAGTAAACCACTATGTCCGGTCAATTGGTAAGGGTTGAAAGTATGACTGTTTCACTCAATTCCTTCCACACTATTTCATTATAGTATGCCATGTCTTTGCCTGGGTATAAGTATTCTGTGAATGTCCTTGGACACCACTCTCATCTGAGGTACATGTTGGCATTGGAGGGTCCATTGACGAACAGGTTTATGAATTGGACGTATAAGCCACAGCAGTTGTCTAAACATTACTTGAATCTGTTAATAAAATGCATTGAAACAAGCATTGAAATATACACATACTCAAAACATTGAATATACTTTTTTTCTCTCTTCCTATTGAGATAAAATGTTCTTGCATTCTTGTGACATATTGCTCCTTTCCATTTCTCAGCTGGTAATAGCCCAGGGGGTCTTCTTGAGCAAGTTCTTTGATGATGGCCTGCTGTGCCCTGAGTTGTGGGCTGCAGGCTCAGCTATGAGGGCAGCAGGGGCAGAATGCTGGAATGACATAGATGGAAGGGCACCCGTGGGCATCTGGAATCCAAGCCGAGCCTCTGGCCATGGATGCAGAGGCAACAGTGAGCCAAAACTCACCTGGCTCATATCTCACACTCTACTGTATAAGCGGCGGAAGACGGAGAGGATTTCGATGTTCCTCCAAGGATTGTCTGCACAATCCTGCAGGCTGTCTATACAGATTATGCTGATGTATGGGATTAAGAACCCCCACTCAAAAGGATTGGCAGCATTGGACAGTAAATCATCAATAGAATTATGAATGTGTTTGATGATAATCCCACAGCAATCCACTTAATATGAGGGTGTTCAATAATCATGAAATTATTAACTAAGACTGATAGATCCAACCATTCTTCATAAATTTTACTTTAGTGTGTGCATTTCGATCCTATATCCGATCTTATTATTTAGCATTTCTTGAGAACCATAAAGAGAGACATACACATTTCTTCCTATAACACAAATGCATATCTACATGCTCTACATAAGGCAAGCAGTTAATAATCCTGTTCTGGCTACAGAGACTTGAGAAAAGAGGAGTGTGGGAGTCACAATGAGGTTATTGATTGGCTCCATTGCAAGTGAGACATAAATATATAAGGCATGAGCAAACACACAACCCAAGAGGTGCTCAGCAGCTATACGGTTTTTACCCAATTGGTTTGCAAGGGAGTGCATTTAGCCCCCCAAACCTAGAACGAGAATTAGAGGACCATTATTGGATGTAATTGGACCCTGCTCTCCTTCTCTCCCTCTTTCACTCACACCCTCTGGCTCTATTGTGTGCTATGTAAAGTGTCTCTCAGCACTATCATACAATGCGCTCAAGGCTGAATTTTCTAAGGTTGATATTGAATTTTAACCAGTCTTTTGAGACCTATCACCCACTTTATTCATGGCTAATCAAAATGCATATGCTACATCACATAATTATGTGTGTACCCCCCTTGTCAGCTTCATGATTTTACTTGGTAATTTGGAAGCATCAGTATATATATTCATGCTCAGCATATGTGTTGAATTGTCCTTGACAGTAGACTATGAAAACAGTGTATGTAACGGTGTGAAAAACATATGCAGGCAAGTTATCTTCACAATTCAATGTGTGTCCTGTAGTCAGTGAGTATGATTGATATTGTCTGCTTATATTATTTATTTAAATACATTTCTTTAGCTGAGTTCATCTTTTTTTATATGCAAAGCCTGGCAATATATCCTGATAATATGTGGGATATTTAATAAAAAACTATATACTGTAGGCCTATATCACCCAAAATAAATGTCCCACTCGAGTTAAATCTGGTGGTATTATGCCAATGCCATCATCATTCCCATCATAGTTTTGAATCCCTAAATGAGGGTTGATGTTGCTTATGGCTGGCCTGCAAATCCCTGTCATGAAAGGCATAAAAAGCCCAGTACCTGTGCTTTGCATGACTGTGTACAGGGTGGTTTGCTGTAGGCTGCTAGTCACAGCAGCTGAGAACAGGTCGTGGAGGTCCTCCAGCTTAGGCTGCCTGAGGCAGTGCCTGGAGGAGCACAAAGACAACAGGGAGCCTGGGTGGTGGAAAGGTCTCACAGAGCTGCTGCAGCTTTATGAAAGCCTAATGAGCTACACGTCAAAACACTATCCCACTCACACGGCTCAGTAGAAATAAAACTGAGAAAAGATAAAACAGCCTGTAGAGTGGTGAAGATGTTATATAAGACGAAATAGACAAATAGAAAGAGACCACAAAAAATATGAATTTACAGCATTTAGTATTGTAAAAAAACAAACAAAACAATACTTGCATCAGTGATCATTCTAAATAAAGTAATCAGGTATGCATAGATGTGAAGTCATGCCATTAAATGATAAATCACAAAATAGGTATTGGCATTTAAAAATGTATTTGTTGTGAAATAATTTCTTAGCATGTACTGTAGTTGGCAGATGGAAAGAAATCTCACAGGCAGAGCCATTACACAATATTGATAAAATGTAACATTCCATAAATTCTAATTAAATATATTACAGATCACATTCTTAAATGTACTCCCTTTAATTTTTTTTTACAATGTACAGTACATTACATAGGTCAAGATTGTAAAAGTAAAACATATAGCAGCTTTTGATTGTCTAAATTAAAAGCAATAATAAAGGATTATATAATTATATAATTATCCAAAAATAGATTTCCATTGATACAGAAAACATTTATTTGATTAATTTGTGTTTTACTTGCTCATGATTGGAAAAATAAATAATTGTTTTCATCTGTGTGGTGTCCCTTAGGAAAAAAAGAAAATATATTTTCTTATGTGCCATGTGTATAATGTTTCCAAATTCCAATGAATATTGGTAAAATCCATATATTTTTAAAAGTAATAAAGTAATTGCATAACTTCTAGTGTAGTCGTCTGCAGCATTTATTTTTTATTTTCAAACTTGTTCAAGCCCTCCTGGAAAGTTTGACACATCAAAAGCCATAGTTTATGAGATCTTTTTCCTCCTGAGTGGGCTGGAAGAACTGCTGGCTTTGGGCTCACTGTACTGCACCTGTAGACAGAGACACAGAGGAGTGTGGTCAGGAGCATTTGAGCTCAGTGGAGCCTGGCAGATCAGGGCTGAGCAGGGGACAGGGCCAGGCTCTGTAGCCACGATTCACCTTCTAAACGGTCAAACACTGAAGTTCAGGGTGCTAGTGACAGAGGCTAGCCAGAAAACCCAGGTGGATGGCGAGTTCAAGTCACGTCACGACACTAATAGTGACAAAGCAACTCATAATTCAGTGCTGATTGAGCCTGGGAACCGTCACCAAAGTGCTTCATATGTGTTGTGTACGGAACAAAACACAACAGAAATTATACTGGGGGTGTAATTATACAGATAAAGCAAATTATACAGGTAACATTGAGGATGCCTGGGAGTTATTTCAGCAAGATGCAAAGTTGAGAGGCAGCCGGATTTGCAGCTTCCTGCATTCTAATCTGGGGGTTTACCTTTTGAACATCTGAAGGCACCCTCTTGAGGAAATCCAGAATTTCATTGTTTTCAATTGCATACGGTTTCCGTAATTTCTTTGTAAATTTATTGATACCTAAAACCGGGAACAAAAAAGGAATTCATACTTAGTAAATACTTCCAATTTCCAAACCACAACAGATTAGTCACAGCTACTTTCATAAAATAGAATAATTACAAAAGAATGCTTGAACTTACCCCATATCAAAACAAGATAGCGAACCGAGATAAAGTATGTAATGATTGTTAGTGCAACAAGGACGAAAAGTGCAAGGTTGGACAAGAATGGCACCGACCAGTTGAAGGTACTGAAAAAGTTATGAGGCGATTAACAGAAACCTTGCTAGATATATGATATTGTGTTAATATTAAATACTTAAAAAGGCAAAGCAAAGATATGAACAACACTGTACACATACATTAGGGAAAAGACTAAATAAAATGAAAATTATTATACAGACCAACTGTTTATAATAACATATACACATATGTTATGCTATAAACACATAGAATGATAAAGTAAGTGACAATAACAGGATGAGAATGAATGCTTGATTCTAAAAAATCTCACTTTTTAATTCTCTCCCCAAAGCATGCAGTCTCCTCCAACAGGTTTTGAACCGTGAGGACGGTTTCTTGAACCATGTGTATTTTCTCCATCAAACCCCTCCTCTCTGATTCCTATGAAATCACAGCAACAATATATTAATAAAAAAAAATCAAACAATATTTGAACAGCTTCCAAATACTTTATCTAACTATGAAGAGGATTAGGTGTGGTATCATTAGGTATAGTATAAGATTATCTGCTTGGTAAAAATGATAACAGCCTCTCTAAAAATGTTGGTCTAACAAAACCAAAGGTTCTCCAAAGTGGCACTAGACTTTGCATTATCAAAAAGATGAAGTAGGCCATTTATCTTGGAGCGTTTCTCAGGCTAGCCTGAAGCAAAGAGCTCAATTCCCATGAGTAGAGAGCAGCATTAAAGTAAACATTGTAGGTCGGGGACTCTGGCTGATGATCTCCAGAAAAAAAAGACATGGGGAGGGGGGGAACCGGACACTGACTCATCCATGGCCATGCCAGACGTCAGACAGCCGGCCCTATCTCCACATCAAACATAGGGAGAACTAGGGGGTTGACAAAGGAACAGAACTAAAACAGAGGGAAACTGGTCAAAGCGGTGGTTTTTGTCACTGTGTGCTTGAAGATTTGTGGATGTTTCTGCTAAGTACTGCTGAGATAGTCTCTGTCTGACAGGCTCCAGATGAGGCTTCTCAGCAGAGCCTCGTCACACAGCCCTGGGAAAGGCTGGGGCAGCCAGCATGCTGCTGGTATTAGCACAGTCACAGTCAAGCTTCCTACAGACCATCACAGCAATTCCACTCAGATACACTGAGCTCAATCCCAAAAGATAGTGGTGTAACAAAATATCACAATAATGAAATTAAAATAAAATGTGTGTGTATATATATATATATACACAAAATAAAATAGCCCTAAAAAATAGCCATATATATATATATATATATATAAATATAAATGTATAACACATGCAAGCCTTAAGAAAGCAGTTAATGCAATTGTTATAGTAAAGCCATCAATGCAGGGGCTTTGCCGAGAAAAAAAGTGTATTTTGAATATAAAACTTGAAAACACTTTAAGGGTTATTAATGTCTTTGTCATGCCTGATTTGAATACCTTTGTAACCTCTGTTTATAGGGAAGGAGAGCATATAGCAAAGCAAAAAAACAAAACAGAACATATACATAAATAGTTCACCTTTTCATCCTCCTCTTCTTCATCCACCATGTCCATATTATCCTAAGCAAAATACATGAAATGTTAGAAATAAGCAAAACAACAACTTAGGCTAGTGTTATGGTGCTCATAACATGTTAATTTTCTTTCCCGAGAGAAGTACAGTATTATATAAAGCTGCACTGAACATTTAATATTGCAATGAAATGTGCCTGGTTTTGAAGTTGACTCCCTAAAGAAAGCACAAGGGTTAGCTTCTATCCATGGGCTGTTACAGAACCACCAGCTGGGTCGAAGATAGCAGTTTAATTAACAATGAGGAGTAAAGCACTTTCTGTTATTTTATTTTTTTGCTACGGCACTTCACTATTGTGGTGCATAATGCGGCTGTAGCTGTCAGATGAGATGATGGACTGTAGTAGGAAGCATGTTCTAAAACCCTCTACATAAATTGGGCAGTGAATAACAGCTCGATGCGCTGACAGCATTGGTCTATGGGGAGCCTGTTGAGGCAAAGATGGCGGTGCAGAGGAGAGAGGCACCGCCTGTACTCACTAAGTCCTGATTGTCCTTTCCAGAGGCAATCTGACAGTAGTTCCATGTGATTAGCAGGACAAGGAAGAAAGGCAGCATGTAGAACTCCCAGTGCCATATTGTAACTATAAAGATCTGTAACAAAGAATTAAGAAATGAATTAAGGCAATAAAGACTTTAGTTCATCAAGGATTAAGCAGAAACATTTTTTTCAAAGAACATTAATATATAGTAAACATAAGGTTGATCACTATTGATCATACAAGTATAGGTCAAGCAGATGATGGGCAACCTATAAATGTCAAAGGTTTTCTTCCTTTCTAGATATTTTTGCGTATTGTATACAAATGGCTATACTGCTCAGTTGGCCAGCCAATGTGTGTACCCCTTGCATATGCTTTGGCATTAACCACTTAAGTCTAATTGCTCTGCCTCTCTCATCTTGTGTACATTAAAGCTAGCGAGTGATTCACTTTAACCGCAGGGAGTCTGTGTGAACATGCCACAAGCATCCATAATCATGCTGTAATGCAGATTCCACCTGTGTGTGCTTTGGGGAACAGATAAAAGGATAAAGAAATACGGTTTCTGATGTCTCAATTGCTTGGCTAAATGGGGATATAAAATAATCCTGTCAGAACGGCATAGGCATTTGGAAGGCACCATGCCAATAGGTGTTGGGAAGATGTAAATGTTTTTATGTGCTAATAAAATGAAAAGTTAACATCTGGTAAAGGCATTTGCTCTCCTCTGAGATACTAACTGTCATGCAAGATGGCAGATATCCACCGCCAGCTTTAATGTGCAAAAGCCAAGTACACTCTTGTCTCTGTTATCACATGCCAAAAGATAGACTGAAATAAAGATGAAACTAATTGCTTGCTAAAAGGGATATGCCATATTCGTGGGGACTACGGAAATACTGAAAGAATAAGGATGGTTAAGAACAAAGTCAAGGTATGGTGTCAAGGTATACAGGAAAAAGGCACATAGTAAAGATTGTGATAGTGCTGTATTTCAACTTGAGATTAATATCACAGACTCTTTTTAAATTGTTTGAGAAGCATAATGCCATGTATAAAAATGAGTAGACACACTAAGGAATACAACCTTTTAAAAATATGCAAAAAATGCTTCTCACTTATGAATTTCAAGTTTACATTTTCTAATACATAAATCATTTGTATATATGTAACTGCAGATTGGTCAATTTATTTACAGTCTATCATATTTTTGAGACAACGTTGACTGTTAATCAGCTCTGCCATTGTATTTTGACATGTTTTAACGGTCGCTGTTCTAATTCATTCAGCCATTTATTCACTTGTCATGCAGAGTATTGCTATGGTTCATAAAACCTATGCCATTCTGCAAAATAAAAAATATTCCTTTGATAGAAGCTTAAAAATAATCTATAGCTACAGAGGCATGGTTGTTAAGGTTTCTCTTTGTGTACCTGTTTTAATATTTTAGTGTTATGTTATTGCTTTGCTTTTGATGCTGTAATTGAGCGTATGTTATATTTATCTGCTTATAATAATAGTACTACATCAGGAATACATTTTAATTTTGCCATGTGACTGGCCATATCTTCACATTGTTTAGTTGTGCTGGAAAATTATAGGACTTATTTTATCACATACTGGAAACATCTATTCTAATTACTGGCAACAGACACTCCTCGCAAACCATACTATTGTACTTCTTTAAAACTTCAGCCTGTGTCAGGTGCCTTTGAGGATCTTTATAGTAGCAGAGAAAAGTATTAGCACCCTCTACAGAGCAATAGCTATCAAAGCACATGGAAGTTAATCTGACCCCTCAGCCTACACAGTTATGACAAAGATTACGCTGTGAAAGAGCTTAGAAAGAATGCTCATGATATTACAAGCACTCACTTTACTGCAGCAAAAAGAAGCTGTTTAAAGAATACACTGTCCTCTGTCTCATCCTCTCTCTGTCACTCACTCTATTGTCTTTTCAAACTATTTACGGCTGTTTTTAGGTTTAAGCAGTTGGCAAAGCAAGCTATTCTTGGTACAACCTACTAGAGGGAAGTGTAGTGTATGTGTTATGGCGGTATTGTAAGTAAAACCACACACAGATGGGACGGGAGGTTAATGAGTTGTCAAGGAACTATAATAAAAATAGTCTCAACTCCAGAGGGACTCCAGTCTTTCCAGCTCAGGTTTAGGATCCCCTGGTCCAGAATAACTTAAAGAAAATGGCTGAAGTACTAAAAAGCTTTAAGGGAAATAGAACAAGGAAGCTACTTGCCAACTATGACCCAGCACAGCACTGATTAATATTCCTGCAAAGAGAGTTCAAGGAAGGGTTGCAGTAACTGCAGCTTGGTGGGGGGAGATGCAGATTGTGTGTTTTGTAAGGATCGCAAAAACCTACAAGAAATGCAACGACACTCCTCTGCACACTCTCCCACTGGAAGCAGCTTTTGATGTACTGTAGCGTGGACATTATGGCCTTGTAGAGGTTTCGTACACGGAGGACGTTTCTGGACAGGATCTGATGGATAAAAAGGTCAACACAACGCTTTTCAATGTTGTTTTGTTCTGTTTGTAAGAACAAATTAATAGACACATCATTTATGTGTCATCTCACTATCAGTACCTATTAGACTATTAGACCTGGTAATTTTATGCAATTACGCAAAAAGGACAAATATAAAACATGAATGTCCACAATGGGGTATGATATCAAGCATACAAAAAATAGAACATACACTGCACATACACACTCCATAAAAAAAACATATTATTGTACTGTTGCTCACCTACAAGTCACAGAATATTTTGGGGTCATAATACATTACCGACATTCTAATACAGTATGAACCCGCTAGACCCCTCAGGTCATCTGGAACAGGTCTCTTCACCAACCTCCACAAGATCTTAGGCTCGCTCCAAGCCTGATTACTTTTAAACCCAGATTTAAAACGTATTTGTTCTCCATTGCATTTGGCTGAATTGTTCCTTGCAACTTTATTTCTCTTATTGCAATTTATTTCTTGGTCGTTTATTTCTTCCATGTCAGTATCTTTCTGCTTCCCTTGTGTAAAGCACATTGGATTGCCTATGTGTATGAAATCAGCCATACAAATTTGTTTTGATGTGACATGAAACCTAACAATACTACGAGATTATTTTCATTTTAAAATCTAAATGATTTTTTTTTCTTAGGTTTAAAAGTATATGAAAATACTCCACAACACCTTCTGATTATAAAAGAGGTATTTCAACATATTTTTCAGTATTATCAAGATACAGGGTTCACAGCAAATTTAAAAAAAAGTATTCCTCTACATGTCCTCTCCTGACAAACGTGTTCCAATATGCAGCAGGAAAACGCTTTAGCTGGGCACACAGTGACCTTCTTCTTTCAGTTAAATCATCAAGGAAATATATCTTTCAAAAGAAATATTGTATATTAACACTGTGTATTTAATGTATTTCAATTTATGTCAATCATCATGATTTGCAGCTCAGTGAGCCTATTGTCTCTATTCATTGCTCATGGAGTGCAACTGAGCCAACTACCCTGATAACAAGAGAAAGAAAAAGTTCAGTACCATCCCATTCCTACATAGTATTCAGTACTCAGAGTGCATAAGCAGCCTGGTTGCAAATCTGTTTCGGCTTAGACGAACATCTCATTGTCTGGCAACAATGAGCCATTGTTGGTAGCACAGACAGTCAGGCACCCTGGCTAGAGTACAGTATATCACATTAATGTAGAGTAAAAGTGGACCATAGTGGGACACACAACTCAATAATCAGTGAGAGCCATGAAAGAGTCTGACCTTTTTTGAAAACTTTAAATTGTCTTCCATGAACTTTCTTTCTTTTGGATGGAATGTTTTGACACACGCTCTGACCTAAAAATAGAGAGGGGAAAAGTGCAAGAAGATGGATAGGCATAAGTCCACAATACAGTATAGGTTACAAGCAAGCCAAGATCGGTTGATTGTTGTCATCAAACTAAAAGCTACAATGGATACCTTGTTTAATGCAATCCAGTGAGAGATTTTTAAATGGCAACCGTATATGGGCTTTCCTATTAGGTGATTAAGCACCACAAAATGAATTATCAGAGCAATGGCATGTGTGTGGTATCTAAACATTTTGCTACAGACTTTCTGGCAAGTATGGTCAAAGCTGCCAACTTTAGGCAAACGTAAGGTGAACGAACACCTGAGCAATTGAAAACGGGCAAATACAGTTTGCACACAGTTTGATGTACACAAAGTACAACAAAGCTGAAGCCAACTAGCAGACGCAGAAACAAATAACTTATCTAATTAGCTAAGATTTGATTTGTTGTCTTTAGCACTAACATTGATTTGTCACTTGACTTTTCAATAACCCTGAGTCACTCAAAGTAAATACTGTTTATATTATAAGAAAAAAGCATGTAAACGCATAAAATAATTTGTATTGTAAATACTTATTCTAAACCTGTAGCAATCTGCACAGAGACAAGGTCCAAACTAGTCTACACTATTTTCTATATTTTTGGCTAAATTTGCCTACAGGGCCTTTAACCAAATCTGTTGTTTGTTTTGTTTGCTTTTGTCAGTACTTTGGGAACACATGGGATTCTTAACTCAACATGTTCAGGCTTTACAAAATGTGAAGATTAGAGTTGCAGTCAACGGTAACAGTAAGGCTCATGACCAGCAGGTGCCAGCAGTTACCACAAGAGGTGCCATTTATCATGCCTGATTGTTTGCAATGGTTGTCACTATCCGGATGACAACAAGCTAAAAAGTTATTAACTGGGGCTCTGTGATGAGCTTATCTTAAGTCCATCTGTTGTGGTAGCTGGCTCTGGGCTCGCAGAGTGTCCCTGGCTAGGGCTTCATTGCTCTACAGATGGCCATATCAGGGAGGACTTGCCCATCTGTATAAGCCATCATGTTCTCACGTCCTCTTTGTCACTGAAAGTGTCATACTTACGGGGTTAAAAATAACATCCAGTTCCAGAGTTACGGTCCCTTTAGATAGCCCACCTAGATCCTCTTTTTTTAGTGGACAGCTGATCTGTTGTCCATTGTCGATCTACCGTGCAGAAAAAATAAAACTGTGTTGACCGTGGGTCACACTTAATTGCACAAATGATTGTAATACCAATGTAGTCACATACAGAAAGTAATGGAATGGCCACTTTGCCCAGAAAGTCTGGAGGTTTGTCTCCGTCCTCATCGAATAGGCTCACTTCCAGAATGTCATGAATGTCTTTGACTGGGCTAAAATGTTTTAACAAAAAACAAAGAATAACTTATGTGGACAAACATAGGTTTCAATCAATATATTTTAAATGTTTCAAATATGAAAAAAAAACTTTCTAACTAACAAGGTCACAACTTTATTCCATTCTGGGTTGAGGGTTTTGTAGATAGTGTGAGTCTGTAGTCTGCCATTGCCTAGTTCCAACACACAGAAAGGATCACTCTTTCCTGTAAATTACGAGATAAAGAAATTTTCTTTTGAAGATATACTGTATGAGGAACAAAAAAGTATCCACTAACAAATACATTTAAACAGGCCTTACCGTTTAAATCAGCGGCCAACAAGTCTGCAGCCCTGATAACCTTGACTTGAAGGAAACCAATATCCTGAAGGTTTTTCATGCTACTTTTAAAATTCTGTTGGTGAGATAGAAAGCCTCTTTGAAACTAAAGGTCATATGGATCTTTCCCAAAGAAAAGAGAGTTTCCAGAAAACATACTGACATATTTTTCCAACAGGTTTTCTCTCTCGTGGGGCTCGTCCAGGGGCGCGGCACACAGGTCAGAGATGGAGACGCCACTGCATGTGTTCACCGTGACCAGGAACACCAGGCGGCCTTTACCCTGGTCCAGAGGCTGGGTGAACAGCTTAGTCTGACTCAATGGGACTTTGGACAGGTCCACTTCACACCTACACGGCACACACACATGCATATTTTAGGTTAATTTAAGTATCAGACAGAGTGCATTATCCCATATTAAATCCATTATAAATTACTACACATTGTTCTTGTAACATCTTAGAATGAAAAGACATAACATAAAAAAAATTTGAAATGGGAAGGACAAACGTACGTTCCCAAACAAAACTCATATTTGCGGCCCTCTTTAGACCAAACTTCCACCTCCAGGAGCTCTGGACCGTTCAGGAATTGGTTGAAGTCAAACCTCTCCCTCCACTGAGGGTTGGCTTTTTTACAGTGGTTCTGTGGCCAGGAGGCAAGGTAGATTTGAGGATTTATTAAACAAAGATTTGTGGTGTCCGAAGTGTAAATAGATGGATTTTAAAAACAAGTATAAATTATTGTCTGTCCTTAAAGTACCTTGCTCTTGTATCTCTGTTCCCCCAAAGCAAAGCGGACATAGAGGTCTCCCTGGCCGTCCACAGGCAGGTCCTGGCCCTCCACCAGAGTAACCTCCACCACACGGCTCCACAGCTGGTTCTTCCTTAGGTACTCGGACAGACGGTGACTCGGAGGAGCACCGCCTGACTGGAGAAAAGACAAGACATACCAAATTACACTAAACACCTCGGGTTTGCACAAACAAATGTATTTTCACAGTCACACAACAAGTCCCAACACATGCACATGCATAAAAAAGCAACATAAAGAAACAGAGCACATATTTAATTCCTGTTTTTTCAAGTGTCTCCTTGAAAATAAACAATCTATCAAGCAGAGTAATGAAACAGGCTGGTGGGTCTTCTATCATTGAAGGGAGCAGACAGACAGCTGAATGACAATACATTATTCCTTTTCCCTACAGTGAAAATTATCTTCAGTTTCATCCAAAGATTAGGCAAAAGCAGGCTTGTTATATACATTATATAACAAGACCAATTGTCTAAGATAATTAGCAATGCCCACATCAACACTAAGAAATTGTGAAACAAAGGAATTCTATATTCAATTAAAGAAGATCAAGCTTTCTCTGCCCTTCCAAAGACATTCACTGTTCCTGCCCACAAATAATTCAAACGAAATAGTCCAAACGTGTTTTTGTTAAGAATCAATATTGAAAACACACAGTGGGGCACTAAAAAGAAAAAAAAAGCAACAGAACAAACAATAATTGATCTTATCCTTTAATGCTTAAATTAAAAACTGCATAACATTTTGGGAAAAGTCTAACTGTATTTATTTTAAAGCACACTGGGATGTCTGATGGTATGCTGCCCTCTTGTGCACAGGTTATACATTTGCAAACACCAAACATAACAGGTTTGTTATCTCTGTGTGTACAGTGCCTACGCATTGTATCATGCCTTACCATGAAACTTCTCTTTCGCTTTTGAGGCCACTTCTGCAACAGGAGCATGCATGTCAGATGTAAGAACCACGCCAATGCTAATAAGCCATAGTCAAACACGAGGATAACACATGCACCAGTAAAACATACAACAATTTAATTGAACAACTACAAATGATAGTAAACACATAATAAGCACAATATTGAAGAACCCCCTTACTGAGTTTTTTTTACAATCGCCATCTCGGAGGGACAGGCACATGTCCACCATAATCACCCCCATGTCATCCTCCAAGCTGTTAGGGTCATCCAACTGTAGAGACTGGGCACAGGTTCTGGCAAAGTAATAACATGGCAGGACTAAAGGATAACACCTACACTTTTTAATTATTGTATTGATATGTTGAATTTAATAAATAAACCAGATAAGTATTATGGAACAACAATTTCCAAAGTATGAATAATTATCTATTCACCCCACCTCATCAATATCTTATCAGAAGTGAAATGTACTCGTCTAACTCACTTTTCTAGTTCCAGATCACTCAGGAGGACACTACTAGAACCCATGAAGTCATCCATTGTCAGATCCCGGTCGTATACCTGGGTTGTTTTAAATATTCAGTGTGTTAAGGAACTAAGAATCATTAGCATGGTTTAGTCATGGGCAGTATAAGCCTGTACCAACCTTTATGTAGAGTCGCTGGCTTAGATCCTTTACTGGGAAAGCGAAAGTTTCATTCCATGTTGGGTTGAGGTTTTTGTAAACTACTTTGCTTTTATAAAGAGTTTTCCCATCTAGTTTGAACTTTACATATGGATCACTTGTGCCTGAGAATAAAAACAATAGAATGAATACCTTACGTGTTAATATGATTATGATGTGAATGCAAATGACAAAGATTCTAACTTCTGACAGAAGTAACACCATTTCCTTGTGTAAAAAACCCTAACTTATCTAAATTGTATCAGATCATTGCTGTTCAATTACTTCTCTTGAGGAAGTCGTTGAGCCTTGCATTCGATGGACTCAATGTGACACACCACAGTTTCCTGAACCGAAAACCCACTGGAACCTTAATTTGATGTAGCAAGAACTGCTAAGGTCTACCAAATTATTTGTCTAGGTAAAATGAAGAATAACCATTTGCCCAAGACAAATTCACTACATTTGCCAACAGATGGCGGCATAGCAACTGAGGATTAGGGATCTTACTGTGCTTAAAGAATTTCATACAGATACTAAATGTGTTAACAAATAAACCAGTCATTTTTTTTACGTGAAAATTCACCTAACTAAAATAACTAACAATGAGCAATTACACAATTGTGCTATAGTGTAGCTACAGCACATAATTTTCAAAATAAACTAACTAAACTTTCTTATGTAAATGAGCAGATGACAAAACCGGATCTCTGCTCGCTGCACCCTGACTCAATGCAGCAATATCATGAATATAAGGAGGTTGCTAGGTGGTTCCTAGGTGTGTCCGATTCTGTGCTGTGTGGAATGCTGCCCTTGGCTGTAGTTACATGAAAAGAATGCCCCTCCTTTGTCTTTCCAGCCAAAGCTATGTAGACTGTGACACATTCCCTTCCTACACCTGTCTAGCAAGTCCAGATAAGATGACACAGCAACACATGCATCCATCTATTATTGCAAGGGTATAGAAAATTCAGACAGATTACAGCACAGCATTCATAGACCATCTGACTAAAAACCAAGACACGGTAACACATTTTACAAATTGAGTTGCTGCCAGTTTAAAAAATGGATGAGACAATAACTGAAACTGAAATTAGACCAGATTAAATTATTTTTAAAAATCAAGACAGCCTAATACAGTATACTAAAAGACACAGGTACAGCTTTGCCATAGTGGATTGAGTTTTAGTTTAGACAACTTACTCCATGAGCGTTGTGTTGCTTAATGGATTGCCACAAGGAGGCTTGAGTCTTACCACAGCGATCTCTGATGACCAGGTTATGGCCTTCCTTTAGATTGATGGTGAGCAGATAGGACTTCTGGGGCTCCGGGCCACTCTGTGACATACTCAGCACCTCGCCGCCCATCTCAGACTAAAGACAAGGAGATGCAAAGTAGAGCTATCTAAATATCTAAATTACATTGTGTCCATATGCATTGTGAAACCACAGGAAACACAAAGCCACAATTCTCAACAGCAATGATCTTTATAACATCAAATTGCCAACACACGCAGTATGGTCAATTGTGATGGGTATTTTTCAAACTTGATATCAGATAAACTATTTGCATACAGTAAATAATCAAAATGCAATATTTAATCAAAACTCGGACAAATATACTGACTGAAACAAACAACCTTTCAGATCATAAACCATGTTTCCCTGATCGACCAGACTAAATAATATCACCTACTAAATCCTTCTCCTCACATTTAAGTCCCTCCACGCCCTAGCCCCACAATACCTTTCTGACCTCCTACACTCCTATGTCCCCTGCTACCATGGGACAACTCTACATCCACCACACCAGATTGGGGACTACTGGGGACCGAGCATTCACTGTGGCTGCCTCTACCCCCCAGGAACTCCCTTACCTTGGAGGTCCAAGTGCAGAGTCCCTAGGAACCTTTAAAATACTCCTTAAAACATTTCTGTTCTGTCATGCCTACATTTGAACTGTCTGACATTTTTTGACTATTGTCAATCTTTTACCAATATATTTATTTGTGGTATAGCTTCCTCGTATTTGTAAAGTGTCCTTGGGTTGCTAGGTAGGTGCTCTTATATATATTTAAATAAATACACCACATGGAAGTCAAACATTACGCACTGCCCTGTTCTAAACCATAGTGCAATAATCTGTAAATACATTTTAAAACCTGTGCCTCATCCCGGGAAAAGAGTCGGTCTCTATCTGCATGGCGCATGGTAGAAGCTGTATGTACCGCCACTTCACAGTGATGCTTTAATTGTAGAAGCTGTATGTACCGCCACTTCACAGTGATGCTTTAATTGACACCAACATCCATTCAACAGTTGCTTAACCAGACAAAGTGGTCTCTGGTGACATGTCCCACATCCACGCAGAAATGTATTGGATTGTGAATCATAAGCAGTTTTGCTTAACGTATAAGAGAGAACTTACACTTGGGCGGTCCTTCTCCTGCAGTGCCTGGTCTTCAAAGTCATGGCTGTCACCATGCTGATATCGAGATTTAAAAAGAAATGTCAGTTAGTTTTCCTAAAGGTGTCAGAGGGTGTCATAAAATGAAACAACAAGAATAAAAAAGCAATGATAAAGTAAGTAATACATTGTTAGAATGCTTTGTCTTTGTCCCTGCTATTTTTCAACCATTAAGCAGGATGTAGCCAACCAACAAGCTATTATTAAAAATTCCTTTGCCCTGGGATATAAAGAATGCTAAGCCAAAAGACTGACTAAATCTCAAAAGAATTTGACTTCTATTATATGTAATAAACCCCAGTGATGCCGCCATTTACTGGTGAATGTTCAGTTTTGAAGCTGTTTGTCGCTGTTCATTTGGCCAAATAAAAACTGTATGGATGTTTGTTGATGCGATTTTACCTTGAGTTAACTACAAACACAATAGGTTGTGGGCATAACATGGCCTTGAACAGTCTCACTGGAATAATTATGTGACTGCTGTTTTAACCTTGGTCCCAACCCAAAGTTAAGATCTTGGTTTAAATACTTCACATTTCAAGGCCTCCTTCATTAACGTCACCTTGAGCGAGCACAGTTGTTTCAGCTCTGACGTTTCTAAAGCTGTGATTCCAGTTATTACTTGGACACTACAGTACAACTCCACCTGGATGCATATTGACATACTCTATGGCGAACATGCAGTAAAGGTACACAGTAACTGGAAACCACTGCCTGGTCTAAATACACCCAAACCTGTCTTCCTCCGCTAGCACAAGGATTTGGAGCTTATTTGAGATTAAGGAAGAAGAACAGAGAAAATCTTTACAAAAAAAATAAAAAATAAACATGCATTTGCCAATGTATGCAAATTGAAAAGGAATTTGTTCATATGCATATACATGAAAACCAGAGACCTACGCATTGAATTTAAAAACATTTTAAAAGTAAACCAAAATTGTTGTCAAAGGAAATCTTGACCTCTACCAGGTGGTTTTTATGCGGAAGCTGCAGAAAACTGGCTCAGTGCCGATTTATGGAATGGCTACTAGCTAAGCTTTCCATTCTAATCAAACTCTGTTGGCAACACACCAATCATGCATAATCTACTGTGTAAGCCAGCTTGGGGCACATAAACACGTCTGAACTCAATATTGACTCCTGAAAATCAAGACAAATCTACACTAATGTTACTAATATAGAAAAAGTACCACTACACATGTCCAATCACAAAACTGCTTAAGTAAAGCCAGAAGGGTCAGTATGCTATTGGAAAGGCCAATGGCTTGCTTGTAATTAATAAAAATCATGTTTGGTATGTACAAACACACAGCAGCGCACAATATTGATTTTAGATGCCTGATTGATTTGTACTCCTGTGAGTAACTCTACACAGCACAGTGAAATAGCCTACACCTCTCGCCTGTCTCAAACACAGGAACCATGGCTTTTCCTGTATGCCACGCAAATATTTGGCTTAACAAAAAAATCTGATATATTTAGCAAAGATCTTAAGATAGTTTTACCTGCATGGTGTCCTGGGATAATTCCACAGAGTGGGGTTCACTGCTGTAGACTGTCATCAACTCTGGCAGGCCCAACTCCTGTGGCTCCATGCCTCTGGCAGGTGGGTATGGGTGTTCTAGCAGACCCTCCTCCTCCTCCACCTCCTCATAGTGACTGCTCTTAAGTGACTCTTGGGAGGAGGCCCAATCTGTGCTATCTAAAGGCACACTCAGTCGGTGTGCGTCCCTCTCTGCCCCAACCGCAGCAAAAACCAGACCGCTCCCACCGTGACTGTCTCTCATAGGGGGCTTCCTGAGTGGGCTGGAGAGGCTGCTGTAGTAGTCGCTGGTGGTCTCGTATTCTGGCATTGCCAAGTTGGGGCTTACTGGGCAGGATTCACTTCTTACATGTCTAATGTCTGGCACAGAGGAGCTCATCCGGTGGTCCAGCATGTGCTCAGGGCGCACCCCTGGTTTGCTGGGAGTCTTTTTAACCCGCCGGAGGTTACTGAACATGGGCCTGGCCTTCTGCCGCAGCTGCCTAAACAGTCCTTCAGGCTTCTTGGAGTTCATCGTGAGAGGTGAAGGTGGAGGTTCCATGTCTGACTAAGGTTTGATTCCCGCTGCAGGCTGCAGGAGGAAACAAGCTATGGTCAATATACTGTACAGTCATAGTTTGATTCACCACTCGGCGCTCAACTGTACTATAGGCTGGCAAAATATGCACAGCCTGTGTTCGATGAAACACTCGTAGCACAGAAGCATATGCGTTGAATAACATACAGTATCCCGGTTATTCCTCAAATTTTTATTCAGATTATGTTTAGATTTCACTTCCTAGGGCAGCGGCCTATTTATACCTATTCAATGAGCCCTCAGAAGAGAAAGTGCATTGTCTGATGAACTGATAACAGTGTACCATTTAGCGCTCACGGTGCGATGGTTGGGACGATAACACGCTACGCTTGCCTGGGGCCTTATCTTCATGGGGATTTTATAGAACTTAGTGTGTAGCGGATCAAGGTGTGCCCAACTAACCACTTGTTTCTCAACCTAGGTCTTGCGAAATGGCCCTGGATATACAAATGCCTTCGAGGAAAACAATGCGACAGGATTAGTCGATGTGTAAATCAACTGCATGTTGTCACCAGCGTCAACATGCAAAATCATTATACATCGAACAGCCATTTACTAGTCTTAATTTTATCACAACCTCTTGTAGTTCTTGCTCTTTTACCTCTCAGTATGAATTACACAGAATGTAATATGATATTTATGGATTAACATCAGTTTAATATAGTACTATATGTATAAGGATCCCTCACTTTTCTAATTTAGTTCATCCTATTTGAATGTATTTGAATACTATACCATAGCTGTTCAAAACCGACAGATGGAAAACCTCAGCAATAAAAACATGATTTCAGACACGCGTTCCACTGCTATACACAGCAAGTATGACTCTCATTAGAAAAGCCTGTGAAATATTCTTGCTGACGCATCGTCAATGTAATGGAAGTTCACAGCAATTCCTTAAATCTGTAATGAAATGAACAAAAAACAAGAATGCAACCATGCAGTGAACGCTGCAGAGAAATAATCCTTTAAGCTGTGTAGAGTGGAGGGAGACCAGCTTCCATTATCTGAGTGGAAAGCTGCGCACTATAGGCCCTACCTCCATCTCACATCACCTGCTTATGACATGCAATGTACTGCCAAGAAAAAACACAAATTTGAAACGCAATGGTTGTGTAAGCCTCTTATAGGTTTATATTTTGTATTTGTTTTCAACCCTGAACCTTAACCCTTTATGTCAACAATGTGGAAGGTAACGAATGTGAAATCAATAACATGTTTTGAAGATTGAAGACATTGATCACTGGAAATGTTCTAAACAACTTTCTTTTTTCCACAGAAGGCACGGTGAACAATCTATATATCTTTAGGGATATGCTGACTCTCAATTGTTTGGTGATCTTTTTCTGCTCAGTGATGTATATCTGTTTGGAAGAAGTGCGTACTCTTAATCCATGATGCAGGACTCTTTAGACTGACCCAAATAAAAGGATCAGATTATGTCTTACTAAAATGTTCAAATAAAAGCAATGAAACAAATGTAATAAGATAGGACACTAGTACTATACTGTATCAATGACCTGTAAACCACCTTCTGTCTGATGACACATGGGCCACTCTAAATGTGATGTTGGTATATTGATTTATTGTCTCAAGGTAAAGGGACACCATACTGACCACACAGTCCGGTAAGGAAATACTGTGAAACGACCAAAAACCCTAGATAAGGAAGTTGTAGCATCCCCCGCTCGCAGATGGCATGTTGTAATGATACATTTTCCTGTTAAGCAAACATTTGAAGCTTTGTTTTCTTATTCATCTTCCCTTACACTATTTTATTGACAAGTCTATTGTATTAATAACAATCTCCAACCTTCCCTAATTACAATTAAGGCCTATTAATACAGGGCACCTGCTAGTGTGACCGCTAATAGCTTATCTTACATTACACACCCAACCACCCCTGCTGAAACAGTGGTGAGCGAGGTCAAACAGCACCAGTTTCAATAATCCTAGGCAAACCGGTGTAGCCATGCAGAGCAGGCGTTAAGGCACTCTGCACCTCACTGCTGTCTCTGAGCATCTGTTCCGTTCAGAGAGACTGTGGAGCAGTGCCGTGCCTCATGAATGCACAGCCATCAGCTAACTGACTAAGCCTATCACACCACATGAGGTACCATCCAACCTTGTTTATCTAATTCAGTTGTACAACTCATTAACCTTGCTTTGACTGTGAATATGCAAATGGTCTAAACAACTCATCCGCTTTAGGTTGCAATTGGAATGCGAGTCCATATTCACCTTTATGATAGGGTTCATAAACCTAATGTATACTTTAAAAGCATTCTTCAGCAGGAGGAAACATCGCAAACGTACTTTCCAGGATGTTTTACAAGAGATGATGCCGATTTTTTACAGAAAAATATACTATGCTGGCACATTAAATGTGTGACTACTAACAGTTTTACAGTTTGGTACAAGATATAAATATAATTTTTCACTGAAATCTGTAAATTGAGCAGTACAGTTCAGTCTTCGATAAGTATAGAAATTGCATTTCTACTATAAAGCAGCACTTTTACCACTGAGGAGGATATATTGCAAACCTGCTGCATATGCTTTCCATTGACTTGTACTAGTATTGATGCCAATTTTTACAAGCAAAAAAAACATGCCGTGAACAAGTCAACACTTGAATAGACGACTGTGACTTTGGCCATGTACAAAATAGTAACATCAAATTAAAGATGAAACCAATTTACTTTATGTAGCCATTACTTGTCTAAATCCTAAAACTAAAAGTAGCCTACTTTATAAAGAATATTCTTTCAGCTCAAAAAGCATAATTAGAAAGCAGCACACCTGGCCAGTTCCCAGGTAACGTAGTTGGTCAACCTAGAAAAGAAAATAATATATTAAATAATTTACCTTTAGATTTGACATTCTGAAGTAATTGTCCCATACGATGGTGGGATAGAAACTCTCCACATGCGTGTTTTCTATGTGTTGTAGGACAACATCTGTAATCTCCGGCAGCGTTGACTTCCTTATCACGCAGTGAGACACAGTGAATGATTAAAGGGAAGTAGTTGCGTTTGTGCCGATAAAAACGAGCTTTTCTGGTTTTCAAAAATAATTGAAAGGTGAGGTTTCTAATACTGTGCGTTTTATTTTGTCTATATAATTCAATGCTACATTTGTGGAATTTATCAGATTTTCAGCAATTTCATATGTGCCCTATGTCGATCAACCCAGACCGAGATCAACTGATGACAGTAAAAAAAACGAAAAAAGAAAACAAGCATTGGCTAATCAATGCAATTGCTTCTATCTTGGAAAATAAGATATCATCTAATAATATAATGATCCTGCATGAATATACGTAAATACATTTCCCTCAAAAATATTTTACAACCCACATGAAGTTTGTAACTGGTCCATACGCCCCCTCGTGGCTTTTGGCATGACACTGTGGACGTATGTGGACTTTGAATGATTCTTATCTACCAGGTAACTGGACATTTTTCAATTGTTTATCTAAATGGCTTATGCAATATACACAGCTGACCATTTACATGCAATTGCTTCAAAGAAGAAAATAATTTAAAGCTGAAGTTCTGAGTTATGTTCTGAGAACAGAAAAGTTCAATACATTATGAAATGTATGTTTAGACCCAAATGATACCTTGCATTTCACTCAAATGTCTGCAAAATGTCATTTCTAATTTAATTTTTAATACTTAAGTGTTTAATTTTTAATACAATTTTTTTTTTATTTAATGTAATTTTTAATACTTAAGTGTTTTAACTACAACAAACAAACAAACAAAAATTGCTCAAGGTATTAATGTTGCTGCTTTATTACCATCTGCATGAAAAACCTTTCTGAAGATAAAATCCCATAATCTTCGTAGAGGTCAAATCTTTGCACAATGTTTGTCACATATGTCAGACTCAAACTCAGTTGGAGCAACTCTATCCTTACCTGATATCATACTTTAATACAAACAAAATGCTGATGTTACCATCTAGCACTACTGTTAAACATATTTCACCAATCCACTCTGGAAGAAAGTAGCCTACAGCATACTAACAAAGTAGTCAATATTACCCAATGAATACTTGTTCAAGGACAATACCTTGTAAACATGGCAATAATCCACAAAAATATACCTTTTTTAAAACCTGGTGAAGGTACTATATAGGTACTTACACAAAAAGTGATATATATATATATATATATATATATATATATATATATATATATATATATATATATATATATATATAAACTGTATATATTAAAGTTACTATTTACAAAACAAAGATAAGTTTTAAATGTTCAATTTACATACAGAACAGCAAGTGTCCATGGCTTTAAATGTATCAAATCCATATGTAACTGAAATGTTTTCTGAAAATATAAAAACACACAAACACACACACACACACACACACACACACACACACACACACACACACACACAAATCAGCATACTGTTTTGGCTGGCATAAATAAAGGTGGCTCCACCAGAAAAGTAAATGAGATAATGGTGCTTTATAGCTGGACTACAGGTACTGTACATGGACAAATACCTGAGAGCATAAGAAGTCCCTTCATGTTGTTGTAGTAACAAAAAGGCTTTTTTAACTCAAGAGGTTGAAAATATTATAAATAAATTAAACCATTCATCTCATTTGCTATCCATCAAATTTCAAACAATGATCCTAAACGTTGTATTGTAACAGGACGGATCAGATCAACAAGATCTGAAAGTTGCTGAGTAAAACTTATTTATTTTCTGTTGTCTCACTCTCATTACGCATATGAATAAAATAATGTTAACAATACGAGTAAATCTACACCACTAACTCCCGATTGCCTCTTGTGGCCTTTCTGTGCTTCCTTGGCTGGGTGTGGTAACCTCACTGTGTTGCAGCATGGGAGTATAGATTGGACCAAGGACTTGCTGTTCTTATGTTACCCAGCTGTCCATGCGCATGCGCTTGACCGAAGGGCTCTCCCTTCCCTCCGTCCCTGACTGTGTTCTGGCAAGGCCTCCAAGAAATTCTGGTCGGTGGTCCTCTCGGTCACTCCCTTCATAGGAGCTACAAGAGGAGCTAATGCTGTCTGCTGGAGAGCGCCCCATCTCTGGCTTGGATGAGGAGTGAGTAGCAGGAGGAGGAGGGGGCTGGTTAAGGTAGATTGAGTGGCTGACACGGTCTCGTGGAGGAGAAATAGGCTCTGACTTGACGTTGACATTCTGATTGGTGTTGATGGAGAGGTTGGAGCCCTGGGATAAGTGATTACCTGACCTACTGGGAGGAGGAGACAGAGCGACCTTTATTTGAAGTCTTAGTAGTTTAGTCCCCAGCCATTAACTCATTTTGCCATACTTTACAAAGGATTTTCTTTATGTATGTTCAAATTCAAGGGCAGCAAATATTTTCAGCAGTAAAATCAACACTACAGTTTTGAGTACACCACAATCATAACAGACTTTGCTTTTTGCTCATACAGTTAAGGATTCAAACTAGAGTAACATACACCATTGAACTGAGGACGGCAGCCTGGCCTAGCTGGTGTTGATGCCACGCTGACATGGAGCCCAGAGAGAGACCTCCCGGAGAGTCGAAGCCTTGTAGACTGGTCAGCTCCGAACTACTCAGGGAGTAATCTGGGAAATAATGTAAAAGTACACATAATTACACTTCGTAAACAAACAAGGGTCTAACCAAATTTGGCACATTCAGTCAAAAAATTCTTTTTATGAAAATGTTTTTAGCAGTTAAACGTATAATTGTATGGTAAATACGATGTTAGATTCTAGCCTTTGTACAATTGCATTGCCTAGGTAAAGCTTGTTATTGTGAATCTCTAGCCTTGGGAAAAACAGGATAAACTCTAGCTCAAATGCCGACATTTTACAAATGTGTTGTGAGGTGCTTTGACTTCACTTATTCCAGTCTGAAATATTTTGGGAAATACCCTCATATATCACATAGTTCTCATGTGTATAGCAGTTAAAAATGCTGGCCCAGCAAGTTTAGAAGACCAGGATATCTATCGATGTTCTGTATGTAAAATGACCTAGACTCTGAAGGTGACTTCTTACCAGTGTAGGCAGAGTTTATGCCAGGGTAGAGCAGGCCATGAGGAGGAAGACTGGGAGTAGTAACTGACACCACTGGGGTGGCCAGGGACTGGCTGGACTGGTTGTTGTTCAGTCTGTGGTTACCCTGGAATATGAAACATGGGAAGAGACTGAGTCAAAGTTTTTATACTGAGGAGTAAGAAACAGTAAATGTATGTAATAACCCTTTTTGGCCATGGGGAGGCAGTCAACTCCAAATGTGAAGACAGCGTGTTACGTGCATGTGAAATTTAAGTCAACCTATTATAGCTATTTGTATAGTACTCAAGGTGCCTTTCGCGGTTGAAACCATCTGTTTTGTTCAGAACTGCGAATTGTCTAAAGTTTGCAATTTATTGATCCACCAATAGCTAACAAGAGTTCAGGTGCAAGAACTTTAAACCATGCAATGCAGTATCTCTAATGCAGTGCAATGGATCTTAAATTTGAAAAGGCCAATATGTTGGTACCAATGCAAGCACATTTTGCAGAAAAACCAAATCATGGGCAAGTAGATCATAATATAAATAACATTGATATAGCAAAGCAACTGGACACAAGTGAAAGCAGATTGCTTTCTCTTGGCTATGCTAGCGTTCTAATTTGATTAAATCATTCAAGGCAGTGTCTTGTTGTGAATGACATCATTGTTAATGAAGTCATTCACCTCCAAAGTAAAGAGAAAGGGAACAGAAAAACTGTTAAAATAAGATGGACTAACAAGTGACATCGACATAATCTTTGTAGCTATAACCATTACACAACATATTACACAACACATGTCACAACACATTACAGTAATGGTGTGGGGAAGAGCTTTTATCTTAATCTCTTATGAATATCATATAACTTAAAATAATCTAAATGTATGTTCCTGTCTTTTCTGTAAATCCACCCAAAAAACACTCTGGAATCATGCTGGTATTACCACATCACATGTGCAGGGTGTTAAACAAAATATGCTATGCTACACAGCAAAATGCTTGTCGGGCATGAACAGGGAGTTATTATTAAGCAGTTAAGTTCTAGGAAATACAGGTGCATGCTGGGTGCAACATTAGGTTAAAATCTGAAAAAACAACTGTTTCCAACACAAACATGTTATGACATTGTTGGTTTGCTTTGATCAATATGTCTAAGTGCATGTTTAAAAGCACATCCATTCTTGAACCGACTCACCATCTCACCCTCCTCCTCCTCAGTCTATGCTCATGGAAGACAACACAAGAGAGAAAGAGAGGGAGAGCGAGAAAGAGGAGAGGAGAAGTGAGAGATTGTGTGTATGTGTGACTGTGTGAGTGAGTCAGACAGTGGACCTAGAGAGGGTGTACTGTTGAAGCCACGACCCTGTGTGATTGCTCCCACTCAGTGCTCAGCTTGCTGTCTCTGTCTTTTTGAAAGCCCACAACCACACAAGTTGGTGCTCAAAAAACAAGTACCGTCTAAATCCTCGCCAAAAGGTCAAGACTTGTATACCGTACCATGCAATTGAGTGTACTTTAGCATGTAATTTGCTTGCCTTACACATCTCTTTTACCATGGGAATCATTACACCATTTTTGAGGAGAAAGTGGGAGGGAAGGGCAATGGTAAAAGAGTCAGGGTAAATCAATAGCAGAGCACAGAGTCACTGTGCTATCAGAGGCAGATGAGACAGCAGGGACTTGGAGCCTCAGAGAGTTTTCTTCCTGTACTGTGTATAAACAGTCCATATAGTGTAGTACTTTAGACATGTAATATTGTCTATAGATACGAATACATTTATCAATACCATGACCATATAAATCCACACACTCTCACACATAACACATTTCAACATTATTCTCCTGTCACTGCAATAGGGGATTAGTTCAAATGCATTGATCAACTAATAATCAACAATTATTCTTTCTGTCGGTCTGTATGATTTTGAATGTATTTCTATTTGGGAGGAACAGTGCAAGGGCTACAATCATGTGACGTCCCTTCGAGTATCTAAAACTGTCACTTTCCAGCTTAAAAAAAAAGTCAATTGAAATATAGAAAAACCCTAACAGCAACGATACTTCATTTTGTCCGAGAGTGGGCTTAATGTGCTGGCTTTTTCCAAGCTCCACACACACTCACCAGTGGGGGCATCATGCCTTTGCCTGACGGAGGGATGACCACTCTCAGGTCAGACTTGCGGCTGCCAATGGACAGGCTGCCAGCAGGAGGTGGGGAAGATTTGGTTGGCATGACTTTCCCCAAGCTGTTCCCACTGGGGCTGCCTACAAAGCCATTCCCTGTGGAAACACAGACAAATGGAAAAACAGGCTAGAATGTGCACAATGGTAACTGTCTTAAAGAAGGTAACACTGGAGGCAGCTCTGAAGTCGAAATAAAACCAAAAGCATAGCAGCAACAATAACAGTTTCAAGTGTTCAAATCCAATTGAAAGATGATAAGAAGTGAAGTGAAGGAAAAGGCGTTCATGTTTCTGATCAGTTGTTCAAAGGGGCTGGGCTAGGGGATTTTGGCAGCTGATGGTCAGCCTTTGAGAGTGAGGCTGCGCTTATGTTCCCTGGAGACTTTACAATCTGCGTTCATACCCTCGTCAATGGGATGCCTGGTGGAATGCCAAGCAACGCTTGTGCTCCTCTCAGATTTCTTTTCACATTTGACGTATGGCCATCTGCTTGCTCATTCTGCCTTGTGCGAATCTCTTTCTCAAGAGTAGTGACATTTGAAAAACAATGCATTGCCTTTACAGTTTGAGGTCACTTGGATAGAGCTATTACGGTAGAAAAAAAGCTCATGAATTAAACATGAATTGTATTGGTCTTTCTCAATAATAAGAGGCAAAATATTCTGTTCCATGTCAGTCTTTTGTACCCACAAAACAAAGTCATTTCCTGTCTTAGCTGTGTGAGAGTGGTTCTGTTGCCCTGGGCCAGAAAATAACATTCCACAGTCAGGCTTCACTTATAAGGAGGGAACTCCATACACAGTACACATTTTAGCAAATGGAGGTTGTGCTAACACGAGTCAGCATAGTAACTTCCTGATATTTTCCACCAAGAACTAATTAGAACTGATTTATTTGAGAATCTGGAGAATCCACTAGGATAGTGGCACTGCTATTCACTGCTTAAAGGAGAACAGACAGCAATTTGTGATTCAAACATAGATAACACAGAGGATGCTTCTTGCATTGTACAAATCTACAAGGCAAAAGAAACAGAACAAACCCAATTTTTTACCAAATCATAATCTTCAGCTCAAAAGGTTTGTGTGAATTTTATGCCCTCGGGTAAATAAATCAAATGGAGGGCATCAGGCCAAGTGGTCCTAGAGGCAGCGTTTAGAAGCTAGGGGAAGGGAAGACAACAAGACAGAGCTTAGCATCAGAGTAAGAGGCTCTCTGCTGATAATGATCCCTTCAGGCTAATGTCATCTTATGGAACTCACAGGAAAGTCAAGTTGACAATCACAACCACACACACTGAACACAACTAACACAAGACAACAAGACAAACACAACAAACACGCATACAAACTAAGTGGCCCTATTCTTCTTGCAAGACTTTCTTAAATGTAAATGAGGAGTATGCAGCTAGTGTTAAGTTATTTAAACCATCAAGTGCAATTAAGCATTTTTGCTGTCTAGTCACAGTCCCATGTGTGCTGTGTGTTCATGAAAACAACTACACTTCTGAAAGTCTCTGAGTGGACATGGTGAAGTTTATACTGCAATATACATTTTACGAGGTACTTGTGCATATTTCATGTTTTTGTACTTGTTGTTGCATAATAGCCGTGGCCATACAAAACATGATGACCTTGAAGGAACAGAACTCCTGTAAATAAGAGACAGGACCATGTCACTCGGGAGGCTCCTCAAAAGAAGGGACCATGTATGTGCAGTACTGTAACAACCGCACAGTGGCCATTTTCAAAACCCCATGCAGCATGGGAAGGCCACATGTTTGAAAGAGAAGTTCAATAGTCATATCATTTTTTTACTCTTAAATATATTCAGGGTGTATTAGCAACAACCTTTAGGTATTAAAGGCATGCCACTACATTGCACAGACACTAAATGTTTTGGGATGTTTCTGCACTATGACACACAACACTGACCTTCTGCATCCCTAATTCAATTCGAACAGCCTGCAGGCTATCGTGCAGCATGTATAAAAGCTTCTCATAGAATTCACAACCAACCATGTGCTCAACAAATGCATTTCCGTATCTAGACGGTTTCAAGTCGGTAAGAGACAAGAGAGAAAGATAGAAAGAGCGAACATGAGAGAGGGAGGGAAAAATAAACATGTCTAAAAAGAAAGGAAACAATGAAAAAGCAAAGAGAAAGTGAGGACAAACACGGATGCATGGTTTGAGGGTCATAGCAGGTAAACTCAGGCAGGGAATGTGCTCGGTGCACACGCTGTGCACTACACAGCCTTAGGACATTTTGGGTTCTCTAGCGTAGTGGTATGATGGGTCCAGTCAGACAGGGGGGGGGGGGTGTACAGAGTGTCAACTTGCATTCTGTCTGTGTGACAGCCTGAGGAGCAAAGACAGACGCTGCTAGGTCAGCTGGCTAAACATTCAGATTGGGCTTTTACGACTGAGAGGAAGAAAGGAAGAAAATAAGGAGAATCGAAGCACGGCCCCTGCCAAACCAGTACCTACGGAATTATACGTGACGCTTCCAACCTCTTCAACAATTCAAAACCACTCAATGTTCCTGAGCAATTCCTTGGAGAGTGTGAGAAAGCCATTAAACAATAGACAAAGGATAAAGTACAAAGGTGTGTAAGGCACCATCTTCCAAAAACTTCTGTGATATAATTATGGAAGATGGAAGTTTTGAAGAGTGTACAGACGTGACATCTGTCCACAAACCTCCTAGCGAACACTGACCAGTGTGAGCAGCAGGGACAGGGGGGACGGGGTTAATTCACACCTGCCACCCTCTGTCTGTCACATGACGCATAGCGGCCATGACAGCTTCGTCAGGGGTATTGTGTACAAGGCCACTCAGAGGATTGACGTGACCAGCGTGCTTCTAAAGCTCTGTAGGCCCTGGCAACACATAAGCCGACTACTCTGCAGCCTATATAAGGAGTGCAGTGGGAGCGCACAAACAGGTGCATCTGTCAGTGTAATGAGGGAGATGTTTACTGGTGGGGAGCCACTTGATGTGAGCAAGATAAGCGCGGCCCTTTTCGCCTGCATGTTGTAATTCTTGACAGTAAGCTTCTAGGAAAATCTTGTGAGGCAATTTAGTTCCTTCTCGCTGGAAGAAAGTTATAGTTTAATTCATCAACAGAGTCCAGGCATAGAAAGACAGGGTGGCCCACAAAAATATGGCCAACAACTGCTGCAGCAAAGATGACACCGTTGCTGGTGTCTGCCAGGAGGGAACAGTTGGATATGTGACCTTGGTGGAATCCTTGGTGGTGTGTGGACAGCAGTATGGGCTAGTGGACCAGCAGCTGCCAGCTCAACGCATTGTGACGCCAACCAACTCTTATGAACATTTTATTTCTCTTTATAACGCTGTTCATGGTCAAGATGAAAGACCGTGTTCTACAAAAATATATTAATCTCCTCTATAGCACTGGAATTGATTTTGTGAATAAAGTAGAAAAAATGTCTGAAGCCATTAGCTGCACATCCATGCTAGTTTAGTGGATTATAATGCGCTAACATAACTGAGCATGAACGGTTTCCTCCTGAGGGACTTACCCGCGGGGCCGGTGCCAGCGATAGATCCGTTTGGCATTGCCAGCTCGGCACTGGCCTGCAAACCACCTGAGGAGAGACACAGAGTGAGAGGTTCAGCCATCTGTAGACCCTAACCCACCCATATGTGAGATATACAGACAGAGCAGGAAAACACAGCATGGCCCTGGCCTTGCCTGGGTGATTTCTTTCATTTTATATTGTTGGAATTTGAGATTCTACCAACAAAACATATATAATGGCAAGGTTTTGATTTTTTTTAAGACTCTAAAAGAGATCGACAATACAACACATACACACACACACACACACACACACACACACACACACACACACACACACACACACACACACACACACACACACACACACACACACACACACACACACAGCGGCCCTACTGACAAACCTGAGTTGTTTGTGTTTGTTGTGCGCTGGGGAGAGGCCACATTCCTGTGGAGGTGTCCATGGGGTGCGGGAAGCCCCATCCCACTGTCAGTGAGGGCTGCGCTGGCTGCTGCCAGTGCTTGGGTGGCCTGCTGAGAGCTTAGTGATCCCCCAACCCCTGCACCAGACCCTGACCCAGGACTGTAGACCAGGTTGCTGGAGCTGGACACAGGCATGAAGTTCTGCTGAGGCAGTGCCGTGGGCTGAGGAGAGCACATGGATCAGAGGATTAGGGAAGTGGAAAGGAGCTTGGAGCGTAAGCGCCACAAAGCAGGGAATGTGCGACTCGGGTATCATTAGTGCATAATATGTTCATACAGTATCTTACAGTACACATTTCGGCACATTCCATTGCAATCATAATTTTTGAGTCATAATAATTGAAGAGCCCAATGTTTTAATATATTTAAGAGGTAAACATGCGTCATTGGTGAACATTCGACAAGCATTTTGAACTGAGACATGGTGGCATCAGCAAACAATAGCAAACCAAGTGGAGGGAAATGGTTAGTAGCATCATTAGTGGCTGAATGACGAGGTGGTGCATATTCTGTGAGTTACAGTGGATTCCTGTAAATGAAGCAATTCCTGAGTCTTGATCATGAACCATAAAAAAATATCTGTGGCTAGGGAGGGTTTCATTACTGACAACATCTGACTTTTCTTTTCTCAGTACAATGTGGGCTTGTTAGGGTGTAACCAACACACAACAAATGACTGCCAATGCTGTCACTTTTTGCTTGAACGTTGTCAGTTATGATGAAAGCAATCCAGTAAGATTCCAACAAAAAGAGGATGTGAGAAAAAGAGGGGTCGTTTTTGACAAGAAGTAAGCCCCCAAAAAAATTTCATTTAATATTACTTACGATTTTATGATTTCTCATCATATTATCAAACTCCTCATTAATCTTTTTATATTTCTCTTCAGTATGAGGGGTGAGGATATAGGAAGCGTCAGGGTCCGGGCTATCACAGCCTCTGTGTTCTTTCTTGTTTAGCGCCTGTGGTGGACATCAACATAAAAGAAAGGCATCAACACAAACTGGAGAAGAAAAGGGTTGTACTTACACCATAGCGCCTGTACATAACAGCAGTGTCTTCGTTTAGCTTGGAGAAACGCTCATCCATGTCAGGGCTCTGGCCAAAACAGTCCTCAACCTCAGGACTGCCACAGTCAGTGTGGCCTTTGAGTCTTAATTTCTGAAATAAAACCATGTGGGAGATTTACATACTGGACTGGCCAAGAAAAGTGGGATTTGAATCGCACAAGAATTGAGCCAAATGAGAAACAACCCCCAGGGGGCAGCAAACAAGATATATAGTGCCGCTTTATCATCTCATAGCACATTTCACATGGCTATAATAATAGGAAATGTAAACATAATCATACTTCCTACACTACAATTCCTACATTACAGACGCAATAACTCAATCTGAATAGAGGCTGCCTGGGATCACAACGTTTCGGCCTATGGAGCTTTGGTAACGTACACCTCAGCAAACACAGTATACAGCCTAGCAACAGTGGGGATTTTGAGGGCAGGCAGGCCGGCTCTGTAAAGAGCAGCTGCTTCTGCTCTGTGACAACTCTGACAACTGGGTGACATCGACCCAGTGCTTCATCTGAGCCCTGCTACCAGCTCATATCTCATACAGGCGGTGTCGCTGATTATTTCATAGTGGTCAATATGAGGGGAAGTGCAGGGGGACTGTTGCCATTTTTGAGCTTATTGGATTATACAGTAGTGCATTCCTATCTAGTCAACAGATCCATTTTTGTATGGAAGTGGAATTAAATGCAATGAATATGCATGGATAACACATTTGTCACTTTGCTTTATTTGCCAGTTATAGATATATATAAAAAGCGAACACCATAAACGTAAGATCAGTTAAACTCACTGGTAACAAGCATATATTGTAAGAATAGACAATATCAAAAAATAAAATATTTCTAAATCTGTCTCATCAAATCTGTGACATTCTCTCCTTGACTAAACCATTAAAACAGTGTGTTAGACCTTGAGCACCACATGTATGCACATGCCCTGCTTCTCCTATAGTATGTGCCCACTGCCGGACAGTTAATGGACGCAATGAGCAAATGGCTGAGCAGGTGTCCCTCTCTGCCCAGCACCTGTTGTCCCCTGTGTGTCCCTGTGGCCGGAAGGCCGGCCCCACTAGAGCAGCCTGTGGCCACACAGGGACATATATGCTGAAACCTCAAGGGGCATTCACTGCTTTGAACCCACTGACGGCTGTTCTCATGACACATAGAGTCAATAAGGACAACTCTCACACTTCTTTGAAACCATTATATTAACAGTACTCTAATTAGACCAATACTGAGGGTTTGAGGCCTAATACGTAAAAATGGATCTCCCTGAACCACTAAATATTCAAATACAACGTACATGGAGTGGTCTTCTGTTTGTGTTGTGGTTATCACATATAGCTTACAGTACATATTGTCTGGAAACCTAATCTCATTGAGCTTGTTTGTGAGGGGCCTAGCTAGCTGGGATCTTTGGTTATTATCAACAGACAGCCTGGCTGACTGCTGTCTGTCTGTCATCGTATAAGGCTGTGTCTGGATGGAGAGTCAACTTATCTTTCTGTGTCTAGAAGATAGATGCTGGAACTGAAGAGAGGAGCGATAGGAACAGATGGAGAAAGAGAGAGAGAAAGAATGGAAAGACTGCTTGGGTGGAGATATGTGTTGTGTAAGAAAATGGGAGAGGCTGAGATATTGGTTCAGAAGGTCCAGGGAGTATTGATTATTTTTCATAGCACATTGTGAGCAATAATTTTAAAGAAAGAAAGAAAGAAAAGAAAAAAAAAGAAAGAAAGAAAGAAAGAAAGATAGAAAGACAGAAAGACTTTTTAAATTAAGAATAAAGGGCCACTGAAAGATAGTGATACTTCCACTGGCGCTGAAACTGTCGGGATAATTCTCAGGCTTTCTGCTTGGGTGACATTGCATGTTTTAGTCTCTGACCTCTAATGGCAGCCAAATCTATGTGCTCCCAGGGTGTGTGAAACTCTATCCTGCTCACCCCCTCGCCCGCTACACCCTTCTCTCTGGGTTCTCAAATATTCATGAGCACAATTGAGCATTCCGATAAGACACTTCGAGTAAGTGAGCAACTGAGACGGACAGCTGCAGGATGTCAGGGAACACCTAGTAGTGAAAAAACAGGCCAGAGGCACACAGTGGAAGACAAACCTTTATATGACTTACCTTGGTACCATACTAACAGAAATGATCCCACAGACATACAATTAAAAAAAAATCTATACTAGAACGGCTCAAACGATAGATAAAAAATAAGGCAGGGATTTCAATTACAGATAGGAGAGTAAAGGCCTGATTCCCAATTCACATTCACTAACTCTAACCCTGTGTTTAACCTGGTTTCAAATTTTCTCTGTCTGCCATGATCAATACACAGCGAAAGGCTTCCATTAGCGGGAATGGAAAGCTACACTGTAGGGAATCCAAGTCTTGCTTTAAAGTCCACAGAAGCAAACCGCTGTGTCTGTTTTGTAAAAACGTTTTCTTTTCTGCTGCTGTGTTATAACATACTGTAATATCATTCTCTTTGACCGTGCAGCTATTAAAGTGCACAGCAACGTAATGCACTACACACACACACACACACACACACACACACACACACACACGTGAGCTCAGACCCGTAAAGGAATAAACCTGTTAACAGACAGATTCATCCAGCTCCTCTATCCTTACACTGCCTTCGTCTGCCTGTGAATCTGTGCTGATCCCGCCTGCCCAGCATGCAGCCCAGTATGTCCAGAAGAGAGAGGCCTATCCTCGAGTTCTAGGAAGTGCTAATCCCCCTGGGAGATGGCCTGGCAGTTCAATAGTCCACCATAATGTGACAATGTTTCCCTATACGGAGCGTTACCTTCATTCACGTCGGAGGACAGACATGTGACACAGCTGTCACTGAGGTCTAAACACATGAAGTCGTGATGTGGTGATTTAAAAGTCAAATACCAAAGACCTCTTACTCGGGACCTACTATGTTAGAGAATATCAGTGGTTTTTGATGAAGCTGAACAGATTTGTGAGCATTGCACGGATAATAAAAGGCAAAAAATGAAGACGTATCGACGATGGTAATACAGAAGAGTGCCGTTCCAAATAAGGTGACAGTATCATTGAGGCCTGTTGGGTTAAATCGAAAGGTCAAGACGATGACTGCACTCATAAGCTATGCTTGTCAACCTGACCCCTAATTACTTGCAGGCATGGACCAAACAGACCAGACCAACACAACGTACAGCCATGTCCACTAGTTGGTTTTGACAGACTGCATTCCCAGACTCTAGCACGTTGAGCCTTGCTATTAAAAGCCAATTGCAGATTTTGGCAGCTCTATTTCCATCATAATCTCAAGCTTCTAATACTTAAAATACACAACACAAATACTGACTAGAAGAGTCTAGAAGATTCTGACAGAATATAATTTGCATGACATCACAATATCAAATACTATCAGGGCACCAATTAAGAGATTTAAATAAAATATGCCTTGCAAAAAATATAACATCTATAGCACCTTACATAGGCTTTGTAAGATAACCTCCTTGGACCAAAATCCGATTTACAAATCTTGTTAATATGAATGGGCTGACCACAGGGGAGTGATATGAAATGATAGGGAGATCAAATAAAAGTCTGTTAACACAGGAATGTCTGTGTAAACAAAAAGAGCTGCCACGCTGTTTAAATATTAATCTTCATTTTGAATCATCTCGCTTGTGGCCTTCATAGCACAGATTGTCAAAATAAACCTACTCCCTAAGCCCAAAGTCAACATCAACACTGTTTGGTTTGGTCCAAATGACAGTACTCACATCCTGTCCATTCAGACTGTCACACACAGGAAAGAGGAGGGACAACGAGATTTGAAAGAATCAGCCTAAAAACCTAAACGAAATGAAACTCCCTTATGGGTTTTACGTAAAGTAAAAACAAATGTAATTGTTTCGTATGCAAAAAGCAAAATTCCATTAAGAGACCAAGAGATGGGATATCATAATATCGTTCAGTACATTAAGCCATGTCTTAATCTTGACTTTATTCTGGCCCTTTGACTCTGTAAGGGAATGTTTGTCTCAAAGAAAGTGCTGTCGATGTGAATGGAATCTTAGTGTTCAACTACTGACTGGTGCAGCAAAGCATGCCTCTCCTACCACCATCTCGAATGTCAAAGCTGGCTTTATCAGATCACGCCAGGAATCTGGATCCAAGTCAAATGGCAGTGTTAAGCTTTGTCCAATCTTGGTGTGATTTCTAGTTGCTATGGCGTGTATCAAAGGCAAATGGGGCCTATTTACCCTTTGGAACAAGCAGTTTGAAGATGGGTCTGAGTGGTATGGAACACATTACTGAGGCATGATGAAGCACCTCACCCATAGCATAGGTTGTTACAGATGGGTAAACATTTTCAAGAAGGAACAAAATCTCTAAAAAACTTGAAAATGTACAGTAGGTCTATATCCATTGTTGATTCACTAATGTACTGCTGTGTACTCCTAAAATATGTCTTAAAATAAAACAACAGTGCTTCAGTTATGGAAAATAAATCATATATCAATCGTTGTGGCAACTGGCCACTTTTTTCCACTTCCCATTGCGTGTTTTCATTCCACTTCTGACTCGGCATACCTTGGGATAGCTCCGTTCTTGATAAAACCCAAGTCCTTAGAACGCTGCCTTTGCCTCATTATTCTGGCAAGTCGAATTGATCTATCAGACTCACTGAGCAGTCTGGACACTGTACTCACTCCAGTCAGTATGTCTACGTGGAACTAAAGCTACGAGATACTGTCCTCATACATAAAATCTTTCATCAAGATTGACATTTTAACTGTATCTTTTCCATGTGGTCATCGCTAAAGTATTGTACAGTGTTATTACAACAGTGTCTTTGACAGATACAAGATACATTGAAATGGAATTGGTGGAGTACCGCACACACAAATCGGTAATATAAGAAATACAGTTGTGAGTACTTCCCTATGTGAAATCATATTGAAGAAAACTTTCAGTAGGCTATTCATAATAACCAAAAGAAGCCTTGATAAGAATAAAACAAAGTATCTGAAGAGTGCTGTTTGACTTCAGGTATCATTCTTTAACCAGTAGTCAAATACTAAGCTTAAGTGTTGCAAATAGTGTAACCAATATGTAAAAACTGACCTCTTACTCTACACTCAGTGCATTTAGTTGACGTGTTGACTCCACGTTGTTGCGGAACAAACAAAACAAAGGTTAATGCAGGCAAATTAACTACTGGCTAATAACCTGTAGAGATGACACAGGTGTCTGTGTCTCACACTGCTGTTTCTGCTTGAGTAAGCTCAGGTGCCATGCATGTAAATAACATGAGCTGCTGCAACACAGTGAGTCAACCAAGTGCAAATGGCACAATGTACTACACTACTTATATTACACTTTTTAAAATGTGCTCTATACGTGTGTCAAAAAGCCTCCTACCATAAACTAGCAAAAAAATACATAGTCGGTATTCTAAAATGTTCTTGAAATAAGTATATCATTCTCTATGCAGAAAAACTAATAATTTATTTAAAATTATTACAATTACAGACATTTTCCAGGCAGGCCTTTAAAATAAAACAAATATGTGGACGTCCTTCAAAGGTCAATAGCTGTTTTTCAATGTATAATTCTGTCAACCTACAACGGAGCTAACAAGCCATTGGGAAGTCTTGGGCTCTCTCCATTAATAAGCTTGCACTTGGCAGTTGGGATGAGGAAAAGCAAACTCTCAGCAAGGCAAACATTGCATTGTGGGTTACATAAACAGTGAGAAAGTGAGTCATCTTGACCATTCATTTTTAATGAGGATAAGGCCACGCTCTGGCAGGCAGGGACCCTGATGCAACAGCGTCAGCATGAGGAGGAGAAATGGGTGGACCACAGAGATAAAGTTGACTGATTTGCATTCCTTGTGTATTACAAAAATAAAATGTATTTTGTGAGCCTCAAACAGGTCTTGTGTTGTACGAAATAAATAAAGAGTGCACCAGAGAGAACAGGAGATTCACAAAGCAATGCTTGTTCTGAAGGTAAACATTACGACACATGACAAACGTTGTGTTGCCCTACCATGCTGTAGGGGGTAAGTGTTTCTAACTGTCAATTCAGAGCTTGGAAGTGTATGTGTGTCACCCTACCTAAGTTGGAACAAACACACCATTTGCCTAAAGAACTTAATGTTTGACAACCCTATTTATTTTTGCTGAGGCACCGTCACAAACATTCTATTTGCATAAAGAACAGTGTGTTTGATCAAATGGAATGAAGTAAGAGTCGCAACTATTTAGTGGTTCCTCGACCTCATCTCTATTCCTAGAGTGCCCTTTTACATTTTCCCATATGGCTTTTAAGCAAATTAATGGTGTAAACTATAAAGCTTAACAAGCTTTTCGGTTCATTGCTTTGTAACATGCTGCTTCTACTTAAGCATTTTGCTAATTTGCCATTATACTCGTCATAGCAAAGTACATCATTAGTTTACCTGCATGGGAACCCTCCAAATTATAGTAACAATATTAGTCTATGAGATCCAGAATGCCAATACTGTATTCCCTGGTCATTAAAAAGTGACTGTCACTCACGACGACATAGTTCTTACAGTAGGTTTAATTGACATATTCCCCCCAAATATGGCTGGCTATATTTATTTCTGGCAATAAAACCAGTTCTAGACAAAATGCTATTAAACCACATAGGCTACATGACAGAGCGCTTAGATTTCTGTTCAAATATAAACCATCTGGAAACTGCGTCTTTGTGTTAGCATTCCACACTCACCTCCACAATGTCAGAGTTGGTTCGGCTCTCGTGTGGTTCATTGTACTCTGTGTATTTCAGTAACACTTTATCCATGTCTGTGCTTGCATACTGGAACAGCTTGTTGGTACTGTTGAAAATGATCAGGGCTATTTCACAGTCACACAGCACACTGAGTTCATACGCCTTCTTCATCAAGCCAAACTTTCTCTTGGTGAAAGTCACCTGAAAACAAATAAAGAAACATACAGATAATGAGATTAATCTAATAAAAATAAATATTGTCATTCTATATGTAGAATATATTGTGCCATGTTTAATTTAATGTCCTAGGAATCATGGGGACCAAACTACTTCAATAATGTAGAAAGAACATCAAGGGAACTGTGTAGATTGAGTTGTTATCGTTCTCGAGCTCCGGTGAGGAAAAAGGCATTCACATAAATATCATTCTAGCCCTTGACAGCTACAGTATTGGATCTATTCACATTTGCCGAGAAACAGCCAATCCACTTTTGCCTATACTGTGGTCGAAGTCACGCTAACACTACACGTGCCCTAAGAAGATTGAATGTGATAAGTCAACAGCCAAATGGGAACAGGTGCTCAGTTGGGCAGATGGCAGTGTAGTAAAATGTGTTGTTGGGAGAGATGCAGTCAAAGCACTGATCAAGGTGTGAAATATGATCTTTTCTATGCTAAAAGAAAACATGAGCGAGAGAGAGGGAGATAGAGAGAGAGAGAAAGAGAGAGAGAGAGAGAGAGAGAGAGAGAGAGAGAGAGAGAGAGAGAGAGAGACCAACACAGCCTCCTCCAGTAGTACTTTAGGGCGCACAGGGGCAGGCACTGATAAGAAGGGAGTAGACTGCTTTGTGTCTGACAGAGAGATGCTTAACAACAGATTGAGAGTGAAGACAACTTAACTACAGAATGTTTAAAGGTTACATTCACACACATCTTGCACTCAAGACACCAATAATCACCAATGAGGGAAATATACACAAGATCACTGGTTAGCTTCAGCTGCCTATGCCCAATATTTGGGATCTTCAACTTAAGTTTGACGCTTTGGGGACATCATAAGACTTACTACCTTCATATTTTATCAGCATTAGAGGGAATGGGAATAGGATATGATTATATTCCCGGGGGAGAAAATCTCAAGGCATCAGCGTACAGTACTGTAGGAATATGGGATCCAGACACTGCTCACCGTATATCAGCTTGGTGCACCAGTGATAGCCTACGGTATACGATAACAAGGATTGGAAAAAGGATAAGGGATAAGTAACAGGGAAATGATATGCAAGGAATTATATAGGCAGGTCCAGGGGGAAGCCAGAACCCTGGCTCTCAAGGGATTCTGTCCCTATTATCTCTCGTCCAGATTAGCACTAAGATTTACACAAAGGAACTAATTCAGGCACCCAGGCAGGCAGGTAAACATTCTGGCCCGGTCAGCTTAGATAAGAAAAGGAAAAAGGATGGGTCAAGGACAGGGCAACCAGGTTATTTCAATGTTTCTTACCACCATTTCATGCTGGCCTACATGTGTGGCTTATGAACCTGCCCAGCCTAGCCTAACCCTGGGTCTATGTCACAGATTGCTAAACCTACACACTCATGAATAATGCAAAGAGCTGTGAATCAAAGGGATACTAAATATTGACAGCATTTCACACGGATCCTATTCCCTCATCTATTTTTCAGTCCACTCCCTGTGTGAATCCTAATAGATCATTCATGCCATCCCCCTGTAGGCTCTCTGGACCAGGTCTGACTCATCTCATCATCCACACCATAAGATTCCACAGAGGCTGCAAGGCCATGGTGACTGACTCAGAGGAGTGCTAGCTTGCGGTTCACCCTCTGTTTCATACTGTATCCACAACATACATGATCTTGGTGAACTCTGACCCCTCCTACACACATCCGTTGACGCGAATCTTCCTAAACGTAAAAGTAATAGGGAAGAAAGTAGCTATGTTCTTGATTTCAACACTTGAAGATCGTAATGCGACAGTTATAAGTATGTGAATTACTTGACGTCCATATTTCACTATATTGTCCTTTGCTGAATAATATGAGCAAAAACAACATGTATAACAGAAGCTTTGATCAGTGGATCAGTTGATCACGGTGACTTGAATAACTTACAGGACTGGTCAGAGGCTTTTATCTGGGGGCATGTTTATGTTTCCTAACAGAGCCTGCTATCACAGCACATATAGTGGTTTTGCTACAGCAAAACAAATAACACGGCAATTGTGCTATTAAGAGGGGAATAGTTTTGAATACTGAATTTAATTTATATTTCCTTTACATTCATGTTGCCCCATTATTATTTCTTTCGAATTATTCTTTTCATGTCAAAAGTAAAATATAACTTGTATGACATTATCATGAATTATTTTACTATAATTGTAGGACTGCAATGGAGAAAACATCTAAAAGGTCAATAATCTATTTCAAAGTTATGCAAGTAGACTACCTACAATTCTCACCACATTTCCCAGTGTGCTATTCTGTAATTAGCCCAGTTACAGAACTGCTTGTTTTAATGTGTCAGGGTTATTAATTGCCTGCAGACATAGCAGGCCCACAGACAGAGCCTAGCACTTGTCACCACAATGGGATGAGTATGCTAATGGATATTCCCCTGGGTGATGGCGACAGGCGCAGCTCCTAAGAACTGAAAGCCTCACCATTGACTATCAGCAAACACCCTTGTCTTCATTAACTTTGGCTCGTATGTAGATTTATTCAAATTAAATACCGTATGGCATCAATAAAGAGGCAAATATATTGTATCCATAATGAAAATTGTCAATTTGTTCAAGTACTTCGAGATTAGGGTCAAGAAATTACAATTAAGGGGAGATTGGGGGAATAACAAAATAAGATGCTGTAGGCTGGCTGACTTGTGTTATTTTGTAAATTAGTTATTTTAAAAGGGCATAACGCTCAGTCCAAGAAAGTATGCTCCAATTCAAGTAAACATCTCATGCTGTGTTTACACAAAGATGCCAAAAAAGACAAACTATTGGTTCAAGATTTAAACAATGTATACTGTCTGTATACTGTAAGTTAGGCCAAAACTATTTGAGCTGTGATCCTGTCGAATATGAACAGCATCCCATTTATACACTTCTTTCTTAGACAGTGATTCAGACAGGCTACTGTTTGTTGTGCTGCTGGGGGTGGTATATTTAGAGAAGAAAGCAGAGTGGATTCCAGCGGGCAAAGTGGCCGGCTAAGAAGATGGTGAAGCAGGGAAAGAAGGCCGCAGTGTGTCACTCTGACTGACCCACCCTGCTAATGAGTAGGTAGCGTCTGGCCCTCGCTAACCCTAATCACTGCCCCAGTCATTCACATTGACCGCAGGGAAAGTCTGCCTGTCTGAGGCTCTGGCCTGACACCCCTCCATTCCCTATGGTCACCAGGCCCAGGGACCCAAGGACAAGACATCTAGTATCCCACAGCTTGCCTGAGAGGCTGTGCAGCAGGCTAGCAAACTCTGTGCCCCTGCCAACCACCTCTCATCAACCTGATCCAGCTTGAGCAGGCTGGAATATGAGGTTATCAACGCCAAACATGATTGATTGTCTTGGAGAAGATGTGCTGTTGATTGAAGATATAATGTGTGTCTTGGGTGAATGCACGCTTCTATTTCCCTATCGTAGGCTTCTACTTTTCAATTATCCTCTGTCAGCCCGAACTGCCTTAAACCCACACACAAGTGTGAGTGATTCTAAAGTGACAATCTTAATATGGCATCTGAGAGGAAGATGGCGATTACAACATGAGAAGGAGGTTATGTGCAATGGTGGCACAGATTAAAGTAGCCTAGCAAAGCCGTCTAGATATGAGACGATGATACCGAGAGGTAGCTGCGAGCCGTGACACTGACCTGCCTGTTTCTCTCATCCATGATCCGCGTGATCTGTATCTTCTTCCGCCCCATGTTTGAACTTCCTGTTGTTTCTCTGACACCCAAAGAATATCAGACAAACTACAGAGTAACTATTCCCACTTAAGATGCTTAGCACATTGTTCCACTGTGGGCGTAGTAGATCAATGTCAGCTCATCAAGACCTGCAATGACAGAGAGAGAGAGATAGATATCATTATCGATCATGTTCAAGTATTCATTTTTGTTAGAAGTAGTACAGATATAAAGTTGTACAGAAAATACAGAAGCAAATATAAATATTAAACAAACAAACAAATAACAATAAAACCCATGTGCCATAATGGTATCATATCGACCAGGATCTGCATACCAAGATAGTGAAGCATGCGTTTCCTTTTTCATTAGACCTCCATGGTGACCCTAGTGCCTCTCGGTGTGATTACGTTGTGCTCAGTAGAAAGAGTGGCCACCTGTCCTCCTGTCCCACCCCTCCCCTGAGCAGCACTCTCTGAGCCGTGCCCTAGGCTCCTCAGCTTTCTCCTAATCTCATTGGATCTGGGAGGTAGAGCAAGGCAGGGCAGCGCTAGATGAAGGAGGGTTTATGCTAACCCTCCCTTGGATTACTTCAGCACGTGGAGCCCACTGCTTCACAGCCTGCCCTCACTGTCGGCTCCCGCCGTGTGTGGTTTACCAAGTCAAGCCATCCAAGGATGAGGGCCATCGAAATGAGACTTCTCACGACACGTTACATGCACATCAGAAATGTTTATGGATTTGTTACTATTACTAACAAATACTACTAATATGTTTATATTACATTACATATATACTATTTAAATGTATATATTTATTTCTGGGCGCCTTTCAGGACACTCAAGGTCAACTACTGTAGTTGTTATTACAGTTTTATGACGGCCATTATCAACTTTTTAGGTTTCCAATATAGCTATGTTTTATGGGCAATGTTCTTTGTAACAGTAGCTACACATAACTCTACAATCACCATGCCTAGAGCAATGTAAACAATATTGCAACACTTGATCCAGTAATGCACCACTCACAAAGGCGCCTACCAGAGAGCTGCTGTGTAGAGAGATCAATGCAGATGTAATATGTCACCATAGGAGTAGCTACACCTACTCAACATGAAAATCAATACCCCCAACACCTAAGGGCACTCACACTCGCAGTATAGCAAAGCAAAAACAGGCAGCTTACTCACGCACACTTCAGTAGCTTAAGAGTAGTCTCTTACTGTGCAGTTCTCGGTTTTATAGACTCCCATACAAAATCTTAGAGCGTTTATAGTACTGCAAACGTCTCCAGTAAAACAGAGGGGAAAAGAGAAAACAAAAGACAGATATATTTAGTCTCTAAACCTGTACTTAAGGCCATTTTAAGTGCCTAATCCATGCTCTTTATGACCTTCACAAACCCCTTCTTAACGTCAGTACACATCCCATCTCTCCTTGTCTCCTTAACAAGGAGAACTAAACACATTGGAGTGCCCCCACGGTTTCAGTCAAAACAAACATAATTCTCTTCATCTTGGCCCAAAAATATGATTCTTGCCGAATAGTAAAAGTGTATTTTTTACGGTTGCTATTCACCACGCTTGTTCCGAATGTAAAAAAATTTTTTTTACATTTACACTACAATAAGCCTGTCAAGATACGTAGTAGAAAAAATATGAATTACCGTATTTTATGCAATAGTTTTCATTAACCTCTAGCCCTTACTCAAAACTGCAGTTTGCATACAACTACATAATCACTTAAAACAACAATGGGCATTTTTCATACATTTTTAAAGCAGTATTTTAAAAGCCTGGGAGAGTGCAGAAGGCATTTGAAAGACTTCAAACTACCATTTGAAGGACTACTAACTACCATAAAATGGTATGTAGTAACAGCTTGAGCTATACAGTACATGTTGAAAGCTTCTGAGCCTATCCCTAACAGCCCCTCTTCCGGTGATTTGTATCCTCCCACAGACTGTGGGGGCGGTTCTCTTTACCAGCTTCCTGCTATGCTACTTCCTGTTGTTGTATCCTGGTCTTCCTATGGCAGGCAAAGACAGGGGAACAGAGGAAGGTTCAGCGAACTCCCCACTCCAATCTATGCCCCTTGTTATTCTTTCAACATACACTTTGACCACCGAAATAATATAATCGTGTTAGTAAACTCTTCCCGTTTGTAGCTTGGCTCTCAGGGTTGTATTTAAACAGTCCTGAAGTATGGTAATATATACTGTATGTGCACAGCAATGAAACTGTGGAGGTGGATGTGGAAGTGATGCTGATCTCTGACGTTGATCTCTGCCAGACTCACACACCACACAGCTGATCCCTGACAAACATTGGCCGCTCTCATTTTCACACTTGTCTCCACCTTAAACTCGTCACCAAGGCAACTAATAAGATGTAATTAACGGGGTCTGTTGCATGTGAGCATGTGTGCCGGCTTTGCTGTATGTGTGTAAGGGTGTGAGAGAGAGAGAGAGAGAGAGAGAGAGAGAGAGAGAGAGAGAGAGAGAGAGAGAGAGAGAGAGAGAGAGAGAGAGAGAGAGAGAGAGAGAGAGAAAGAGAGCAAGAGAGAAAATAGAATAAAATGAAAATGAAAAGAAGGCTGAAATTGTGAAAAAGAGGGTTTAGTGAAAGAAAATAAAGAAAATTGTAACGACATGGCATTACCTGATCTTGATATGTTTATGTTAAACTATTAATATACTCTAATGATATTACTGACCAGAGTACCGGAATGAACAACTGATCAAAGTCGATTAGCTTTCACTATTTTGGCAGCAAAATGGTCTGCAATGGCGGTAGGATATATTACATAAGTCTTGATAATCTTCCAATTAGATACACAAAGGGTAAACTGTCAGGTTTCTATTTGGGAAACATGAGAGTTTGTTAAAAGCAGCCGTTTTATCTGTTAGAGGTTTGCAGGGTCCCTGCAGAGGAGAAGACATGCCACAGTATTCCGCCGTGACAGCCCCACACATACACACAACACGCCCAGCACCATGCACTTCCCACAGCACCGCCGTCTTTTAGTGTACACTCGACGAGAGAAATATAACAAGCCCCGCACGCAGAGGGCCCCTGCCACATATAACACTGGCCTGTCAACCTCGATAGCACTGAGGAATGAACACATTGTGTAATCACTAATCACTGCTTCGATAATGGGAGAAAGGGGTTAGAAGGGGGAGGGGGCCAAAGGCACTTCTGAAAATCCTCCTGGATTCCACTTTCTGGAAGTATTGGCATGATTTGTTTGCTTACACGTAATATTAGAATTATTAAACTGAAAAGTGGACCTGAACTATATCAGACACGATCTATCGAAAATGGAACACAATCTGTATGAGTCTTTGATGAGACTTCATTGATCAGTCGTTCTATCCTAGCGACCAGTACTGTGAATGACACTGTGACATATGTTGTTGATTACACAGTGAACACTTCCTAAACTCTGCTAACTTGAGTCATGCATAAGTGATCACAGATTTAGCACGGCTCGCCATAGTGGCTCTTCTCAAGCCCATCGGGCTGTGAGGAAAGTAATTGGTGGCGGCTCTATCCCTGCCACCCTAATGGCAGGCAGCTGGGATGGGAGCTAGTGGGTCATGCTCTAATGGTGGTGAACCCAAACTGACCCCACTAGAATCCCACACTGGATCAATGACACTGTGGACCAGCCCTCACAGACATGTAACCCTAGCAGGGTGTTTAGGACACTCAGTTCTGTGTTGTACCACTCTAAACCGTCTTGGCACAGCTCAGCTCACAACACACACTGTTGACCTTCAGCGTAACATTTGTTTCACACTTAGGTTTCACTGATGCAGTGAAAAATATACTGCATAGTGTATGCTATTACATAACGCTGGATGACGTACCAACTCAACTTCTTTTTAAACTTGTAAACAAAAGATGTTACCATTTGAACTAGATTGTTTTTTGGTTGTCGTCCTATTTGCACATCTGCACTGCAGGATTATGTACTTTCTCTTTGCTCCATTTGTGGTTTTGAGTCCTAATATAAAGTAAACATGTATTGAGAGCGAAAGCCATGGGGGCTCTCTCTATCCCAATTGAATTCAGTGTCCATCAGCGGGCCCACTAGAGGCAGAATCAGGCGGATTGCAAGAAAAAATCTTTATGTACAGGCCTCTGGTGAGATCGGACAGTGTTTGATGTTTCTTCCCAAAAGGATTTTCAGAAATGGTAAACAACCAAGATGAATCTACTGTGTGCTCCCCAAGGGATATGTAAGTATATCAGGGCCTTTCCGTTATGAACTAATTGTTTACTTGCTGCAATCTTTAACACTTCCCAGCCGAACGTTCATCAAGTCAACCCTGTTCAGAACCCCAGGTTTTCTTCCAATTAGTAGTTTAGTTAAGTGACATCAATCGGAAATCAGGAATATGGCTATGGTAAGAAACAATAATGCACTTTTAAATGTAATTAAAATTACAGTACAGCAGGGCTGTATAACAGTTGTTAGCTTTCAGTTCTTTATGGTAGAAGCATTAACCGTGAATCATTCGTAACCCAGAGCCACACATGTTTCCGTGTGGTATCGTGCTATCTAAGTATTGATGTCTGTCTAAGCTTTTGGTGCTTTGCAAGCCACCATTCTAATGAGGTTTCTGCTGACATGTAATAATCAAACTCATATTACACTCCCACCAGGCCACTGACCTAACTTACAGCTGAAGGCAAAAGGATACGAGATGGCATTAATAGTACACCAAATCTCCCCCCTAACAGATTTGGCTTATGACAAAGATTTCTGATTATACGGCCCACTTTAGTTCCAACAAATCCATCAGACTAGACATGTGTCCCAAAGCAGTCCACATTAAAACCACATCCGTCTGAGTGCTACAGTATTACTCACATTTTCATAGGCTGTATGAATGTGTGTACTGCTTGTAAAACTCTTATTAGTGGCCCACTCTGATGTCATTTCATTATTGTTTTGCCTTCATGACAATTGCAGCGGGATAATATTTTCCCCTCTTGAATGTTGTTAGTCGTCACTGATGTCATGCGTGCCCCACAATTGAAAGACAAGCTGCCCTGTAAAACGCAGTAGTTTTCTGCCTCTGGCCTCTTTTGTTTTAACAAAACACAAATTGGTCTTGCATTAAGCTCCGGCCTGTTCCTTGTCTCTCTTAAGGACTAAATCTATCTAACTAAATATTAAGACGAAGGGAATTAACCTGATTAAGGTTGGCCTGGTTTTGGTGCTGTTTTTGCTGATTTTGCACAGCATGTCTTGGACCTGAAATAGAACTGTACAATTACAACTATTCAGTAGCCGTTGCATTATACTTAACTTATGCTCCTCATGCTTAATTATATGTTGCCAGACATTTAGAATAATATCGACTATAATACAAATATAAATCCAACAGTACTTCATTATTCTACCAGGTCTAATATGTCACAGTAAGACATCAGAAAAAAGCAATGTTGTTTGAAGTAAGTAATCTTTTTATCTGGTCAAGTCAATTTCAATAAATTCTTGAATGTTTTTGTTTGTTCCAGATCTTGTTGAAATTTGGAGTTCCAGCAAAGTAATGTTTTCCCTTGAAAGATGTAAAGCCATTGCAAATGGATCTGAGGTTTTTTAAGCAAGCACTAAGGTTTCCTTGGGCAATCTGGGCCTTCTTGTTTCTCTGCGTTCTACAGCATTTCTTTAGCCACTGGGCAATATGTGGAATGGAGTTATTTAGCATTATGGGTTCCCTTACATATTCATATGATATGTAAAATTATACATTCACTTAAACTTCTTTGTTTTGCTCTATAACTGGAGAAAAGCAATCAAAAAACAAGAACATAGATAATGCATGACGCAATCTGAATACATTCAGTTCAAATGTAAGTCATCATGAGTATAAGTCTGCAGTCAGAGCAGGTGCATCACTGTGACTTCATCAGCAACCGCACTTCCTCCACCCTTTGACTGGCAGTGATCAAATCAGCGGTAAGTGTTAACTGAGTCAATGAAAGAGGATGTAGCGTCATCAATGCAAACAGATTAGACAAATAGATACAGACAAATGGATAAACTGACCCTTATTAAACCTCTTCTATGTGTACTGCAATTTAATTTAATTATATATGTATATATTATATCAGTTAATAATATATGAATGCCCAAAGACCAAAGATATTTCAGGCTTATTATGATTTGATCGCTATGCAGCTTTAAAATGCTTGCATAAGTTAAAATGCTAGATGGCCAACACTTTCAGCGTTATGTAAATTTCAGCTACACGTAGCTGCTGTAGCAGGTATCATTGAATTGACACTTGGAGAACTGAATATCACGCTTACTATGCAGCACTAATATGATTCAAGATAAGTTTTATCCAATGACACTCATTTGAACCTTAAATGGATTAAAATACAAGGAGCATGAATAATAACGTGTTAGCATTATTATGGCCAATAAGATAAAGACCCCACCCATCTTGTCTCTGCAAATCGACCCTGATGTTTTCTCAAACCAAACACACTGTACACTTTAGGTTGGCAGAACCCACCTTTTTTCTTTATATATATATATATATATATATATATATATATATATATATATATATATATATATATATATATATATATATATATATATATATATATACACACTGTATATACAGATATACACAAACATGTTACGTGAATACAGGACCCAATATTTGAAAACAATTTTGTTTGATTTACATATGTACTGAGGGTAATTTGTAACCTATTTAGGATCAAACGAGAGTCAATGTGGCCTGTTGGTCAGACAGAAGGCAGCCAGAGGTTTTCTTGGTTTGGAAAGCCCACCTCAGAGCTGATTGCCGGGCAACCCCACCAGAATACTTTTAAGTTCCACTGGATTAGGACATTTGCCAAAATCCACAGCTAGTCGAGAGAGCTGAGGAGAGGGGAGCTTGGTAAAGCACTGCAATTCATTTGAGTAATGGCATAACTTTAGGGAGAATATTCTAAATTGCATCTGTACACATTATATTTCTTAAAGGTGACGTTTCTATATCCTGGCTAGGACTGTATTTGAAACTATAAAGCCATAAGCCATTGGGACTGTGAGGAATGTATAGTATATTCCTTAAGGGGCAAACATTTGTCAATCTACTCCATAGTCTCATTTGAATCCCAAACTTGGAGATCCACCATAGTTGTGAGATAAATTGAGCAGGTAAACTAAGGTCTAGCAGAAGGCAATGAGCACTTAACAGTGAATAAAAATGAGGATGAGTGAGAAAAATAACATCTTCAGAGAGAATTCACACTGCATCCATTAAACCAGATAAGCGTACTTTTAGGATTCTCACAGTATTATTATAATCCTCTAGATTTCCCAAAATATTTTTAGCTAAATAATTTATATTTCTACTCGTCAATCTTTTGTCAATGTACACTGTGCTAACAAATTTTAATAAAACTGAAAATTGTTTAGAAACAATTGAAAGAAATATTGGAGCGCTTAGTTTGTCAATTGTTTTCTTCTTGTTAAAGTATACTATAGAAAAAATATAGTTACAGATAACGTGCTGCTTTAAATGAAAACCATTTACAAACAAATTATGTTTATATAAATATTATATCATTTTAAAGCATAGATGCACGATCCCAAGGTGAATGAATGCTAAGGTTCTTCTCAAACTAAGTACTTATCTTATTCTGTTACAACCAGAGATGATACAGGCAGAAAATATATCCCATTTCTACTGCAACATAAAAAAACTAAGTGTTTTCCCTGATCACTCATTCAACAGTAACAAAAAGTGAACTGAACCCGAATTTGTTGATGTATGCCCAGAAGAGCTACTGTAAAGTAGCACCTTTCTGCCCATTTCAAGGAATCATACTTGATGGCAGCAAAGCTTTGAAACTTTTATACTATGCACCTCAGAAAGAATTAAAAAGACTTATACAAGGCTGATAAAACAACAAGCAGCTCTGTTTTCCAAATACGGTCCAACCAGCATCTTACCTTGTTTGTATAATGGTGAACTCTTGATTAAGGTGGAGCAGATTATATCCAGAAAGTTGTTTCCAACCACAGTAGATCAATTTGGTGTGGAGAGTTGATGTTTTTCTCCTTCCTATGAAACCTCCCTGAAATAGAAGGAAAAGAGGGAATGTGCTTACGTTGTCAACCCTATCACAATCCCTTCTTTTAAGAAAGCTTCAGTGGGGCATTAACAACACATCTTCAAAGCACACAAACACACACACCCACACCCACAACTAGGATATGAGCATTCCACTTAATATCAGTAAAATCAATACAAAGTGCTGAATTCTCACAGCATGGTAAAAACAAAAACATACTTGACTGCAATCAGAATGACCTCAACTTGATTTAAACATTTTAATAAGACAGAAAAACTATTTTATAATTGTTGATTAATTCATTATGTATGCATTGAACTCCAAAACATCCCTGAACAACAAAACGGTGTAAAAGCCGTTTGATAAGGCATTTATTTGTTATGGCAGGAATAAAGGTAAATCAAGGAGCCTAAAGAAATGCAATAGTCTACAGGATCAGACAGACTACATTAACCATGGCTGCAAGTTACCACTCAGACCAACTTGTAGAGTAGCAGAAATAGTTTCCCATAAAAAACAGACACAGGGCAGTCTCTGTTTCCTTTCCATGTGGTGTTAAAAAAAGACAGCTGTCCTTCAGACTGTTGCTATTTTTATTTACCACAAGGCCCAAAATAGGAATCTTAGTCTTTAAAAAAACACAAGGCGTAAAAGAAAATAACTTATATTAAAGGTATGGAATCATTACACCCTTACTAATATCATATAACCCAAACCCAGTTAGTTAAGATACAGTGTGTAAATGTAATTTCCACTTGTAAATTATGGCCTACTTCAGTTAACAGTAAATTAACGGTGTGTAGTCTCCTATTTTAAAAACAATTGTTATATTATCATTGCTTGTTCAGATGATGCCAGTAAGTCCTCAAATCATTGGTTTGATGCACACCCCACCACAAAATCACATTCATCAAATGCAAACTCATCTAACTTAATTTGTGTGGGGCCAAATGCTTTTGATTCAATGATATGGAATGGCATAACACAGTAATTGCAACAGAATCCTGTTAGAAGAAAAGGCATAAGTGCATTACACCATAAGTAAAGTCAAGTCAAATATAAACCAGATACAAGATGTGCATTCAGAATAAAACAAGCATGATATCCACCACTAGTATAATTGCATTTAATGTAAAGTTGGCAGATATAATAATTGGCAGCGTACTGTAGGTAAAAGTATTCTGTACTTCAGGTCCTGAATCTCCTATAAGGGGGTTTCATTCCAGTAACAGTTTTTTGTAAAGACACATTATAATTACCTATAATTAAAATTTGTGCATTGTTCTATTTTGACATTATTACACCTGCATTTAGATACTATTATTTTACAATTAAGGCACATGATTTCAATTTTAAGTAAACTATTGGTTAATAATTGATGATGTTTAAGTTGCTTATAAGCATTATAAATGTAATTTACTCTTACTGGAACTTGTATGGTGTCCCTTACAAATAAAAAAAATAATAAAAAAAAGCGAAGCATACGTTTCTACGGTGGCACTTGATTGACAAGTGTTTCTCAGATGCGCAAGGGAAAAACAAGGTCTTAAGAATTCCTGACATTGATTGACAAAGTTATTACTTAGTAAACAGACGTATAATCCAGACTGACAATGATGATAATTCAACCTGAAGCTACACTGTTAACCCTCCTAATGAAAGTTGAAAACAATATTGAGGTAGGATTACAATAGAGTGCCTCTGATTAAAGACCTGTCATGCACTGATTACAGCACAGCAAGAATGTCGTTGGAAATCATAAAGAGTTCTTACATGTACAAAGTTGCTTGAATTGAATTACTCAAATAAATACATGTTTATTGACTTTGTGCTATTGTTTCTTCATACAATTAGAAGACATTTTGTCTAATATTAACAGCATAAACAAAGTAACGATTATGATAATACTATAAAAGTATCATTACGTAGAAGTATGAAGAAATATTAACATATGCGTTTTTGTGGGCTACAGTGGTTTTGGCCCTATTACTTTTAGTTTGCTACTCGCAAAGTTTCCAATGCATTGGACTAAGCATTGCATTACCATTTTCATATCAAGAAGAGTAGCCTATATGCAAAAAAATATAACTACCTAAATTAAGTTTGATTTTGAAAGAAATATATTTAGCAATTAACACTTTACAAAAAACAGTACCAAATATGTATACATAGTTATACTAAAAGAGCAATGTAACCAATCTAATTCTGTTGTAGGTTGTTTTGAACTGTCTTGCTTCCTTTCTCGTGCTCCCTCACAACGCCGCTACAAAAAACAAAACAGGGGTAAAGCTACTTTTACTTACCCTGTGTCTGATTAAATCCTTTATTAGATGAAGTATTTTCTTTTCTTTCAGTTGTTCCTATACTGACAGTGTGACATGGGCGTAATTTCGCGCACGTTGATACCCGTCTGCTATTTTTAGGAAATTGACAAATTCAGAAGGAGCAGGCTCTTGTCATTACGAGGCTCCTCCCTTCTGTGTTGGTGAACAACAGCACCCTCCCACTTAGCTCATCCCAACAGCGGAACAAACTATACCGCTAAGCAAGAATTTCGCTAGAAATTATTTATTTTGGGGAATTCGTCGGTTAATTCCATTGATAGAAAATATGATTGGCTAAAGACCGGCATTTTTAAGTCATCGGTGTATTGTATGGTGTCAAGGGATTGGTAAAAAATTGTAAAAAGTTAGTAAAAGGCAAGATCCCCTTCCATTGAACGTTAGTTCATGAAGAATCAACTGTCACATACATACATTCTGTGCATTACCTCAATTAAAAAATAAAAATTCTGTAAATTGATGAGGACTACTGGCCATGCAGGTTCCTTCCTATTTAAAATAAACATTTAAAAAGTGTTATAAACTCCAAAAATGTACACATTACTAGTATCTATAAGTTACGAAGACAGAGACTCACTCACATGACAAACAGATATAGGCTCGGTAATTAAAAATCACACCAAATAATATGCCATCTGGTGTCCAGAGATTAGCAGCAAGAGAACATTTAATTTGTTTCAATATTCAATTTACAATGTTTACAACCTTCTCATTATACTAATTTGCACTAGTTTCAGTGATTGCATAAACTTTGTGACATTTAAATGCTGGGCCCTATATCAGTACTCTGTACCCTTTTCAAAATTGTACAACTGGTAGGATAACTTTTTGTGAAATATGTATAGTAACAGTTGGAAAAATAATTTTACATGAAGTTCTCCTTGTATCCATTTCGTCCTGTATTTTAGATAATATCCCATCTACTGCAAATGTGTCTGTTGATCCAATATCTCAACTTGCTCGGATCATCTGGACCTATCCAATTTTTCAATTTATATGCTTCCATTTGAGCAATTATTTAAAATCATAATCATGTCATGAGCTGACTCTTTCAAGGGTTTTTTAGGTTTCTATCATATTCACTGAACCTGCACAGGTGGGTGGAGGAAGACACATGGGTTTTGGGAAGTATCTGCTTGTCCGTCACAGGCAGTACATTTCTGTGTCGGGAAAAGGCATTTTGGATTGCAAATGTTTGCTTTGCTATGATATTAGACCATTTCTGGCCTCTGCAAGCTGATCACGGCAATATATCGTTCTGGGAGAACCAATACAGACAAATTAATAGTGTTGAAGTATAGCAAATGGAGGATTTGTATATAATCTATTATGTTGACATGCCCTGTAATTCCAATTTGAACTCACTTATCTATATTATATTGTTGTTAGATGTGTTGATGTCCTTATTGAGTGTTGAGAGCCTGTTTGGCTCATACATGGTCTCCAAACCGATTTTCTACGCCTTTATTCAGCTTAATTTTGCTATTTCAAAAACATCTAGATTCCTCGCCTCGCTCTGTCATCTTAACTGGCACAATGCATCCTGCAGGTATAGACAATAGTTTAAACTGGCTGTGAAAAAAAAACGGTCAAAAAGGTGGTTTAATATGGTAGGTTCAGTAATAATTTATTCTTCCATGTACTCCAATTGTGGGGCAGCCTGCAGACGTGTAATTTTGTTGTTGTTGTCGTGAAGTGAAATTGTAATAGTAAAGTAAATCAATAAGAGATCCATTGAAACCCTGTGAAAAGAGGCATTACCAGTTCTTTGGTGCTTACAGTCGAATAATACATGTTGAACTTAGTTTCATGCAGGACTTGATAAATACTGCACTGCAGCTGTGCATAAGCCATGACAGTTGGCACTTGACCTACTGCAAAAGCTGCTCCAGTCACATTCCACTTCCAATGACATGGTAGTCTATTTAAACTGACCAAAATTGCTTGCATACAAGTGCGTGTGGCACTTATTTATGTGATAAAAATGGTCATCTGCAACTGTCATATTTTCTTCCTTGCTCAATATTCTCCCAGGGGGAGGGGGGCAATTTGTGTGTTGGGTTTCCTGTATAGCATTGATGTGAATGTCATACTTTTGCCAAAGCATCCTAAAGAGCAGATACATGACACGAAAGCGAACTTAATTTTTTTTTTTGTCAAATAGTATTATGTAGACATTATGTCTAAAATCAATAACCAATGCAAAAAAGTACCTATAAAAGTACCCACACTACCCTTTAAAAGGTTGTAAAATGGTTGACTTATTAAATTATTATGAATACATTTAATCAAACTGTAACTTTGTCATGCATACAATGTTTTCTTCTATTGTGGCACTGCATAGTGTAATGATGCAGAACGATTTCCAACGACCTTCTGACGACATTGGACGTCAAAACTTGCAAAATGAAAGATCAGATGTTTTCAGGATTGGTCCAGTGGTCATATTCATGAATACGCGGACACACACACACAAAGAAACATACACACCCACTCAAACACACATGCACACACAACCCTCAGGTTTATGCTGCAGTCCCATGTGGGATCATCTTTGATGTTCACATGAACCAATGGAACCCAGAACACTCCATCTATATAAAACCTACTTCTCCTAAAGGGATGGAGAAGAACTGAACAAAATGATCGCCAGCAAACATCAGCACTTTCCACTCATCCATCAGTGTTATCCGGTTTGAACATGGCAGCCTGAATATAACACTGCTATATGTAATGTGTTGTGTACCTCCTTGTGGCCTGCGCTTCATTCTGTGCACTGGTATTGATTAATTTCCTATTTGTTTATCAATTCTTTATGCTCTTGTTTATTTTCAGTAAGCTAGTTTGCACCTGAGCAATATAGCAGACCAGTTTGTTGTTTTTCCTGGCCAACCCATGCCCATTGAATTATTATTAAACTCCTCCTGTTGGACTCATAGCTTCTTCATTTGCTGACTTTCTGTCCTTTCCTTTGTCAAATATTGGTGATTTATTTTTGGGAAAGGTGATCTCACTCCTTTCTGTTGCAGATGGCTGATTTGCAGTTCCTCATTCTGCTACCCTCTTCCCTCTATCCCCCATAGCTTCCTTAGGCAAAGACATGCCAGGCCTCATTGAAGTGGTAGGATATGACTTCACTGTAGACTTTGTGTTTAAGGAAAGTTGTAACCAGTTGTCCAAAGCTATATTGTGGCTGTTTTGATGTAAAACCTAGAAATATAAATTAAGGCTTCCAACAAAATACATAGAAAAGTTTCTGTTTTATTTCATAGTAATAAGCAAAATGTAATTTAATGCACATGGTATATGTGAAAATGACAAAGATTTTTTCTAAGTATTCAAATGCATACAGAGACCTCTGTCCAGTTCTCAAATGTTTAACAATATCGTCTCTTTCTGATTCATGGGTAAATATTGTAGATGCAAGAAATCCATACAGTGATGACAACTGTGATGGTGTGTGTCCTGTCTGAATTGAGGCAAAACTCTGCCTATTAATAATTCCTCATAATTTAGCTTTTTTGGCACACAGGGCAGGTTTTGTTATGTTGACTGTTACAATTCAGCAGTTAGAAAAAGGAGTATTATATCTCAAACCAAACCTTTTCTAAGCCATATTGTCAAATCAAACTAATCGGTTTTGCACTCTAAACCCTTTGTCACTTTCTGCTAATCAAACAAGTTTAAGAACATTCCGCACAGGAGCCTCATCATACGCAGTATGTAGGTTAGTTCGGCAAGATAAACATGCAGTATGGCAACAACACTCTGTAGGACCAAGATGGCTCATGGGAATTTAAGTTTCCCAGGCATGTAGGCTTTTGAGAACAGAGGCAGCTAACCATGTTCTCTTGACGTAATTGATTAAACAAAGGAACATGTCTCGTACGTATTGGATTTTTGCCTTAAGGTACCAGACAAATGTCTATCTTGTAGCTTTAGAAAGCGCAAAAGGGACTAGAAGTACATTAAAAAATTTGGATAGGCTGATGCTCTGGTTGCAGCAATGGAGAACACGGGTTGCCACTCGATAGTAATAACAATTCATTTTATTTGTATGGCGCTGTTCTGAAACCCAGAGACGCTTAGTGTTGAAGCAGAGCATTATTATATGCAGCTATTGATTCTAGCTCTTAAGGATGGTTGCGTGCCTGGTCTTGGTATGGTAGGGAAAGGCCAGACAGGCCCCTCTATCTCAATTCCAAATTCAGTTACACCTTATTTTTTCACCACCCACAAGCAGACCAAACACACAGCTTTATTAATGTTTATTGAAAACAAAAACATTTAAATAACATAATAAATCATAAATAGGAATTATACAACAATGTACAAATACATAGATCATTCTGTTTAAAGGAATGACACATCTTCACAGATAAGCAATCACTAAGTCCCACTCCAACAGAGAACATTTGAAGAAAATCTTTTATTCTTTTCAACAGCACAGATTTAAGATTTTCTTTTTTAAGTTCAGTGGCAGTTTGTAAGCAATGTTGACATGCCATATTCATGTTTCAATTCCTGAAGGAGTATGGGATATTGAAAGAGCTTGGTAGAAACCACACATTTCTACTTTGGCTAATATTTCAATAAGTTCGATAGTCCGGGTAACTATCTAGATGTAATGAGATAGATACAGTGCTTTACTGCCCCCTATCCTGGGCAATGCTGCTTGGGTCTTGCACTGTCAGTTTCATGTGTAGTAGATTATATAACAATTATAGTAATACAACACATATTGCAGTGAATGATAGTAGTTAACATGTGCAAATGTCCTGCAATCAAACAAAACACTGCATTAAAAGCAATAAAAACATGCTCGTCATTAGGCTTTACTTATCATCGAATCAAACAATGCTTAGTATTTCAACAATAACCATCAAAAATAGATCTCAATGACATTAAAGCCAAAGCTAAATGCATTCAAAAGACAGTGTATAATAGCTTCTTCATTTTCTACAAACATTCAGTTTTTCAGAAATGTTGAATATAAATTGTAAAAATGCTAAATTTCAAGAAATTATGCAGTTTATCTCAAAAAGAAACAAAAATAATGAGTAAATTGTTTTTGGCTAATTCGATTTTGAATCGATTGGAAAAGAACCCACAGACAGCCAAACCTTTGGTAAGCTTTTAACACAAAGCAATATTTATGTTAATTATTTGTATAAAATATTATCAACAGAAAGGAGCATTCCATGGCATGATGTCTTCAAAAACTCTTAAATATTGTAAAACAAACAAAAAAATAAGATTGTAAAAAGATAGTGCCTGATCTTAAAATATTCACACACGTCTTGGGCGAATATTTAACTGAATACTGACAGAGTTGCTGCTTGAGCAATAAAAGTGAAAAATAAATGATGAGTAGGGTTATGTTGGGCCCATGTACAGTAAATGATATGTGAATTTCTCCTAAGAGCTAAATTACTAAGAACACCTATTGAGGATAACTCAAGTTTGAATTCAGATCACATGCAGATAAATCACAACAGTGTTGGGCCAAATCCATGGCCATTGAGAGCCACCTAGGCTAGTAGAGTCACAGGATTAAATTTCAAGTCCTGTAAAATCTGTTCCAAGCCACAGAAACAATCAGAAACAGAGACAGGTACATAGAGGAACCTTCCAATTCCTTCATCCTCCTGGTCACAGGAGCAGGAGCTGGTGGGTGAGAGTGGGACTGAGGCAATCACCTTGCTGAATCATCCTTGGAGGTCAAATGTCCGGACACAAAGACTGGAGCAACAGTAGGCCACAAAACTCACTGTTGTTCTGTAGAACAGATAATACATTGTCAAGTTATGTTTTTATACAAGACATACATGCGAGAGCAAACAATTGTGAACACAGTAGGTACTGTAAGGGTATAGTACAAATAAGACACTGGGCAAATTGAATTATGGTTATGAGCAAAATAATCCAAGGGTTTATAGCACAAAATAATGTTGACTGGAAGGATGGGGGTTGTCAGTCTAAAGTGAGTTTTAAACTTCACCACCTCAATATTTTTATTGTCCTGTTGATCCTGGATCCATACAATGTACTGGTATCCGATCGGGAGAGCACAGCCGCACAGAAATTTAAACGGTCTATGTCAGAGTGTCTTTTGCAGCTACTCCACATCACTCCCACATGCCTGCATGGACTACTATTTTAAAGACCTGAACTCCCACAGCACAAACTCACAGGGGAGGGAGGGGGTGGACAGTGGGGGGTTCAGCATGGCAGAGGCAGAGTAGCAGCTCTGTCAAAGCAAATCAGCCAGAGCAGCTTTCCCTTTCAATTAGTCTGCCTGTCCCTGCAAACCAGCACCTCCTGCCAGCACCAAGAGCTCTAGCGGCAGGGAGCATAGGGGGAGGGGGGCGTGGTAAATGCACACACTTTTCTTGACGTTCCAAACTCAAAGGATGAATTCGGCACAGTCGGGTATGGACTGTTTCTGAGCAATGGCAAAAAGAAAGGCGCTAAATTAGATCTTCAACAGGAAGGTGGGAAAAAGCATACCACTTGATACTGTTAATGCGAGTGTGAGCCAATCTTACTAAGAAGTGACACGTGCTGAGGAACGTGTGAGATAAGAGTAGCAATCTATTTCTAATGTAGTGGAGGCAAGCGTTTCTGAATAGGTCTATGACTCCCAGTGTACATGTTAAATATATGTGAACATGTGTGAATAGATGTGCTGTTCACAAACAGACATTTTCTCACATGTGTTTGTTACTCCAAGCTGCCTCCCAGCTCTAGATCTATGGGGGGTTGGGTGATGTTTGCTCTTACCTGCGATGCACCTCTGCCAGGGCCGTCTCCCTCAGGGGGAAGAGCTTGGGGTAGACAATGGTAAACATCGGCTGGCTGCAGCGGTGGCAGTGGCCCAGGGGGCACTGCAGGAGATCAAGCAGGCACTTGGGAAGTAGGATTGGCATCAATATTTTCAGTTCTGGGAAAATAAAAAACATGATTAGTCGTTTTTTTAAAACAATGAGCAATATACTTTGACAGTTCTAATTTGGCATCCAATACATTCCTGTCTCTTTAGAAGTCGTAGACAGTCAAGTCACAGACTTAAATTACAACATTCTGTGGTAAACATTGTTTAACAAGGATGCCTGTGGTTGCTCTCATTGTGGTGCCACTCAATGTCTTCACCAGGCGATAGGTCCCAGGGCCCAGTGTGGTGTTAAGCACAAAGTAAGACTCCACTATACCATCTGATGAAGCTATTACTGTCAGATTTGGGGTTGACATAATGAGACCGTCTGCAGGCAAAACATCTCTGGAACATCAAGGGAAAATTGATATCTAGTGTGGCTCTTCAAAACAGAGTTATGGTTGAATATGTACGTGCGTTTAGAGTGGGAGGAATAGGTCGCAAGTAAAAAAAAAGGCACTTTGCCAGCCTCATGCTGGTACAAACTAATATGTGCTGCGATGGGATTTCTTTTAAAGCAGGCGCTAATAGTAGTCAGCAATAGTAGGAGCAGTCTTGTGGCAGATATTACACAGCTTTCTAGCAGCATAACTTGGTTGATTAACTGTGGCCCTTTACTGTGAACAAATATGTTAAGGATAGGCTTGTTTGTGTTCTCACCCTTCGGGGGCTGACGGTAACATCGATGCAGGGCCCTAATGGCAAGCTCCTCCAGGGGGATAACTCTCTCTGACTCCAAGCCTATGGACTTCACCTCAGCAGGCAGGGGAACGCTCAACTCTCCCTGGGATAGGTACTTGCTGTCAGACACCTGTGTTGACAGGCCACACCTGCATACAAACACAAACTACTCAATACAACATTTTAAGATGTCTATAGAGGTTAAGCATGTTCTTACACTGTAGCCATGTTAAAAGGTATTTTCACGTGCATAAATTTGGCATTTAGTATAGGGAAATAAAGACACAATTTTCATACCCACTGCAGCCAATAACTTTGTTGTACAGGAAGGATGGAAGGCCCTTGAGGTAGACATTGTTGTCAACAAACACAAACTGTAGCTCCCGGCAACGCCCTAAATCTGAAACAGTCACAAACAAATGGCTCAGTGAGTTTAATGCTAATGATTCTACATAATAAGAGAACTGAGTTCTCTCTACTATCTGTTAAATTGTCCACCATGTCTTATTCTAGGTCTGTTGATAACACTTGAGAGGTCACGTAGTCAAATATCATGGACATACGAGGAACATAATTTTCCAAGCATCTTTTGCACTACTGAATCTCATATTGATGCATTGGCTTGTATAACCAAGTAGCTGACTGTGGAAACCCTCTTTGCCCTTGATATAAACTTGAGTTGATGATATTCTTGAGTGTTCCTCTAGCAACGATGTACAGATAGGAGAGCCTTTGAAGACGAGGGGGGTAGGAAGAGGAAATTAGTAGAGAAACGCAGAGGTAACACACACTCACTCCCCCTTTTTCTCTCTCACACTCTTGGTGCAACACACATCCTCACCCTGAAGCCCATATTAGCATGCAAGGCTCATTATCATCTTCCAGAAGGGAGGGTGTGTGTGTATATGTACCCCCTGCATTGATGACCTCACAGTATGGCGGCTCATAGCACCTGCAGCTTTACCCGGGTAACAACCGATGCTCTTCCTCCACCTACCAGGCTCAGGTCATTACACCCTACCTAGAGGCCTCAGCATGGCTGTGATGGGGCAAGGCTGTGTCTGGACATGGAGCAAGGGAAGAAGAGGCTGAGGCCAGGTAATTCATCAAATAGATGGTAAAGCCAGGACATACTCCACTTCATCTACATGTATACTCCAATTTACACTTGTCAACAGGGCAGATGAATCAGAGGTTGTAATGGCAGCCTATTTGTAGCAATTCGATACAAATTTTGAACGAGCCAAAAGAAAGCTGTGTAGATGGAAACACGTTTAAGTCTGGAGATCAGGGGATGCCGACCATAACAGTTGATAACGTTTACACAGGAGGACAGAAGTGTGTCTTTGGTGGGCTGACAGTCGCACCGCTCCAGAACAAAAGTTCCTTTTTCATGTAGGAGTGGCAGGTCAGTCTGGTTCACTTCCACCAAGCAGGGATTGCAGCTAGATCACAGAGCCAAAGCCTTTGCGACCCCTCCTAAATTCACACACTCACGCACAAAGCTGTTGACTGACGTCACAGGATTAGCATATGCTGCGCACATGGCAGTGTGGGAACAAAGCTATGTCTGTAGTATTGAACTCACCCTGGTGGAGAGAGAATGCCAGGACAAGAGACAAAATAATGGGGGAAAAGATTTGCAGTAATCACCCATTAATGAATGGATCATAATTGTACATTGTTGTTATTGTTATCATTAATACCAACAAATACCAACAAGTCCAACAAATACCAAATTTTAATATCACTAGAATATAGAAGAAATTACAGGGTAAATTCACAAATAAAGTAGGTGATATCTTCCCATGGATTTATCAGCCAATACAGACTTAAAACTCTCATTCCTAAATGTAGGAGGTGTTTTTAAAACCTCCTCTGGACCAGATGTTGAGGGAGGTGCTCTATGGGCTTTGTTTAACTTCTTCCCTTTTGCCAAAGGCCTTGGAGAGGCCTAGGTCTCATTTAAAGAACGATTCTTTGTAGGAAAGCATTGATAGTATCAAGAAATACCAATGAAAATACCAGGTGACTTTTCTGCCACTGTTAACCTCAGATTCCGGCCAATTGTGACTCTTTCAACTAAAACTTCCTTGACCTTCACCTATCTCTTTGGTGCCAGACTAACCGAGGGGCAGCGATGTCAGGCAGTTGGCAGCCATGGAAAGCTCGTTGAGGCTGGGTAGTTGGCAAAGCTGGCGAGGAAAGCAACGCAGATTGTTGCGGTCGGCAGTCAGGCACTGCAGCGACAGGCACTGGTGCAGCCTCTCAGGGAGGGAGCTCAACAGGTTCATGGACACGTCCAGAGTCTCCAGCTCGCGAAGTCCCCCGATCTCTGGAGCAGAAAAAAAACACACAGTAACGTCAAAACCGACCAACATGCACATGATCAAACACATGCAGTGAGTGTGCTTGTTGAGTGCTTGTTCACTCACACACAGATATAATATGAAGACAAAACCCACATACCTATGGGTGCAAAAAAACTGTACCTAGGAGAAAGGTGGAGGTATTTTGGAAGCTTAAAGTGAACACAAATGCGTGAAACAGGTTTAAGGAAGGCCTTTTAACTTCACACTAGCCCTGTTGAAAATCAAACAGAGAGCACGGCAGGGGTTCCCACTCGGCAATAAGTGAGACACGTTCTAACCCATGTGGAGTGCCTATGTCCACAGAGACTCATTGAAAGTCTCCAGCTCTGCTCATTACCTACACTAATGAGTACCACAGAGGTAAGGGAGGTGTGAATGTGTGTGGGGGTAAGAAAGCAGCAGTTTCTTTTCAAGGTGGACAAAGGGATCAGAGGCAAGGTATGACACACTTCATCCTGGTAAATGTTGGCACAAAATGCTGATCAGAAAGAAAAAAGTGAGTAGCATAGTTGAAAACTTTCAGACGAGCATGATAACTGCGAGGGTAGAATAAATCTATGGCAAGTGACTTTGCCAAGAGAAATTCAATCAGTTCTATAGTTTACATCTTAATTATAATTGTTCGCTGTGAATGTGGCTATGGTCTGCAGATTTTTTGAAGTTTACTGTTGCATTACAATAACAAAAATGCATCATTGCTGACCACTAGATGTTACTAAAGTGTAGTAACAAACAACTGCAGCAATAGTGCCAACATACCCACATAGTGACACTAGATAATTAACTGTGTGGAAATTAACAAATAGGCGGGTGGAAGCAGTTTATTGTGGGAAATATACTTTGAGGTTGACATCTTTGAGATAGAATATGGAGCATCAAATTCCTCCCTATCTATGTTTGTAGCCTAAGAGTCGCATTACCCCCATGTACCATAAAATATGGGCAATTACACCGATCAAACATATTGACTGACAATACCCTTTGACTTTATAGGTTGTCCAAACAACATTATTATGGGAGCTATAATTTAACAGAATGCTTGCAAGCAACCCTACAGTACATGTTGTATCAATATTTAATGCTATGTTAATAATGCTCTGAAATAAAATATGAATGCCTTCAGGAGGTGAGTCACAAAAGGTAATTCAACACATCAGGCTTCATTTTTTTTTTGTTAAAATTGAGAGATATCTTAAAATGTATTGCATGCTTTCCCCTGTACAGATTATTTCTATCTACATTTAAATTTATACATTGCAGCAGAAGACATTTAATCCAATGCCACTTCACAGCATATAGATTTCAGGACTTCTCTACTCTGTTCATTTCACAAATTATTTTTATTAAGACTATACAAGCTGACAATACAACGTGGCTACAGAGATTTAGTTGTTCTGCAAAGAACACATATTTGGTATCTACTGTACGGTGAAATGCCAAGTCAAAATCTATGTGTGCGCCCTTTGCCTAAAAACACCTCTCTGAATCCAAACAAGCTGCCATTTGATTGCAACTGGCTCCTACAGACTCTCTCTCTCTCTTTGGGAGTCAGACTGACATTCAACAGCATGGCCTTTGTTGAATATTTGGATTCACCGTTGCTAAATTAGGAAAGTAGCGAGTGCGAGGTGTACCAACGGAGGTGGATGCTGTCGGAAGCTGTTCCAGCATTTTCCAAGTCTTTGTGCCAAGCCAGCCAGTCACACACAACCCAATAATAGTGTATATAGACAGTCAAAAGCTATTTTAAGGAAGTCACCAATTTATTTAGGGCTTTTAAAAGGAGTCCAGCATCAACAGCAGGATCCCACCATCAGTCTTAATGAGTTGACTTGGCAATGCTCATTCAAAGAGAGTGGAGACTAGATAGGAGAACCACTCACAAATGACTGACTATATTGAACAAAAGAATTACTTGCATTCAGAAAATATTTACACACATTAATAGGATGGATAGTGTTCAGCCTATAAAGAATAATTTCAGCAATTCCTGAAATAATTGAACACCTGACATCCATGCACAAGACATGACTAGCCCAGGTCTAAGTCTTGTGACAGTTGCAAACAATAGGAGAATAAGAAAGTTTGGATTCCATAGAAATGACTAGAGATATACACAAATAAAGCACTGGCACAAGAGTCATACCTGGGGGTAGATATTTCAATTGGTTATTGGCCAGCCTCAGGTGCCGTAAAGACCTTAATCGGCCAATTTCCGGACAAATAACTTGAAGAGCGTTGTCACTCAAGTCCAAAGACTGGAGTTTGCCTAGGTTTCCAATAGCTGATGACAGACAAGAGATTACATTCATATCATGGATTGAACAAAATGCAGTGGCCCTTCATATTATGTGTCCTCTATCAAAACCATACCGACAAATATTAAAATAACATTAGTCTCTTCCAGCTCTAATATCCACGTCATATACATTACTAACACAAGCAATTACAGACTAACTTTAAGGTAGATTCAATATAATTAGTGAGCTGTGAATAATTCATTGAGGAGGACATCTAACATAGGTCTACAGTATTTGGTATGTTTTATAATCTAGCAACAGCTTGACTTGCTTTGCGTTATTGCCATCTCAGATCTTAACAGTTCATATGAACCAATTACATTCTATGAACTCAGAATCAGGTTTATTTTCAAGTAGGTTAACAGAAACACGGAATTTGACTTCGCGTTATGGAGCACAATAAGAATACAAAAATAATGATGTAAGTGATTCACAATAAGATGTTTTCCAAAAAAGAGATGTACTGTCTGTTTTGTCTATGAGAGTGCAATGTGCAAAAATAATATTGATAGCTCATTACCTTCAGGAATGATGACTATGTTGTTTGAGTGCAAATACCTATACAAACATATACAAACACAAATACACATTTAAAGATCTGAATGACGTGGAAAGACACATTGACAGACACTTTATCATTAATGTAATGACATCTACTGGACAAAATACAAAACTAAGTAATCATAGCTACATTTAGCGAAGTTATGCCTCAAACTGGACTTACTTTAATATACATAACTGTCTCTTCATACTAATAATAGCCTATATACTAAGCGTCCTAAACAGCAAATGTTGTACATGTAATGACAGTTGATACATCAAATCAAATTCAATATTACTTACAACTCAATAAGATTTGGAAGCTTCTGCCCAAGATTGTCAGGCTACATGATAATTTGAGAGGGAAAAAATACATAAGGTAGAGAAATAAATCTAAATATAGGTTGTGACCAATGGTAGGCTGTTTTCTGATGATATTGCTTTCCCTAAACAAATCTAGACTTAAGCGACTAAGTCGCCGCTACATATATGCAGTGGGAGATGGGGAAAAAACATGGAGCTTAATAGCTAGTACACTTTTTCAAATTAGGCTACTGCTTTTGAATGCTATGAATGCACATGATCCAAAATATAAAAAAAATATCATTACAGATAAGCCTACATGCCAATTTCGACACAGTGCATACATATAAAATGCTTATCTGAGCGTATGTATTAAAAATGATGAATATATTAGCTTGTTGCTCATGTCCAAAACAAATCATGCAAGGGGTGGGCAAGAGTGGTAAGGCAGTGAATAAATGCAGAGCTAAAGGGTGTCAGAATGAATAATAGCCACATGAATTCATAATGTACCAGCGTAGTGAGAGAGTTCCTTTTCATGTAGAGTCTCTCCAAAAACTGGAGGCCTTCGTCCTTCAAGAGTTCCACTGGAAAGTTATTTAGATTTCTATAGTTAAGGAACAAATTTTTGTGCCGTTCCTGTTTGGCCATGAATATGGCCTCATGGAGTTCAGTGGCCATCCTAATTAAAAATGTCCTTCAAAGTGGTGGATTTTCCTTTTTGTAATTGGTTTACATCATCGTTGTTCCCTGAGACACAAACACAAAAATCTCAAACAGTTAATTAATCAAATCATTGGAGTAAACCTAAAAAAGGTTTCACAGGAATATAGGTGCTGCGCTACTGGAAGGGGCATAATGAGCCTTGCATACTCTCAAGCTACTTCAACGAATACACATGAAGGCTCTTTGAATTGGCTAGATGTCCCAGGGTTTAATGCATTAACTAGGTGTTATAAATTAGCCTGCCTAACCAACCCATAGGTTTCAACATGCGTATGGCCCCAAAAACTTTATTTTGTCGGTTTGGTGAGGGCTTTCATTAATAACAGTCTAACAGTCAACATGCATTAGAAAAAAGGCATGAATGTATGGTGACTGATAAATCTTTGCCCATATAGTACACTTACTAGATCACTAAAACCTAACTGTTCACTGTTCACAGTCCAGCTAGACCTCACGGCGCAGAACACGTTAAGCTACACATATTTCCAGATTTCGCCATATTACATGGCAAACTAGTGTGCAAGACTGATTTAATTTCTCCTCCAATCAATCCCAATGCATACCTGTTCAAATGTAAAACTGAATAGCAAAATACTTTTCCAAGCGGACATTTTTTATTTCCTAATGTGTTTACACAATGTTGTTACATCTTGCCACGTGTGTTGACTAAACTACCTAGCAATATGGACTGTGCGCCATCAAAATAAAAAATACAAGATTTGTATGCTGCAAATTGTGCAACCTAATTACAGGCGTTAGTCTAGCTAACATCATGCTAACATTCACTTTATCAAGCTAACGTTAAAGAGTATAACTTCTACTGTAGATACATTGAGTTTAGATTTTACCCTGCAACAGTCTTGCACCATTTAATTCATAATGTACCTTATTGTCTCATATGGGCAAAAATAATTCATGAGCCAAAATAACATTATCTACTCGCGTCTACAGCTCGTTAAGAGCGTTGGGTTGGCTAAATTCAGTCCGTACGTAGCTCGCTTCCTCCTTGAGCCGGCATTATGTTTTTAGCCAGTGGCTACCAAACCTCGTTGTGGTTTTACACAGCGCCACATTGCGGCCGGGCGCAATATTTCAGAACACTAACAAGTTATCAAAAACACCATCCACTATAATAGTGCAGATAAACATCCTTGCAAAAAACAAACAAATGCTGATCTGTTATTTTCTCCAATTAAAATTAACACAATAACCCAAAACAGATTTGAACCTTAATTATCGTTTCTCCTTTAGTCATTCAAAACAAATTTTATTTTTTGCCAAATGTATGAAGAACATACTGAAAACATGAATTAATTCCTACAACAGAATACAAAATAAAACGAGTAAATCTCTATCTACTGAATATTTCAATATGAACAGGAATTCACACACCTTAGTTACAAGTGTTCTCTTTTGCAACACCAGCTCTATGATGTTCTCCAGTGGTAAAATAAAGGTCAATAACAAGGTCACCCCAGTAACATATCAACCACATTACCTAGTGATAATGAGAGTTATAATAAAGTACTTATTAAAATCCACATACAAACTTGCTGTTTGGAGCCAATCCACAATACAGTCAGAAATGTTAACACAAGTATGAGATGAGTCTTTTACACAAAAACACAAGAATAAAACTGTTTATGTTCAGCAAAAAGGCGAATACACCCATTTATTCTATTGAAAGCAAAATTTGAAACAGAAACACAAGTATCAGATACACATTTTTACAAATAAAATGTTCCTTTTCTTTCATTGGAATTGATATATTGTGGGGGATACGGGCAAATTAAAGGACACCTCGTCTTTAGGCAGCTTGTGGAGATGTAATGGGAAAATGTAAATATGTGTGTTTATCTGTGCGTGTTTTCTTTTTTTTTTTGGGGGGGGGGGGTCATGTAGTTGAAAAGCAACAATTTAACTTGTTATAACAAGTCTACAATAAAATAAAATGCAATTACACCCTTGAATGGACAACGAAGCATGGCCCCTATTAGAAGTATCACTGGTTGAGCCTTTCCAAAATTGAGAAACATTTGCTTGCCTTCCTTGAATTCTTCGCTTCTAGTAACTAACCTCTGTAAGAGAGAGTAAAGTTCAAATTATATCTCAACCTAACGCCCCCTCGTAGGAATTAAATTCTAGCCAGTCGGATAGGAGATTCCAATACTAGATTTGCCTTAAAAACTCTGTAAACTTACACTTTAGTTTGGTCACATGATATGACTACCCGTAATCTATTGAAGTTTTGTGAATATTAACAGTTCAAGAGAAACAGCATCTCGTATAAACTGACATTTGCTTTGTAATGCAACAGGCATGATTTATAGCATTTGAGCCAAGAAAATCCCAAATGAATAGCACTGATATCTTGAAGACCCATATTACAATGCAAAAACAGATTTCGATTTATGTTTTCCATTTAACAAAATAGCATGCATCGATAATTCCCCACCCTGAAGTGTCACTCTACCAATACAAGATACAACGCTAATTTCTGGAGCACAATATTCTGGAAATAATTTTAGTGCCAAGACAGGGACCACAAACAGTGTTCCTCCTTCCTTTATAAGCCCAAAACTTCTACTGTAGACTGATTATCTTAAAATGTCTGAAATTGTTTATTTTGCCTACACAAATCAAATATTCTTTATAAACATCTTGCTAACTACGACAACTGTTATGCTACTATTCTTACACAATGGGATGGAAGCAGCAATATAGGTATAGCAGCTCAGTTTAAGTATAGATGGGCCTGGGAGCAACTTCATAAGTTCCCCCCATTCCACTCCACGCACTTTATTTTTGAGAATACAAAAGCACAATAGATCATTGATTTAGTAGTTGCAATTACTTGAAATCTAAAGACAGATTGTAATCAAAAGGTATTTTACTACTTGATGGAAGGTGGTAAATGTTGGTTGGTATTGTTAGTAGTCCATACAAGCTAACTGCCCAAGTTTTATTTTCCATAGATTCATTTCCCACCCACTGACTTTTCAAAATGCCGTGTTCCATGACACCTTTGCATACAAAGCAAGTTCTATGGGTAAAGCCCTAAAATTGCTCAAAATTGCAAGGGATAACTTTGCAGGCTTGCTCTAACAACAAAATGACCTAAGTAACATAAATAACTTTCATTCAGTCCCATGGCTGCAAATGTTCACATATTCTTAACCAAGACCCTGGTGAAGTTTGAGGTTGATCAAGAGATCGAACAAGTCTTGAGTACAAACTGGACAAAAACAGCAGAAAAAAGGAGTGGAACATGTTGCTTGTATCTAGGTCTATAAATGGAATTGGAACTTTCCAATGTTTTTAATTATATTACCTCGATATCCCAATAACTGAACTGGTAGTTTGGCTTTACCGAGCTATGACTAAAACATCTATTTGAACTAAAAGCTCCAAACAAACTTGACAAGTGAAACACAAGATCAGAAATGTTGTATTTCTTACTGTTTCCGCAACTTTCAACCACATCACTCTGTTTTTCAAACTGTACGACAAGAAAACAATCAGCATTATTTTTTTTTCACTTAACCGGAACTATCAATGTGTGCAGTATGTGGAAAGGGTTAAGGAAGACCAGATATTTTCTCTCAAACAGTAACTACTTGCAAAGCAAATACAATTCAGAGTTGAATAATTGCATAGCTTTGTTTGAAGACCAAATCAAATGTGTTCTCCTGGCTCTACACTTTGGGGTTCATTGAGTTTGTGGGGTTCATTTTTATTAAGGTCATCAGATGGATTACTATCCAGTTCATGAGGAAAAAAGTTAGATGTGCTGTTGTTTTACACACAGACATTGATCTAAAAAAGTGTGAGGTAGATACATGCTTGAGGGAAAAATATATGTTCCCCCAACCACTAAAGTAAAGAGAAAAAAAAAAGAATATTGTCCATGAAACACTTAGTAGCAGGGGTTTCTACAGTAATTTGCATGAATCAAAACATTTAATTAACGTAAATAAATATACATCTAAAATTATACTTCTGTAATTATATTCTGTCCACAATACTTTTCCGGTAAAAAAAGAAAAAGAAAAATTACATATAGTTTTTTTTGTTGTTTTTACCTGAAAAGCATTGTGGGCAGAACATAATTACAAAAGTCAAATTTTAGATAGTACAGTATAACCCTTTGTTTAACATTAGCAGGTGGTCCTCGTTATCATGCTTTTAATTGCCTGTGTTGAACTCTAAGGGGTTATTTAATTTACTGACAGAACTTGGGACACATTTTAGAACTATTTGTAAGTTTTAGTACTACTATTTGTAGATACATTTTATTACAGAATTTATCTGTGCCCTTGACAGCAGCAATATGTGTTCTTAGAAGTGGACAACGGCCCTCTGTTAATGGCAGGTATACATTTTAGATGGATTTAGGTTAGGGGAATAGAAACAAACTGATAGCTAGCCAAAACCACCAAACTGGTTTCCACCATATAGCAAGTATATATGGTGCAAATACAGTGTAAAAAACAAACTTTGTAACACTCAGTCTTTTTTTCAATCCAAGCTAAAATTTTATGCTGAAGTGGGCCAGTGAAGGAGACTGCAGAAAATCAGTAGAAGACATTATTGACCATGCCTTTACTTTGACCTGAGATTCTGCTGCAACTCAGAAGTCACACCCATGTCACAGTTCTTGAAGATGACTGGTACAGGACTCACAGCGAATAGCAACTCACAATGGCCCAAGGTTTCAACTTAAGAAAACGAATATTATAGACAGTGCTCAATACAATCAACATAGCTCTAATAAAGGAAAACAAAGTTTCAATTTAGCAAAATAAAAATGTATCATTGTAAAATAAAATAGAAGGCTTTAGACAATGTGTCAAAAATCAAATCTTTATGAGCAATAGAAAGACAATGGTGCTTCATATTTTATGTGTAAAAGTACAAGCATAAGGAACCAAAATCAAATGTAGTGGAAACGGTCAGAGACTAAACCTGAAGATTTTTCTTTATATATAGATATATGTATACAGTATATATTACGACCGCAAGAGAAATAAAGAACAAAATAGCAGCTTATTTTTGAATATACCATTAGATGACTATCTTGAAGTGTAGAAAAGATATAAAAGTGACAAACAATTTATGTGCATGTTAATGCTCTCAAGCCTAACATACTAACTGTAAGACCAATATAGAAATGTTTGAATTGTATAGACTAATAGTGTCAACAATAGGCTTGTATAGAACAATGCCTCACTTAGCTTACAGTAGGTTGATTCTGTGTGACTTCTGGGTTTCAGATGGATTTGCTTTTTAGACTAATCCCTCCCCATGTTCAACATTTTTTTAATAACTTACTAACTTGTTCATTGCTACGTCCTTTTTTGCATCATTTAACACAGTTTTGCCTAAAGCAAGGCTTGGCTCAACCTTGTCAATGTTATTGTAGAATGGATAAATGCTAAGGAAGACAAAGACTTAGCCGAAATTGAAAACAAGAAAGTATTGGAAGTTATTCAAAGGTATTTAGAAGGGAAATAATCTTTCTATTGATCACAATAATGTAACATACTGTAAAAAACTATTAAATAAAAAAGAGAAACATAGATACCAGTGTAAAAAATCTGTCAGAATGAAGCTTTTTTGTTGTTCCCGTGCTCAATCGACCACAAAAAAAAAACATGGAGATTTAGGAGAGAACAAAAAATGTACAATTTGGCAACATATTTGGCAGATTCGATGCTTGACCACCCAATGCTTGTGTTTGGGCTCATGTCTCAATAGAGAGGTACACATGCAAGCCTGACAAATGACATAGGTACAAAAGTATACTGAGACCAACCTCTAGAAGTGCTTTATCATTGGATTTGCTTCCAGATATGCTTACTAATTTTATACTAATGCCCGCCCACACCTATCCGGCCATAAAGCCAGTGATTTATAAAGGTCTGTACTTTTAACTCTTTCGGAAATATATTTATATATATATATATATATATATGTATATATATATATGCAGTTATGCACACACACGCACATATATAAGTAACAAAAAAGATTATAAAACTAGTTCAGCCATCAGGGAAGAGATAACCCCTTTAATTGTTGATTTTTCCATATTCTGTGTTTTCCATAGGTACCTCAACAGCAGAGCAGATGTCACCATGAGAGTCAGTTGATGGAAATCAAATTTACAATAAAAATATGAAAAAAGACCGTCACCACAGAGGTAAAGTTGAATCAGCTGAGTTCTTATTTTTTGAAAACAGGTTTGTTCCAAAAAACACAAAGGACCACACAGACATGTTTTAAAAATAGCATGTGTGTGTTCAGGAGTTCCTCTTAAATAAAGCCAGGCTCTGAAGAAAACTAAACAGGAGACGACATCCATGGTCCATGGTTTTGGAAAAGGCTGTGTTTACCCCAGGATCAGCAGGCAGAAGACTGCGGCAGGGGCATGGCACGCTCGTTTTTACGTCCTCCGTTCATATGAGCATAGGGTTGTATGTCGTCCATAGATTGCCGCAGCATCACAGCTGCCGCTGCAGCAGGCCCCGGCCCATTGGTCTCTAGCTGTCCTGACGGGTGCTTGTCCTGGGCCACACCTGGACTGTAAGGGGCGGAGGGCGACACCGGACACTGGGCCTGGGCTGAAGGGATGCTGGGGCTGACAGTGGGAGCTGCTGGGGTGCTTAAAGCTGGGGATGGGGGTGTCTGTTGAGAAGGGGGAGTCTGCTGTGCGTGGACTGGGGGATGTTGTGTGGCTGTTGGGGGGCTAATTGGTGGTCGGCTGGACGCGGCGGGATCTAGTGGAACGTTTTTCATGTTCTCCACTTCCATGTCCAGCTCCTCGGTGTCTGGGGGCTTGTTCTCCTCGCTGTAGAAAAAGCTCATCTCCTTGAAGGGTGGCTCCAGGTCATCCTTAATACTGTTGATGATTTCCAAAAAGGATGGACGCATCTTTGGATTGTACTGCCAGCACATCCGCATCAGCTCAAACCTAAAGAAATGTGCACACATTTAAACACACACACACACACACACACACACACACACACACACACACACACACACACACACACACACACACACACACACACACACACACACACACACACACACACACACACACACACACACACACACACACACACACAGCATCAGAATAGTTAATTGCGGTTGTCCGTTCAAAAATTGTACAATAGTGTACAGTACAGTGTGTGTGATTCAATCAAACCTTTACTGTTTCTAAAGGTGGCTGCATTATGAAATAGATTGGATTTAGGGACAGCAAATTATTAATTTAGTAGCTATAAATGTTGTGTTGCACTTGAATCAACAGATGGCGTTGTACACCACAGTTTAAGCTGAACTACAAACAAGGTATGTAACAAACAGCCACAGAGTAGAGAGAAGCCAACAACTTGTCAGCCTTGGTAACCAATGAGTAAATTCATGTCAACATATATTATTACAAAGGGAAATTCCCAAAGCAACAACACATTTGTGAGCAACATTGGTATTCCTGAGTGTGTGAGAGTGTGTAGGAAGTGCTTAAAGTAGACTCACTTTAAACAACGACATAAAAAACAACAAGAGCAGCAGCAGCAGCATCCCCTGTGGTTGCAATGATAGGATTGCTTGGGTTTGCGGTGTATTCCAGTTTGCCCCACACCTTTAATTATACACAAACAAGCTAAGAATACCCGAGGAGTTCCAAAGCTGCTGAAACCAAATACATTACAGCTCTTCTTCTTTGACTCTCGCAGACCGTCCAGCTCCTCCTAAGAGCTGAATGAGGGTTCCCTAAGCTGGGGTACAACTTTAGTAGAAGGCTAGATGGTAGACTTAATGATACTAGATGGCTGCACCACCCCTATGGTACTCTCACACACTTTAACCTGACGACTTGCTGCCGAACCCTGGAAATTCGCCAATGGCTTATTAAAAGGCAAAGAGGCGGTTTCAGAGAGAATACATGCCAGCAAAAGCACGACACACCGTTCGCCGACAGCAGCTATACAGTAGAAACTAGAGATTCAAGGGCTCCTCTAAATCATGGACACATCTTTAAGAGAAGTAACAAATGATTAAACACAACCGTTTTCTGTGTAGTGTGGCAGAGTTACTTCAAAGACTTTCACCTCATGATGTCACTGGGCAGTGGGCATTATTTAAAACCTGGCAGCAGTGATGCTAAAAGGCATTCAGATTTTCACTTGGGTTTCTATGCCACCCCCTAATGTGTGAACTTGTGAGTGGACGCCCAACAATTGGCTTACCATGTGACATTCTAAATACAAACTATGGAAGTGGGAAATAAAGCCCCCACAGTGATGTGCTGCTGGCGTCTGACCTTAGTTAGTCTGGAGTTAAACTGAACATGACCTACAATAGAGAAATCCCAGGCACTAAAGATCTTACTCTAGAATGGGAGTACATTTTTGCTTGTGAGTGAGTTTGTCAAACGTGTATGCAGGTCTGTGTGTGGGGTGGACAGTGAAGACTCACAGCATGTCAGGACAGTTGTCTGGCTTGTCCAGAAGACCTCCCTCCATGACAAAGCGAAGCACTTGTTCATTGGACATGCCCTGGTAGGGCTGCTCCGACAAGGTGGCAATCTCCCACAACACCACTCCAAATGACCTGCAAAAATTAGGGCTCGTCAAAAACATTGGCACATGAGCTTGGGACCACAGATAGAGAAACACACACACACACACACACACACACACACCTCTAGGGGCAAACACTGACAACAACTAAATAACGCTATCAATAAAAGTGGGTTTATTATTATAACGAATAGCAGTGTCACCAGAGCACAGCATATCAAGCATGGATGGAAAGAGGGAGAAAATGGTCACCCCAGTGCTGTAGATAATGGCGGAGCGCAAATGCCTTTCTCACTTTGCACAAGGTGTAATCTCAGAACTTCAAAGAGGCAGATTGGGGGGGCAGCGGAAGGCTCAGGGGTGGCTCAGGGGTGAGGACATTGGAGGGTGTAGTTAGTTGGCTCTTCTGGCAGAGACTGGCCTATAATTTCACAACATGTGGAGCCAAGTAGCAGGGCCCAGGGGCATTGATCTCGCTCACTTAGGAACCCGAACTATGGTTAGTTAACAAGGCCCAGGTCTGCTCTTCTAAACAGCAGCGATTGTATACCACCCCACCCACCTGGTGAGACCAGTGTTTCTTATTGCAACAAAGGGTTACAAATCGACTCAAGATACCAAAGAGGGTTTGGTGGTGGTGTTCATGGTTGTTTACGCATTTAAATAAAAACAGCTGAAATCATAAGTTAAGCATAGGTTTTACAGAAAGCAAGAGTGTATGTGCCTTGTAAAAAGTATGCAGTACTTAATTAAGCATTAAGCATTTTAATTAAGCATTAATTACAAATAATTAAGCATTTTTAATACTTATGAAATAGGTGAGAAAATATCGCAGAGAAACAAAGATTGGGATACGGCTAGATCTACTGCTTGTGACGTCGATTTGGAAACATTTACACATCTTACAAATAAATTCACATACATGGTGAAAAGGGCAAAATCTACATATCATTCCAACAACTTATATGAATGAACAATTCAGCAAAATTCTGGAAAGTGGTTATATCACAGGCAGTGATTCAAGCCTTATTTTAGTGTAAATTAACAGTTTTAGACGGTCTAGTCTACCAATAATATTTCCATAGATGGTCATAGTACAACAGCCACTCTTGTAGTAACCAATATAGCTAATGCTCTTGTCAGATGATAATAAGGACTGTGTAGATTTCTTTATTCATTTGTCAAAGGATTTTCTTTCTTTTTTTGAAGTCATTGAGTGCAGCTCACCACAATGCTTCGTCTTTTGTAACTGGGGATAGTTTTTTAACTCACCATAGTACATAAGAAATAGTATGGTCTTTATAGGAGAGAATCATTTTTTTGTTTTGTTTACAAGGCATTGCTGGGCAAGCTGCCTTTTTACCTAACTCCATTTAAAAGCACAAATCCAGTAATCATAGGACACGTTAAAATGAGTTTGTCACCCTTGAAAGCGAAAAATTGAAAGCTAATTTCCCACTGTTTTTAAATTTTGTTTTGCTCCAGATAAATGAAACAAGGTTCAAACTTTTAAAACAGAGCAGTTTGTTTCGGTTGAACAATGGAACATTTTATTAGAGGATATGGGAGTGCGTTCTAATTGAGTTGAAATTGAAATATTGTACTGTACTATTGTATTATTAAATATTATATATATATATATATTATATAATAAACAAAAGTTTATTATTTGCTTATTTAAATGTATTTATTTATGTACAGTATATTCTACCTTTTAACAAGGCACCGCTGAAAAAGAGATCTAGTCTCAGTCGGTTAACCATGTATAAATAAATAAAATGATGAGTAGACTTAATTAAAGTTTAGCTTATCAGATGTGTATAAAAAAACACAAGCAGAACAGAAGCTTTAATGCTGAATACATGAACAACCATGGGCTTGGTGTGGGAGGACTAGACATCTCTGTGAATGAACGACCTGTATCAATCACATATTATACACCAATCACATAAATCTTAAAATCATATTCTTCTGTGCAAAATAGTTTCTGACTTTATTTTTAAGTTAAGTAATAGGAATCACGGCAGTGTGAAGTGTGAATTCAACACATTCCAAGGCTCCATGTCCAAATAAAAAACTATAAGGGCATTGATTTACATTTACATTTATTTTGTTTTAAAACAATCGGTGTATTACCAACCCAGTGTTGTGGTGTATTTTGCTTTGACATATCACCCAGTAACCCTCCACAAGAAGTCTCCACATCGTTCCATGCCAGAGTGTGTGTATGGGTCAGGATAGTTACCAGACGTCTGAATTAGTGGTGAAGACACCATCTTTAAGAGACTCTGGGGACATCCAGCGTACGGGCAGAAGACCCTTGCCTCCTTTACGATAGTAGTCTGTCTCATAGATGTCTCTCGTCATGCCGAAATCTACAGACGTAGCCAAACAGTGAGGAAATGCAATCAAATTGTTTTCAAACCAAGAAGAATTTAACATTGCAGGCTGACGCTAAAACATTTGTGACGGACATGCCAGGAAACAGACACACATTCTAGGTCTGTATGTATAACGGTTTAAAGGTTAGTAATGGGTAATACTGTGGTTTTCACAGAGCTTACCTCCAATTTTGACAGTGTAGTCGTCGGCTACCATACAATTCCTTGCGGCCAGGTCTCTGTGGACAAACTTGTTGGCGTTGAGGTACGACATGCCGTCCGCAATCTCTCCTGCCATTTGAATCATCTTCTTCAGAGGAGGTAGACACAGGCTGGACGAGGTATGCTGTAGAATGTGGTACAAAGTTTACACCTATTTAAGGAACATTCACTAGGAGCTTGGGGTTAATGGTAGTCAAATACGAGCGCTTTAACCATGGGCGTGTCTAAGCTCACCTCACATTTAGAAAGGGTAAACAAACTTTCTGCCGGAGAGTGAGTTTGCATAAAAGTCAAAGGAAGGGTACCCTCCCATTATCAGGGAAACATTCCAAATGACCATACTATTGTAATTTCCTTTGAATTCACATTTAAGGGCCAAGCAATACTGTGCAACCATCCACATATTCAACAGAAGTCCAACCTTGAATTGACATTCGTCCTATCACGTTAGTTTAACCAGTGAAGTGGTAGTATGTAGGGTCAGGCTGTACCTCAGTGGATCGGAGGGAGCGGAGGTAGCTCTTCAGATCCCCTCGCGTCATCAGCTCCATGATCACCAGGGTGGGCTGGCCTTGAGAAACCACTCCCAACAGACGCACCTACAGCAAATATGTCATAAATAAGTCATGTGTATGGTCAGGAAATCACTGACAGATACAGAATTTAAAAATAAAATGTTCCCCAAAATAAATTCCTTACATACAATACATCAGCTTAGGTTTGTGTGCATGAGATAATTCAATTTGATCTTAAAGTTAATTATCGTACCACGTGGTGGCAGTTGAACTCCTTCATGACGGAAGCCTCGTTGAGGAACTCGATGCGCTCCCTCATGCTGGCCGACTCGTTGACCGTCTTGATGGCCACGCGCGTCTCGTGCTCATCCTTGACCACACCCTTAGCCATTCCCTCATACACCATGCCAAAGGAGCCCTGCCCCAGCTCTCTGCTCATGGTGATCTTCTCTCTGGCCACCTCCCACTCGTCGGGCACATACACTGGAGATAGAAAACCACTTCAAAATATTTGATACCAAAAAAATAAGTACGATTACGCTTAGTTGGTATCCCATTTTTCTTCCTAATTTAAAGGAAATGTTGATGTGTATTTTAGTATGTTGCATTTCTCAAGACAGATAATATCACCAAACAGAGAAAGAGCTGGTCTCCCACAAAACGTACAGTTCACCGTTGCTAAAACATTACTCACTTTCAGCAGCGCTGAAATATTCAGGGTTGACGGAGGCGTAGAGCACTCCGTTTCCTAGCCGGTCATTGTTCCTGTGGAGTAATGAAAGATTGATTGCTTTAAGACACGGCCTTGCACATTGAATTTGACTAATGGAAAATGTTTTACAATAAATCGTTTTTTTCTGACATGGTAGGCTTATGAAACTTCACCTCAGACAACCCAAGTAAAAAAATAAGGTCTGTAATTTCAAAACAACCACTGAAGTCAGCACTAAGAGTGTGAAGAAGGAAAAAAACACTTTTCATTATGCCAAAGCTATTAAAACATCTTGAGTGAAAACATACACCTCCACTCTTTCACACCCTGGCTAAAAATAACGTTGATGTTGTTTTTGGCCTTTTATAGGAGCAGTATGTTATGAAGTGACGTGAATGCATACCTCTTCTTCTTCACCATGATGAGGGTGGTTGCTAGTAGGAAGACAATTATCACTGCCACAATTGGTACAAAGATGACAATGTAAAGGAAGTTCTCGTAGCCTATCGAGGGAGAATTGAAGTTAATGAACATGAAAAACATTACTCTGCTAATTGAATAAGAACATACGTGTTTCTGTCTGTCGTTTTTTTTATTTTTTGCTTCAAGCTTTAAAGAGCAAGTAGGAGTGTGTCTTACTTTCAGACTGGGTGACGTAGAAAGCCACTGGTTCTGTCCAAGAGCCATTGCCAGCCAGAGAGATGGCTCGCACACGGGCAGAGTAGTTCCCTGGACCTAGATTACTGAGCCGCGCACCTTGTTGCTCCCGGTACAGCTGGCGAGACACACACTCGTGCTTCTCTGGCTGGAAACCCAATAAAAAAACACTCACCAGGTTAGAGTAACAACACAAACAGATATATTTTGATAACGCTGTCTAAAAGGTAAGCGTCTCACCTCAGAGGCCAGTTTAAACTTGATTTCATACATGAGAATAAGTCCATTGGGTCTGGCAGGTTCAGGCCAGCGCAAAAACACAGCGTTGTCCTCGCTCTCCCAGCTAACTGGTCCTGGAACGTCATCTGCTTTTTCTGGGGGGGAACATTAATAAGAAGGTTCGGTTAATACTACATTGTCATGTTAAAGAGACATTCTACTGTTATTTTTGCACATTCTTGTGCACTTAAGTAACAAGCATTAAAAGAAAAGCGGACAGCCTTTATAGAGGGCGGTGCATACTTGCAGAAAAAAGTTTTTAAAATTTAACTTTTTTAGCTAGGAATTTTAGGGATGCCGCAGCGGACACCAACATCACTTATCACCAGCGCAACAACCAGACCAGTCTTGAAACAGTGAAATATTGTGCCAAGTAAATGTTCCAGACTATTCCAATCTATTACTAGAGCAGTTCTACTAGGTAGTAGTGAACAAATGTATTCTAATAGATCTATTTAAAAAATGTTTCCACTTTTTTAGTTAGCGCATAATGCGATTGCAAATAAGCAAATTATGCAACTTCACTTGTCACATGCACTGCATACTCTAGCAACCAATGTAGAGAAAATTTAAATCTACAATTAGCATATTTCTTTTCGCGAAAATCTTTAATAGAATCCTTAATTCTCAGCCTTACCTGCAGGTCTGGTCCTGGAGAAGACAAATTCAGCAGCACTGCAGCGTTTCACCTGCATGTTGCAGGCATGGATGTCAATGCGGTAGACTGTGAAGGGCTGGAGTTCTGGGATCTGCAGCTCTCGCTCTTTCACCGACTGCTCCAGGAAGTCATACTCCCGCTCAGATAGCTCGACTTCTGATAGGTTGCCGCTGCGGCTGTCAGGGATCATGGTGGTGGAGTTGGAGTTCGGGCGGGTGGTGTGGGGCAAAGTAGCGTTAGCAATGCCAAACAGGTCCCTGCGTCTGCGATCTGGAGGTCTGTTGGTTAGGGATGGAGCATGTTAATAGGTGAGCTGGTGAAACAGACAACATTTTGCAACAAGGCACCACAGTATATACACCAAGGTAAACTTTGTGGACGAAGCTTAAACCAAGATACCCTTACCCTGGAGAAAAGCAAATGTTTGGATGGAACGTTTAGAAAACAATATATATCATTGCTGAAAACAATATATATCATATATAGCTATTCATTAATGTTGGCCAAAATACAAAGGACACGTGATGTCTGTAATTTTGAAGCTAAATAATGTATCATTAAAATTTGCCTATGTTTGATTTGCAGTTCTAACTGAAAACCATCTCCCGATTTTGTCTTCAGAAGCAAGTCATTACAACATTACTAGTGTATCTTTTCTTGCACAGATTCAAAATTGCGTTTGCTGTCAATCAAAAGCAGTAAACTCAAGAAAGAGCCCTTCATGCAAAAAAAAAAAACTGGTTAAAAAAAATATATATATAAAAAAATATCAGTCAGCAGTCCAATGCCTTAATTGGCTTAAGAGCCAAAAAACTTTTGTGTGACTTTAATATGTGGTATTCAGACAGCAAACGTAAACCAACCAATGTGTGCAATTACACAGTGGCAAAGAAGTCTGTGTGTGTCTGTGTTTGTATAAGTATTTCTACAGCCTATCCCAACAAATTACAGCCCATTGATCTTTGAAGTACAACTTGAGGGAACAGTCCTGTTGTTCCAGTACAATTCCAGAATATATTTTCAGCCAGTTTAACTTTCCAATCAAGCCCACAAACTATTTACTGTATCTGTGTGACCAGCAGGGGGATGTGTATCAGCAGACTGGAAATAGTTTCCTCTACTTTCAATATTATTGTCTTTCATTCCTTTCTAACCCCATCCCTCTTTCGCTCACCCCCTCCCTCTATCTCAACAGTACTCACTATAGTGGTTCTCGTCACTTGTTGTGGTCCCTCCCCCATGGAGGTGCAATCTAAAGTGCTGGCTGGCAGAGACAGATACGCTGTAAGCACCCCCTGACAGATCTATGGCACGATGGCTTCCCTTGACAGCCAAACAATGATGACAAAACATCCCCTGCAGAATAATAAGGGGAATGAGGTGCACCTGACATGCTATTACATGCCCAGAGGTTATAGCCTAACAACAGGGGTTTGCTCTTATTACTCCCAGAGCTGTAGATGAACCAATCTGCTTTAGGCTCTCCATGAATTTCCATAAGCACCTTGTAATATGGCAAGAGTCACTGAGGGCCCTACAACAGACTCACTTGGTCTTCACTTAGTAACACAGACCAGAAGCAAACTTACTCACACACACGCAATACATCACCCACCCACACACACACACACACACACACACACACACACACACCCACACACACACACACACACACACAATAAAACGACATGATTTTAAGTGTATTTTCCTGTGCAAAAAAACAATCCGAGAACCTCAAGGCAGGGAAAGAGAGAGATAACCCAAACTGGATGTCACTCCCTTTTTGGCTGCAATAGACAAAGTGATTTATAACATCAGTTTACAGTACTTTGGATCAACGTACAGAAAAAAACGTCTCTATTGTATAAGGACTGACATGCATGTGCTTAATCTTTGCAGCTAATCTATGATCAAATGTGTAATAAATTCCTTTAACAGTTCTTTGACAAATAGCCAGCTAGGTTCTCTAAACAACGATAAGCTACAGCGTGTACCAACCAAAACGCGAATAGAAACGTTCTATTCTGATTGGCTGAGGCTCTCACCGCGGAGTAAAGATGGAGTTGTGAAGGAAGTTCTCAAATACTTTGCGATAGGAGGCATCCGCTGCCTCCGCCTCCATTTCTCCTGCATTCTTGGGACAGGGGCAGCAGGGACCCTTATCCCCCCCTCCCACGTCTGGCTTGGTGGGCTTGGTGTCCTCCTCTTGGTCCAGCACCCCCGTGGCTGCTGTCCGGACAGGCATCTTCAGCTCTGAAAACATTTCAAATGAGATAGGTCATCCATGATGGAATAGAGTGGACCCTGTGGGCAGGTGGAGATTGCTTTGCTGACAGACCTTTGGAGCAGTAATTGTGCTGGTAGAGCTCCTTGTCCTCGGCCTGCTGCTGCCACCGGACCAGGTAATAAGTGTGGTTCCCGTTTGGAGAAACGGGTGGAGACCAGCGCACCACCAGGTGTGTGGAGGAGTTGGAGTACGCTCGCACATCCAGAGGCATGGAAGGGGCTGCCAAGAAGACGCATTAAGGGGAGACTTTAAAATGGCAGCCCACATAATAATATAATAAATTTTATTCGTAAACCGCTTTACATTGTAAAAACAATCTCAAAGCGCAACAAGAACATTTAGATAAGAAATAAAACATACAATATTGACAAATGCTTAAGCAGGAAAGCAGAGAGGAATTGAAAAAATAAAATAACACACATTAAAATATAGTTAACAGAAGGCTTTCTTAAATAGAAAAGCTTTCAGGCCTGTTTTAAAACAGGATAGTATATATAAAAAAGAGTCACATCCGTACACAAGCCAATATGTTTGCAGTTCATTGTTTTAGAGTATTGGCTAATGACAAGAGTCAGCATCAGAAGACGTGTGTCGCGGTACCTGAGGGCCTGGTGCGGATGTAAACAATCTCACTCTTGGCCCCCAGCATGTGTTTGTCCTCCACCACCAAGGTGATAGCTTTGACAAAGATGGCATACTGCGTCCAGGGCTTCAGTGGCGTCAGCAGGACCCCTGGGTCACTGTTCTTATCCTGAGGCAGGTCCACATCCACCATGTTCCAGCTGTTAGAGCCACAACCGTCCTGGCCATCAAACTCTGTGATATTCTGAAACGGACTGGAAAACAAACGCACACAGAACAGGGGTTTACGTTGAATAGAATTGAGGATGAAAAATATAATATATATAACAGTTTGTCATCATATAAACTGATACAGAAATGCTTATGCTTAACTTAATTACTAGGAATTTAGGTAATCTTTCCTCCTATTTAAAACCCCACTCCAAGAACCTTGGAGTGATTTTTGACTCTGCTTTTAAATTTGACAAGCTGATAAATGCAGTGGTAAAATCCAGTTTCTTTCAATTACGGACCCTGAAAAAAATAAAACCTTTCCTTTCACTGAAGGATTTGGGAAAAGGTCACCCACGCTCTAATTCTTTCCCCGTCTTGACTACTGCAACTCCCTGTACACTGGAATCAGCCAGTCATCTTTGTCCCGCTTACAGCTGGTCCAAAACGCTGCGGCCAGGCTTTTGACTGGATCGAAAAAGAGGGACCATATTTCCCCTATCTTGGCCTCCCTTCACTGGCTTCCAGTTCGCGATAGAATTGATTTCAAGATCCTGCTATTTGTCTACAAAGCATTGAACCATCTTGCCCCCTCCTACATCACAGATCTACTGAGACCATACACCACTCCCAGGCCTCTTAGGTCTTCTGAATTAGGACTACTGGCCATCCCACACTCCAAACTAAAGCTCTGAGGTGACCGCGCATTTGATGTCACAGTCCTTAAATTATGGAACAGCCTTCCCTCTCTTATCAGATTTGCCCCTTCTGTCGACTCCTTCAAGTCTCAGCTCAAAACTAATTTCTTCTCATTAGCCTTTGCGTCTTAGTGGTTTTCTATGCACTTAGCTTGTGTATAGTATGTATATGTATCACAACTGTATTTTTGTTTGTTTGTTGTTGTTATATGTTATATACTGTATCTGAATGTGTTGTACAGCACTTTGGTCAGCTCTGCCTGTTTTGAACGTGCTCTATACATAAACATGATTATGATTAATGGCATATACAAATGAGAATGTTACAGTCATTCGGCAAGTGCTCAACTTGGCTGGCAGAGTTGAAGTAAAGGTCTTAGTGAGGAGTAGTAGAAACCTACGTCTCTTTGTAGTAGACTACAAAGCTAATGAGATCTCTGTAATCTGGAGGCCGGTAACGCTCCCAGGTTAGCTTTATCTTGTTGAACACTGTGCTGTTGGACTTAAACTGTAGAATGTGGCCCCCACCTAAGGAATACAACGTACAAAGAATTAGTTACTATTACTTATAACGCCACCATACAAAATGTTTACCCACACACCATAAGCTCTATATATATATATTATATATATATATATATATACATATATATATATATATATATATATATATATATATATATATATATATATATATATATATATATATATATATATATATATATATATATATATATATATATATATATATATATATATATATATATATATATATATATATATATATATACATATATATATATATATATATATATATATATATATATATATATATATATATAAATAATCAGTACCACCACTCCAGTCATCTATAGATAATTTATTTTAGCTACAGACCATGAACTATAATTGGCCGAAATGTACTCATCCAATTGAACGTTGTTCTTACAGCTAGCTCGGTCTCCGTTGTTCCGGAACTCGTCCTCTTTGAACTTGCCCTTAATGCCAGTTTTCTCCCACATCTTGCGAATCTCAGATATACAAAGTTTGGGGTTAACACGGAAGGAGAGCTTTCCGTTGTGGATTGTAAGGTTGTGCTGGGTCCAGTCCCATAGGTACTGCAGATGCTGGTTGTCCAATGCTGAGAATGCATATAAACTAGAGAGAATAGGGAGATAAAAATATTAAAAACATTGTACTGATAGCAGTCTACTAACCACCTGTGTACTTCAAACATTCACTTTAAAAAGAAAATCAGGGAACACTGAGAATGGCTTTGGGAAAATTTGTGTTAGATACAGACACACTAATATTTGGATGTTATAGTTCATTTCCCTCCATCCTATAGCAACATACAAACATCCTGTGATTTCGGCTAATACTTCACAGTAATTATCCAATTTACGGATAATAGGAAATCTATGGTATGGTAACAGCATTTTTACTCAATAATGATTGCCATCTGTAAGCATTTTACCTCAATTCCTAACCCGCATTACCTTAGCTACTTTCAGGACCACAGATAACATAAAATTGCAGAGTTGGAGGACCATGAAATTCCTGGGAATACACTTATCTCATTTCACCTATCTGTATTAGTTTGAAGGAGAACTGCCAGATAAGCAACAGAAGGGCAAACATACCTCTACAAAATATTGTGGTATCAACACGTTATACATTTTAATGTTTTGACTGAAAGACATCAACTGATGGTCAATGAGCTGCACAGACTCAAATGTTGCCGGATCAAATGTGAAGCTATTTGAAATGTTCTTAGCAAATGTGCTATTGAGAAGCAGAAGGATTCATTAAATTATGAATATTTACACATCTTAAAATACAATCATCATCATCATCATCATCGTCATCATCCTACCCTTCAAGCAGCTCCTCTCCCCTGATGTGGCGAAGGCTCTTGAGAAAGGAGAGAGAGCCCAGGGTATGAGAGTGTCTGATCCTCACGTAACCAGTCACTGTTTGGATCAGCCCTGTGAAGCTCTCCAACTCCGACACTATGTTTTCTGGTGGGGAGAGAAACAAATCAGAATGTTTAGTTTACACAACATTACAAAATACCACCATTTCCATTATGCTATAATCCAAGCACTTCAAAAACCAATATTTAGAATGGACCTGGGTTTAGAGCAGATACATCATTAGAGTTTTCAAGTGGCCACCTTCCATCCCAGATGTTCCATTAATTTGAGCCCACGACACCTCCAGAAGGCTTAACGGTAAACAATGATGTCGAGCCACCCCCCTTTATTTCCTGCTCTCGACATGACCAGACAATTACAATCTCTGCAATCTCTGATAGGACATTCAGTTGTTGGCCTGGCCACTAAGGAGTAAACATAATGGCTTACACTTGGCAGAACATATACCCTAAATAGGATATGTTGTGGTAACCTATTAAAGCAACACTTGGCCAATAGGTTATATGCTGTGGTGTCAGGCAAAGGCCTGTTTCATGCTCTATGTACATAAATATAAGGCTATTCTTAAATGGCACATACTGTTGATCGTTTGGGAGGATAGTGATGTTGTATACTTGTAAGTGCAGTGGTTACTTACGGCCTCTGCGGATGTTGATGTGCAAGTTGCCCTTGATCACTGTGCAGCCCTTGAGCGATTGGGCGGCGTCTACAGAGTCGATTACCTTCGTGTCACAGACCTTGTCACACAGGCCATCACAGGCAGCACAGGACATGCTGGAGGAGAGAGGGCAGACAGGGTGAAGGAGACAGTCAGGCCTTGTATGAAAGACAGGACATCAAGGACCATAAACAGTATGTGGTCGGTAAAGTATGCCTCTTTTCCAATAGTCCAGTACAAATTTCACCAGGGTGGTCAGAGTATTTCTAAACAGCTGCATCTAAACCTACTATCCCAAATGACAATAGACGCTGTATAAGCCAAGGCATTCCTAAACATTGCTTTGAAATAAATTGCTGATGCCGGTCGGATGTTCACTAGACGTAATGCTGGCACTTAATATCCTGTTTCAATATGGGTCATATGTTTGTCCATGTCCTAAAAACTAGGGATGCTACAATGCAAAATTATACTGTTATTTTTATATAAGTCATAAAAGCAGTGAATGCACAATACCAACACCAAAAAGACCCTGAAATTAACGAAAGAACCAAAATTGCCCTGCCACAGCTCAAAATATTAGACACTGGAAGCCAGTATTTAAATCTAAAACTGAAAAGCATGCTTGAGTCATTTGATCAAGTATCATGGTATTTAATTCCCCCCCTAAAGCATTGTATCCAGAATGGCACCGCAAGCACCATGAACATTACCCACTCACCTGTCAGGGGCGGTGCGGGTGAAGCCATGAGGGCAGTCAATCATGCACTCGCCCGCATGGATGACAAATCGTTCGTATTCGTGGTGATTAACCTTGGCACACTGGTCCATAGTGATGCAATGCCAGCCCTCAAACTTGTATGTGCCAGTCGGGCAGTCAGGTACACAGCGGCCTTCGTGGAAGTAGTGAAGGCATGCAGCACAAGAGGTGTCACTGTTGGGCAGGGTGCAACTCCCCAGGCATTGAGGATGGCAGCACTCGCCTTCTGCGGTGCACGCTAGCCGTTCACACTTGTCTGGACAATCTGGAGATCAGAGAGAGAAGAACATGACATAGTCTCTTTCTGAATGCACTTGTATTATTAAATACTGATTGCTAGTCAAACAAATAATGAAACCGTTTAACATTTTGAAAAAAATAAATCATGTCAACCATAATTTGTTATTATAAATAATTACACAAGTTAAAAACAGGACTGAACTTGATGTATTAAACATGTAGGGTAAACCATTTCTCATTATTCTTTAGAGGACAGTTAAATTACAGAGAGTCATACATAAAGCAAGAGAGCTGTACATAAAGCAAACTACTTGGCTCAGTACACTACACCCAGTCTCAGCACTGATTCTAAACGGCAGGACTGACTTCATGACAGCTAAATATTGTTACAGCAGATCACTGAACAGGGATGTAGAAGCAGGAGATAGGAAGATTTAGAAAAGGGTCTTCAAGGTCTTCAGTCACACATACAGCCCTGTCCCAACAGCCCTCATGTCGCTGTTTGTCTTGTGTAAGTGACACAGAGGCATTACCGGCCAACATACTTGGAGGTGTTTCTTAGTTTGTGAGCCACTACTGTTCCTAGGCAATGTTTGGCTGTGCTATGTAAAACATCTTGAGAATGGCATTGGCTGCAGCTTAATCACAAAGCAGAATGTTAATCCTCTTGTTTTATAAACCAGTGAAAGCCACAACTTTGGGAACACTGATAATCTAAAAACAAAGCAGAAACACAAAATATGAACAGTCGAAGGCAGGAATATAGCCTAAACATTGGAAAATATGCTAAATGAAAATGGGTCAATAAAGGAGGTATGCCTAATAGGGATTATTTCCATAATTTAAAACTGTAGTATTTTTACCATGCCACAAAACATGAATTACTCTGGTGGTGTTGGGGTAAAGGAAATAAGTCACTGTAAAAAAAAATACATGTTGTGTTATTGGCCTCGTTAATGCTAGAAATGTCTGGTGATACACAAATACACTTTTTTAACGTTCACAGTACACAGACTACACACACATTCATTCTCTCTCACTTTTCCTCTTCTGGGAACCTGTCCATTTAGTTAGAGGCATCTAATCAGATCACCCCCTAACAGCCTCTGCTGAGAACTGTCACCGAAGCCAACAATAGCACAATCGTATCCTTCAAAACCATTTAGTGTTAGCTGTCCAAGAAAGTCATTACAATTAATGTTGAGGTTTGGCAGGTGCACTAGAGAACATGACTCATGATCACACATGACCACATAGCTACTCTTTGTGACTACATTACCCAATGGAATGAATTTCCAATAACACATTTGAACAGTAAGTTAAAGCTTTAGCTTTAAAAGAAAACAGGCACCAGGTCAGAGCGGGGAGGAAGAGTTTATAGTGGTGGTGAGCATAACATGTAAAGGTTAGCTTTCTTGCCAGCTACAGCTAAGGAGGGCCAAACTAGGGCTCATCCACGGGATCTGGCATCATGTGACACCCAACCTCCCTTCCTTTTAATAATAATAATAATAATAATACATTGAATTTATAAGGCGCCTTTCAAGGCACTCAAGGTCGCCGTACAGTAATATAAAAACAGTTCTCATAAAAATAATAAAAATAAATAAATAAATAAAATAAAATAAGATCAAAATAAGTAGTATACAATTAAAAAGGCATTGGAGCCTGCAATCAAGCATTAAAAAGCTTTTGTGTCTCCTCTCCTCTTCCTCCATCCCTCCCACTGTCTGTCTGTGACAACATCTCTGATCTAACAGGGAAGCTAAGGAGCTGACAACCATGCATGAGCCAACCAAGCACACTCTCCCTCAATCTATCCAAAAGTGCTGCTTCTTCCAACAGACAACGTCTCATCCTGCTGCTCAGCTATTTCCTCTTTAGTGTGCTGTCGTGTGGGTAACGGAGGGAGGGGTTGAGTGGGGAAGCAGACCACATATGCAGGATATCTGCAGGCAGTCAGCGTGCCATATGAATGCTATCTATTTCCTAGGTAACCCCCAGATAATTTAATTCCATGCATCTACCGATTAAAATAACTACGCATTATTCGCTTTAGCTACAATCTGTGCTCTATTACTATCATCAGCTTACTAACATTAACACAACACTAAAGTAGTTAGGTCAAAAACAATAAGGGTTTCCTACATACCTTAGACACCCTTATCTGAAATCTGCCCTGCAGTAAAAAAAAAAAAAAAAAAAATAAATAAGTGTAACCCTATGGCACTCACCATTATTTTTTCCTTAATCCAGCTCCAGTACTACACACAACTCCGGCCCGAGTTTTCAAGCCAGCCATGCGACAAATAATTTGCACAGGGTCCTTGCAATCATTCTAAATAAATGTGCATTGTAACAGCACCAGAGGAGAAAACTGATTGTGATCAAAGCAGCAAGGAAAACACCCTCTTTTGCACAAGAATGGCCTACTTCAGGGAAGATGGGAACATCTCAGCAGTTTTTGGTTATGATTCTGCAAACGCAATTGTTTACAGTTATTCTTGCACACAAAATTCCGCTGCATAAAAGATTTTAACTGTAGTTAGTAATTTGTCTGTCTAGACTCTGCAGTATAAAAAGAGCTTGCCTGCTCACAGAGGGTAAACCTTCGGTACAATAACAGAACTGATAACTTTAAATTACTTTTTTTTCTGATGCTAAGAACTAAGTTATAACAAGTACCATCAAAAGACATAATACAGTCAAATACAGACATTTACTAAGACATTATAAACAAGTGTATAACACACAAACACACATATTCCATAAGATCAGTTTGTTTCTTAGATTTGGCAATACATATCAAAGGAATATAAAATACCTGGTAATCATATGCCACTTCCGTGTGACCTATTACCATGGAAACAAAGTCAGATATTATTCTGCACCTTCTTGTGCATGTAGTATACCAGTGGAAACTATGCAAATTAAAGAACAAACAGAAGTGTTTTGGTGATCTTATCCAGCCAGGTTTAGTGATTGTGTGTGCCTAGTCATACAGGTGGTCACTTGATGTTGTGCAATCATATCTGAAATTCAGCAGCAGTATCACTTTAGCATGGCATTCAAGTTGTGGCCTATTATTCATCAATGACATGCCCTACGGTGCAACCCTGTTAAAGCATGACCACTACAACACTTTTTACAATATTTTTGGTAATTCAAAAAATTTGATTTCCCCCCATTGAGGTTAAAACTTAAAGGCATCTAAGTAAAAATAATAATCTAATAAAAATAATCTTATCAAAGACAAGGGCATCATGGTCCTCCTGGATAACAGTATAGAATATATGTTTAAGAATACAAGGCTGCCAATGCATTGTTTTGAATTTTTTATTTCAATGGGATTTCCCACGGCAGAGTCTCATCAGCATCTCAAAGCAGACTCATAAAGATGAAGCAGGAAATAGACTAACTTAGGTAAATTATACCCACAGAATACTGCTGTTATCCTGGTAAACTATAATCTGTGAGTGTGTTTGAGCTTATCAATAAGTCCTTACTTGGTTTGAACCACATACCCCCATAAAGCAGTGAAAAGTTTAGACACTGCATTGTTTGCTCTCACAAGTTCCCTGATTCCTAAACTTGCTATTCAACTCACCAACTGCCTGTCTGTGTGAAGGAACCTACAATAAAAGCAGTGGTAGACTAAACCTGCTCATGATCACCAATGCTTCCATGAAGAGAAGCAACTAGGAATGACTTCTTTCCATTGCTGGTCCCATTAAAATCTTTCCAAAGTAATTGTATTTGAATTCTTAAAAAAGAAGACTCAGTCTGAGTGATACCACGGCAGCCAATTTGCGCCAGACTTGCTCACCCAACATATAACGATGGACTTCCTCACACACAGAGGACACACAGACCGACTCCAGGTAAATTGGCAGTGACTGGTCAGGGCACTGGTAGGAGCATGTTTTTTGATGGTGGGAGGAAACCGGAGTACCCGGAGGAAATCCACACAAACATGGGGAGAACATGCAAACTCCACACAGAAAGGCCATTGGGTCAGGTGGGGTTTGAACTCAAGACCTTCTTGCTGTGAGGCACCATGCTGCCTGACAACAAGAAACAAGAATCTTAAGTTTGGTGCAACAATGACATGATGGTCATACCATTCATTTCATATAGTCAGTGTTCCAGTATTTTCAGCCCATTTTGGTCTACTGAATTAGTTGGAAAGTAACAACAATTTTTACATCATATACCCACAGGGACGACAGGGTAAAAATAGAGGATTAAGACTTGGGATGCACCAATGTGAAAATTTGGGGCCTACAACAGATATTTCAAATAAACTTTAGGCTGATACCAATGGCCGATTGTGCTAAACCAATAGAGGTCCCTGTCAGTTTATTGGTTCAAATTGTAATTTTTGAAAAAACAAATGATAAAATTTACAACTTCTTGACATCGTTCCATAACAAAGAAAAAAAACAATGTACAAGCTGCTGTGTACAAAAAGGCTTACGGTAGGACATATAAATAACATACAAGTGTGAAAACAACTGAAACTGTGCCGGACAATGTCGTTACAATGTCATCGCTTTAACCATGTTCTTTGTGTTGTCCCTACCAACTGCATGTAGTCGCAATTTTTCAAAACGAAACAATGCATATATCGCTGCACTCACATGAGACCCCAAAAACACCTGTGAGTGTAACGAAAACAGCTGTGAATGAAACGTAGTAGGATGTTTACTTGATGTATATGAGATAACTTATTGCGTTTTAGTTGTTTGTACTTTGTACTTGAGTTTCCTGTTCTTGATATTTTAAGGGAGCACACGTTACATTTGGCTGTTCTGCTTTAATCTTCTGACGCTCCCTAATTCAGTGAAAAAGCCACACTTCTAACATCATTATTTCCGTCAGTTAGTTCACATGAAAACAAAAGCAACATGGGCCACGGCACATAATTACTGCTTCACAGCTTGTGCTCTTCCATCACGCAGAAGATAATGCGGGAAAAAATACCTTAATCGGCGCACAATTTGTAAATATCTGGCCTATCGATTGGCCTTTCGATGTATGCAAATATTGGCTGATACCTATAACAGTGCAATATATCTGTGCATCCCTAGTTAGGACAAAAACTTTCTGAATGTGCACGACTGCCAAACTAATAGGCATGCACACTGTTTTGGTGCAAATCGTTATCTTGGCCTTCATTAATTCAAGAAACTCATCTGAGTTCAGTCCAGGTTTTTTCATCATTGGCTGCTTCTGCCTTCCACAAACCAGCATGCTACAGAAAAACAAGTTGTCTTTGCTGGCACAGAATGTTCCCCGCCCCCCTCCCCCTTTCCCCCACTCTATAAAAAATGTGTGTGAAACAGGGCACTACCTGACCCATCCATGTTCCCTTCTGTAAATGTAAAGCAACTTGTATTTTGTCAAGTTGTACAAGAACCCTGTCTGCTGTCAGTGAGGTAGAAGGCAGCAATTTAAGATTTTCCACTAGATTACAGAAACTATCTTTGGGTTAATCTTTTCTCCAAGACAGACCACAATGCTAGCATTACTCTAGACAGGCAGCTCAAATTTGATCCAATATCTTTATGGTCTATAATGTGATCGTATATTCCTTTGGCTTTGTGACATGCTGTTCCATTTTTGTATTTATGTCTAATCAAATACCACATTGTTTCTCCAGGTAATGACTCGTGCTGCAGCTGTCTGATCTGTGACCCAGTATCATCAGTGTCCAGAAGGAGAACCAAAGGCCAGGCAGTCTGTATCCCCAGACTAGCCCAACTGTGCTACCTGGCATAGGCCTATTTATTCCCTTGACAATAGTAGGCTGTGATGGGATGCCAACTTGTTTTCCTGATGGACCTCATCAACAAGGATGGTACCTGCATCATGCTGTTTCTTTCCTCTATAACTGACTCTGAGATTGGTGCTGTAACTGTGTTGCATGAGTGGCCAAGTCCCGGACCCCAGGCCACATACGCATCCTGACTGACACCAGCAAAAATAACGAGCTGAAACCTTATAGTTCCCGGTCCTGCATCATGTCATTCATTGCCCATGGCACCAACAGTGCTAGTCATTCCCTAACAAGACTTGTGAAAGAAGTTAACATTACTGTATTTACTGTCTTTTTCGTTAAGATGCTATGCTATTCTTAGGTTTTTGCATGCTCATTTGGAGAATTCTCTATGACATAGAAGTAAAATTAAACTACACTTTGAAACAATTTATCTAATTTTAAGTTTTGGATCAGATGATTTTTTTTAAACAACTTAAAATTGAATTCCTTGCTTTGTATGCTTTAGGGAAGTAAACCCAGACACTGACAAGCACAGCTTTTGTCCTCTATTACTACTACTAAGCAGCTGATGTGGATGGAGTGGAAAGCTTATCTATCCAGATTAACTTTCATAACACTTCCGGCCTCCAAGCAAGCCATTTTGCCTTACATTTTTATTTAAAAAAGGATCCCTTATGTTTTCTTTCACTTTTTCAAAGCATGAAAAATAGGTTGTAAACACTCAAGTTTGAAACAATATCACTATTCATGCTTTCACATATTTTCTGTTGCTGGTACTGTTGTGAGGTTTCCACCTCATTAGACTGGGAGGTCACTCTTGTGGAAAATCTTCCCTGTTGGAGACACTAGACAGAATGAGGTTGAGCAGCCACCCACCACGATCCTGATTCAATGGACTTCAGTTTACACTCAATAACTGTGTTGCTGCTTTATGCTCATGAGTGATGTCTTTACAAACAGAGACTGATAGGGGTATGCAGTTCCCTCATCTAAAAGAAAGATGTGACAAGCCCCATCAGTTCATTATTGTTTTACACAACATGGAATAACTAATGAGCTTACTTGTTCAAAACCATGGCTGACCACGGACAAACAAGCCAGGCAATCACATATTTGGACATGGCCTACAAACTGATTTTAACAAACTATCAAAGAGAAAGCTGCTAGCTAATTGCGCCACGGATTTAGTTGGTGGTGGAAGAAGAGCAGGCTTGTGCAGGAGAGGGCATCACAGTTAGAAGGCATGTTCCAGCACGAGTAAACACAGAGCAGCTTAAGAGCGATGAGAGGCTGAATCACAGAGATTGATCCCTGTACCAGACAGGTGTCGCGTCACTGCCTGAGCAGTGGTGGCAGGGTAGAGGGAGCTAGTGACTCACTGCACTCTGCCAGCCGCCAGCCAACTGGCAGATTAGCCCTCATGGAGATTAAGGAGAGGAGGGAGTCAGAACTAGGGTAAACGTCCCTATTAAGCCCACGTACCAAATAAGCCCACAATTTGCAACTTCTGAGTCAAATAAAAAAAAAAATGGCATGTTTTTTTTCCTCTGTGATGTTTCTTCCAATGAAGCTGCTTGTCATATAAAATTGCACTTATTATTGTAAATCAATCAGGTTTGTCTATATTTAGTTATTGAAGAACATGAGACATGTGCCTGCTGATCCAAGAAGTGTTGCAAAATAACTTTGGTGATTTTGGTACCCTCAGAAGAAAACATTATTTGCATATTTATACTCCTGTTTTTGGTAAGTAAGCGCACCATATATACATTTATTTCATATAGTTGTTTTTTTAATGTAATTTGCGTCTAATAAAATATTCAGGATTTTAACCATAAATTCACCGATGCTCCCTACCCTCCTGCTACCATTAAGCCCACTTGACTGTGTTTCAATGGAGATGTTCTCCCTTTTAACCCAAAAAACATTTTCCCCCCTAATTTTGACCTAACCTAGTGAATCAGCTCCATAATTCAGATATTAATACCCATATTTAAATATCAGTGATATTGCCGAGGCCAATGAATTCTGGATAGGCCTATATTCTATCCTAACATTAACAGTAATGTTTTAATCTTTACTTTTCAGATGAGAAAGAACTACAGTTCATGTCCAGCCATGCATGACAGAATAAGAGGGGACACAGACCATTCTATGAGCGCAATCATGAAGTTACTGAAAATCTGTACAAGCTGAAAGCCATCTAATCACTTGTTAGCATAAAACTGGCAATCAAAGACAACCACAACTTGGTCAAAAAATAAAACAACATATATATATATACATATACATACATACATACATATATATATACATACACACACATATATATATATATATATATATATATATATATATGTATTATATAAAACACATTTTCTTTCAGCAGTGTTTAAAATAAGTTATACGGTCAAGAAGTATTTATGAGTGTCCTTTCTTCATAGAGGGTTGATGCATACGCTGGAATTTTAAGTGAATTCTATTCAAAGGAACTGTTACCTGACTAACTGCACCCTTCTTTTTCATTTTTTGGGCCGAATTGAAGCGTTGGCAGGTGTCTGCTTCAACGCATACTTCTACACTTCCAGGACACATGCACATACTATCATCAGGAGTATGGTGCTTACATTTGGCCACCATTTATTTCTGGACTCTGAATGAGCATCAAACTTAAAAGCAACAACTCTGCCCAAATCCTTGGGCTCTAAAGGCAAAGCAGGCAGTTGTTTTTGGTGTCACCTGAGACCTCACACCGCTTCCAGACAAATGGCCAAGCACAGCAGCAGGATGCCAGCAGGGGGACCTAATCTTTGGCACAAACAACAGCCAGCTGCTCTGGAGTGCTTGGCTCAAAGAGACACACATACTGACTGCCTCTTAATAAGCACGATCATTGTAACTGGTGTTGCAAAGGGGGTGTAGACAAGTAAAAATTATTGCATTCTCATAGTTCACTGAAGAGAGCAAATAAGGATGTCAATGTAGTTTTGTTTATCTACTCACACCATTATCTATTGTCGGCTAAATCTGGACCACAAAATTCTATTGATAAAAATGACATTTCAAATTGTGTAGATAATTACTATTATTACTCTAATGATATAATTATATTAATTACTTTTAAATTAATCGTTTTAAATAAAACAGATCATTAAAAATTTTAAAATTAAGTATCAAGTTACAACCTAATTCCACTAGATAAAAAATAATAAATAAGACAGGAGGGCTCGGACTATCGGACACCTTTCAGAGGGGGAGGGATTTGTTTGGTTGCCCCAGACCTTGTAAATTTTGTTGGTCTGTTTCATCATGCATGTAGACACCACCCTGCTGGAATTTACACTTTCTTTCATGTTCACAGCAGTCAGGTTGACACACCCTTGCTACTTAAACCAAAAACGGCAGCCATTGTCTCCCACTTTTTTTTTACACGATAGAGAAGAATACTGCAATAAACTACTACCGGTGTTAGAGATAATGTCCAGTCAAATAGACTATGAACTCGATTATCCTATTAAATAAATGTAGCCGTTAAGGTTGTCACCTTATTACGGTTATTAAGTTAGGGCACCTACATTTTAGCTGTTAGAGTTCCTCTAATTGCTTAGATTCCTATCTCAAAGTCATGCATAACAACAATATGGCTGAGAGATAATAAATCTATAAAAGACAATATATCATCTTGGATCTCAGTCACCCTTATTATTCCAGGCCAAACTTTCATTGCATCTAATTATCTGCTGTCTATATCTCTTGTGACTGTGGGAACTAACCTGAGCCAGCTCTTCTGTCTCTGACAGCCTGTCACCTCTATGTAAGGGCACTTAGCAGCCCGTAGGCTAAACAGAGGCCCAGCATCCAGACATGACAATTCTGTCATACTCCTCAGAATTATGATGGTCACATTATTTTGAGTGGGAGCTTAGTTTTGAAACAAATTTGAGTAAATGTTGTATTTTCTTCAGGCCTTCATTTTGGATTCCTGCTCAAAGAAAATCACTGCAGTGTGATTGTTTTCTTGGACTCCCTGTGGCTACCTATATGATACCGTTAAAATATGTCTTCCAGGGGACAAGCTGGCATCACATTTTCACAAGACCGAGTCACTGTGCAGTGGGCACAGTGAAATACCAGCTCTGAGGGTCCTCCACAGACTAGTGAGTGAGCTGAAAGGCCACCAACAGCGGTATTCTCTTCTGCCCCTTGCATCCTCCTTACGGCTGGTGGCTAAGGCAGGGTGACCGACGAGACAGTTGGAAGTGGAAACAGGAAAACACTCTTCCGCAATGGAGGGCTCAGTGCTGCAATGATGCCTTAGGCATGAGAACAGGCCGTACTACTCCCACAATTGACACAGTGTTGATGAGCACAGCACAAAGAAAGCAGGTGAAAAGGCAGAGGTCTAGACATGGTGAAAGAAAGTATGACAGCACAGATAAGAACCAACCACGATTTGATTTGATTTGATTTAAGAACCATGCTTTCAGCAAATGTAAGACAGAGGCTTATTCAAAACAAACCTCCCTATTTGAATAACAAAACGTTGGGTCACAGATCTTTCTATGCTTATTAAACTACAACTGCATTTACACACCAGCAATAAGCCAACAAGTGCATCAATGAAAAGAGCAGTCAAGGTAACACATCAGTACATTTTGCTTGCGATAGCCTGTGCTGCTGTTTAAATGTTTTGCACAAAAAGGTACAATTTGACCAGAATCATTCCTTAGTATCATGTCATGTTCAACCAACATTATTTTCAGTTGAATACAATAGTATTAGCATGTGTACTCTTCACACTGCACAAAACAATACAAAAGATTTCTAGCAAACATATTTTGAAAGGAGGACAGACACTGTACAATGGTAAGAGACAAACACAAGTTTTGAAAGGACACTGCACACAGGTAAGAGACAAAAACAAGGCCAAACATGGAGCCGCCCTTCATCCCCTTCCCAGACACAACACACTGCAGCGTTAGGCTGCAACAGCAACTCACCACCTAACCCTGCTCTCTACTCCCCTTTCCGCTCTCCTCCTCCCTTTCACCCAGTTCTCCCTCATTCATAAAATGGCCGCATAACAACTTCAGCTGCTGACATCGGATTTATGGAGAAAAGGGGTTGAAGCATCGAGAAGACTAAGAGTAAGGCATAGCGGTTATAATTTTCCTATTTCTGTTCCCTTTGTTCTGTCTCTTTCAGTGGCATTAAATATAAGCTTTCCCTGCAAAATGCAGCACTTGAGACTTTTATCCCATTTTAGTTTTTTAGAATAGGCTGAGCTTTAGTATACACAAAGATTTTATAATGTATCATTTACAAGTGCGGAATATGATAAAACAATCAATACAATAGAAATTGTCACACCTACACAGACTCTTCCATGACACATAAACCTTTTTTAATCTAATTATGGTCACAGGACATAAGCCTTTTTCAAGGCGGAGGAAAGTGAGCAGTGTTTTGGGGCCTTAGAGAAGTCGAACAAGTTAGTCTGTGTTTGGAAACTAAGCTGATTTGTGTCAGGCTCAAGATGAGGTGAGAGAGGGGCCTCACTGGGGAACCTGGAGGGTTTGGGTAAAGACACCAACCTGCACACTGACTAATCCACCTCATATCCATTTCAGCAGCCACATGCAATCACACTACGCCTTGATGTACCACATAGATCACTAGACAATGGACAATAGAGTCCAGTAACTTACATAGTCCACAACTTCTAAAAATAGCCGAGAAGATATTCAATTGTATTTTCAGACTCGCAGTAATTCATGTTCGTATCTCCGCCCAAAATGCATTCTGTTTCACAGACTGTGACATCCAAACACAGCACTTTGCTTTACTGGAACAAAAGGAGCATTCACTCTCCCTCCATTGACAAATGTGCATGACTGAAGCGCATTTATCCCAGGAGATAATCTTTTTACCACAGAACAGCCTATAGGGGGAGTGGAAACATTCATTATGAAAGAGTAGTCAGTAGATTCTATCTTCTACTATCTAAGAAATCCTTTTCCCTGGGTCACATAAGGATCTGGGAGCAATTGAACAACTACCACAGTAACATCAAGACAGTAAACGTGACAACATTTATTGCCATCATAATCAATGTGGGGGAGTAGTAGTAAATCCTTCACTCAGCTGGTTTGTCTGTTGCAATTTCTCCCTGCTGTAATGTCATTAGAAACTTTGTTTATCTATCCAGAATCAGACGTACACCGATTGTGTTTTGTTTTGATGAAACAAGATTGTAATCATTAAATGTCAGACTGCCAGTTTTTAGTATACAAACCCATGTTTTCAGTGGTGTGTTCAAGTTATAAGGGGCCTTTCCAAGCTTACTCCAATCTGAGGTCGAGTAAGCGTCTTTTAAGTTACATCTGTTTTTCATGAATGAGGAGATAAGAAAAAGGTTTTTAGCTCTACTGCACGCTACAGCGGATGTTGTAGTAGATGCCTGTTCTGATAATGTGCTGTAACTTGCTTAACTGCTGGATCGACATCAAAGCAGTGTGTTGTACCCTCTCCTACTATTGTAGTTTAATGTCCCAGAGGCTTAGTGTCTGAGGACGAGGAAGGTTTTTATTAAAGAATAGAGGAGCTTCCTGGTGATAATTACAGCTTGAGCAGAGGCCGTAAATAAAGTACCAAGGAGTTGCTATGGTGGGAGCTGCCTGAAGATCAGACAAAGACAACATCAACATTCATGAACTTCCTGTGAGGTACATGCACGGACAAAGTGACTCCTGATGTTGACAAAAACACTTTTGGGGGGAAACTTCAACATATTAAACAATTTGATCTATTTTTCTTGCTCTAGTGCCATTAAAAACATTGAGTAAAATATAAAAAAAACAAATAGAATCCATCAGCTGCATCTTCTCTCTAGTTCCTTTAGAATTTATCTTGATATATTTGAATGATATCTGAGGAAAGAAGGATGCAAGGATAATAGCTCTTAGGCTCTGTGAGGTGTACAACTGACACTCAGTTTTAAGGGGCACATTCTCACGGGAAACACTGGACTCCCAAGGGCGTGCCGAGCGGTCAAGTCTTTCGTGATTTTAGCCTAGTTTTCTATCTTTTTCCCAGCTTTGCAGCTTACTAGTGCTCTGCTTTCAGCTGTCCTTTGAATTGCCCCAATAAGCAAAGTGAGGGAGTCAATAAGCACACCACAAAAAATCCCTTTGCTGTACTACAACAACTAGCCTAAATGTATCTCCAAGTCTCAAACAGTATAGCCAATCAAATGCTTTTTTCCCCTACATTTCTCTGTTTTCCCTAGTCCACAATTTGACAAAATAAATATATATTTGTTGTATAGCCTATATCATTTAGAGAGAGACAATCGGAGCGAGAAAGAGGGAGGCCCTGCTGATCATCGAAGATCATTCCTATAATGCCTATTCCAACTACGAAGGTCTACACACTAAACTCTGAAATAGCAAAACCTCCAATGCCCTGAATTAATCTATGACCTAATTAAAACCCAAGGCTGTGCCCTGATCACATCTGGTTTAAGCTGCAAAACTGCTTGCGGAATATCTCAGCTCAGACGGTAGGCTGCTTACTGTCTCAATCAACCCCCCACACACACCAATCATTCCTCCTGTCTTTCCACCCTGACACCTCCCACTCACCTATTCACCTACTTCCTGCAAAGGAACCAGAGCACAGCTATGGTATGGCTCTTAATTCATTACGTGATGCTAGCTTTGCTGGCCAGGGCCTCCTGGGTTCGGATTTAGCAGCAATGCCATTGAATACCGTATTACTAAAGTTGGCGAAAAACTATTAAACAAATTAACATACATTACCAGTCAAAATTTTTGACACACGTCCCCCTTCACTTGGATGGAAAGGTGTGTCCACACTTTTGACAGGTACTGTATTTAGATATGTATATGTATAGAACAGTATAAGATACAATGTTGGACGTGTGGTGTATACAGTCATTTTATAAAAATGTGTTATGAGTGTCTTTCCAGGGGCTGCAACAGCCCACACAACATCTTTGTGCACTGACCACTATTCTTGTCTGCCAGGACAATACGAGGAAGTAAGCACTACGTTGGCACAAGGATGCCACCTGTAACTATTCAAGTAGGGCACAACTACAAGCACAGTGCCATAACACAAACGTTTCTTTATTGCATGATAACAGATGCACTAAGCACAAATGCACTAAGGACTTTGAGTTACCAGATGTAGGGGGGCGAGGGGTGATTGAAAGAGGGCACGCTGCTGTCCCCTACAGTCATCTTAGCACAGGTAGTGTTGTTTGGGGTTCTCAGCATATATTAAGCTATTTATTTCATAATGCATGTGTACTTGTATAAATGTATATGTGTGAGTAGGTGGAAATAACATTTATCATGAAGAAAGAACACTTTCCTCAGCACCTGGGAATCGCCCACACACAGTCTCCTCTGATTGAAAATTAACCTTTTCACAGACATCACAGGAAACAACCGAGAGCAACCTAGCGGAGAAATTCCGCGTTTTGAGCCCTCTGTGAGCAAGGTATTCATTGAAAACTATCTCAGCGTGTTCGCCTGGGGGTGAGTAGCACATGTTATGATTGTTATGGAATGTAAACCAATACCTTTAACTTAGACATACACCTGCCTATATGTTACACTGAATCTCAAACATTCAATACCAGGAGCCATAGGCTATTAAGGACAAAATTAATACTGCAATATTAATTTAGCACTCTTTAAAAGTAGCTTATTTGCATGTCATTCAAATTAGCTTTATAAAAACCGACACACTAATAACATTCAATGAAGTAACACAACAGAATGTTGAGTTTTTCAAAGCTGTAACTTAGCATTTATGATTATATCATCTTACATTTCTCCATATGAACCAGACATATTTTTGCTGGCATCACCCTCTGCCACCAAGCTGGTAGTAACTGCAAAGAGGGCAAAAGATGGCTTTGGCAAGGCAGCAAAAGACTTCCATACCCCAACAGCAGAAAGTGAGTAAATGTGGCTGGCAGAGAAGGAAACTCCATCACTGCAATGACTTAATGGAATCCACCACTAAGCAGAGGCCAGCAGCACAGGGGGGTGGTTGTAGATTGTAGTAGTAGTAGCTGTACTGTCGGATTTATGAATCAGTGCAGAGAATCAGAGGAATTGCGCATATTAACACTTCAGACCTCAATCACAACCCACTATGTTTCTAAATGATGAAATCTAGTCTAAATAATCAAACGTAAATTTATTTTGGACAATATAACACAAGGAAGTCAAAATGGATAAAAGAAACATTGATTCTGAAGTAACGCCTCCAAAATGGTTGGGTTCACACAGTTCCACCCCTCTACAACTGGCAAACTTAGCTTGTTTGTCATTTGATGTGTTGGTCAGTAAAAATGGATTGAAGACATAGATTCATTATTTATAAGAAAAGGGTATTATGTAGGGCTGGGCACTATACCGAAAATACCGTATACCCACTGTTTTTGTTCATGCTCACAGTGTGCTTTCAAATAGGGCCATACTTTTAATTTCACTAACTTTATATTATGCTGTTTGTAGACTACTGTGAAGCAGTGCAAGCTGTTTCAAGCAACTGCAATCTTGCTCTAGTAGGCATTTAATGCACTAGCCCAACATATTGAACATTCAGGACACCTCAATTGAGTCATCTAACTTACGGTGGCATTTTCACTTAGGGTAGAATTAGCGAGCTAACATGGCAAGTGCGGAAGACCTTGGCAAGCTGGCAGCTTTATGGCTATAGGGCGAATAAAAAAAGAAAAGAACAGTCCCACCGGTGGAATTTTTCATAGCTGGTCCCTGGTTGGTGGTCCCCTTGGTGTGATAGGAACGCGACATTAGAATGCCTTTCTCCGATCTACGTAGCAATCATCGATATGGCTCTTGTCCTACTGTAATGTTAATTATTGATTAAATTGTAAAATTTTACACCTGTATTCACCCAGTACGCAGCTTATTGTTAGGCTGGCATTAAACATTAGCAGTAGCATCAGCATATCTTCAAATCGGAATGCAACTTTAAGCTAGACCTGATGATTCACACTGACTAACGCAACTGTTTTGTTTAAATCTGGTCAAGCCGTCAGTTATCGGATGTAAACAATACTCCAGAAAGTAGATAAACTCAATGATAAATGTCAACATATCATATCATAAGTATCGGACACATTGCAGAAATATGTGGTAGAAACAATAAATAAGTTGTAAAGATTTGACAAAGACTTTTGTTCAGGCGTGGGGCTGTGTTTGGTTGTTCACTTCCATTCCTAGCAAACTAAAAAGTGAGAGATTCGACTCACGTAATTGATCCACCTCAGCTGTCTGAGAAGTTATCCCTATACAATGTTAGCATAGGGTGTTGAACATCTTTTGACCTAATTTCAGTTGACCATCTTTGACCCAGAATGCATTGACTGATGGAAACTTAAACAAACATAGATGTGCCCTCACCTATAACGGATATACCGTCCAAGCCTATCATATTTCATGCACTTGACATGGCCTTTAATGGATAGGCTAATTGAATCCGAAGGGTTCAAAATACAACATTAGGCTCGAATGGCCTTAAATCATACGTTGGGAATAGGACAGAAAGGAAATTGTGACAAAAGACCAGTAGCATTTATGTGTTGTGTGGGCAACAAATGTTCACAAAACCGGCAAAGAAAGGAAAAAGCCTACTGGCAAAGAAAGGAGAAGTCAGCTCCAAAACTATTCCATTTTCTTCCCACTGATCACAATATTATTTTGTTAATTTATTTCCCTAGAACCTTAACTTTGGCTTTGGGAAAACACACTCAAATTCAGACTGGCTAGCTGGAGCCAGACCTTTTTAAGTAGCTGCTGGTGGCAACCATCACTTTAACCCATATGGGAACAATTAGTAGGCCTTTAGAAGCATCCTGTTCCATAGCCTTCAACCTGTTAACTTGTCTCATATAAATGCTCTGAAAGTACAGAGAATAGCCGAAATTCTGTTCCTTTAACATAAGACCCCCTGGATCTGACGACACACGTTGACTATTGCAGGCAGCAGCCATCAGCACAACCATGTGTACCCAATACTTCCCAAGCACACACACAACCCTGTCCAGTATTTTCACACACATTCTTTGAGACTGACACAGCGAGTCAATGGTCCCTACAATGGCCGAGAGCGTCGCTCTACCCCCTTTATGCTCCCCATCCAGCAATGACTAAGCCAGCTGGAATTCCGGCCTAATTATATGCCCACTTAAAGGGACAGTTATCCCCTTCCTCCTCCCCACCTAGCTCTTTCTTAAGAAAGGACGGATGTCAGATCAAACCATACCAGTTCAACAAAATCTTCAGATACCTGTATATTTGTGCTAGTAACATGACGCTTCTATTGGTAAACCTCCTAGTTAGGAGCACTATTTTGTAAAAATGTGCTATAGCAGACAGTAATACTCTCTCAAGTCAGCATTTCAAATCCATAAACAGTAAACAGGCTACCACAGCTAGCCTTTCCTTATAATTAAAAGGATGTGTTGCCTTACAAACTCTACAGTGTGGATTGTGAGCACAATATCAGCCTACTCTTAAGCTGACAATGTGACCATGACTATTGCATTGAGCAAGGCAAAAGGGCACACAGACACGACAATCAAGCCCCAGAACAAACGTTATCACTGCCCGAGAAGCAGGCCTACCTTAAGAGGTCTCATAGAGGAACATAACAAAAAAGGCACAAGGCTAGCCACATTTCCAGAATCAAGACGCCATTCTTGGACTAAAATGATACCAGAAAATAAACCAAGACAATCATTAACCCGTTCAATAGCTTGATGCCGGCTCTGCAAAAAATGTTTCATTCAGCAACAGACCTACTGTATGAAGACCTGTAAATACTCCCTTAGATACCTGCAAAACCCTCTGTTACCAGTCTAGAGCAGAGGCGATCACTCAATGATACTTTATTAGTTGGTGTGTGCTCTGAGGCGCCGTTGGCTGGCTGGGTCTTTAAGGCCTTCACAGTGTTCTGTTAGACCTGTGTGCTCCCAAAAATAGAGAGCATCATATCAACTCTATTCAGACACAACAAGGAAGCCGAGAGAAGGGGTAGCAGTAGAACAGTTCTTTGATAGAATGGAGTTGACTGAGTTTATGTGTGCTGTCGGTTGGGTTTCCACACTACCTTGGGAAACTGAAAATAAAGTTTTGCAAGCTTCTGCCAAGTTGTTATTCAGGCTCCTTTTTGAGTGTGCCCATTTCTGCCCACGTCCTCACTCACATCAAGCAGCACAACCCACAAGGCAATGCAGTTTGTGTAAACCAGACCAGTCTAGCTCCAGTCCCAGTCACAAGACCAATAACACCCACATGCTATGTCAGCAAGGCCGTCACCAAATAAACAACTGACCTAGCCAGACACACGAATTTGTCAGACCAAAACACAGCTAATATGCCGTGAGGCAGCTTCTTAACACGGACAAATGGCAAAACCAAGGCTAAGGTATTAAAGCACCTTAACAAGTTATAGGCTGGGCTTAACAATTAAGCTTTATCTTGCTATGCTACCAGAAGCCGTTATCAGTTTCAGATATGGCCACTATTGCTAGGGAATAATCAGACAAAAGACTGAATTCCAAAGCCTTAAATAAATAAATAAATAGGCAAAGCCATAACTAGCCAAGGAAAGGCTTTGGGAGAGTGCGCTGAATCAAGCAATTTAATCTCATCAGCATGGTTCCAAAATTGTGGAGTAGTGGTTACATTTTATTTGAAACCATATTATTTTTCACTGCAAATATTGTTTACTAGCATTAGCCTTGGACTTTAATTTTACGAGACTATCAAGCATATCATAAGAAAAGGACACAGCTACCCTTAAATTATATTGAGAGACATTTAACAATGCTATTGAATGATTTGACTAACCCTTAGTAAGGGCCACGAAGTTGCACAACTTTTTCGTTAAAGAGTGACAGCACCTGAAAAATGCTCTGCTGCTTAGCTGGAAATCTCATAATGCCCTTCCAATAACATCTGTGTCCAGGGAAACAAAGCAGCTAGAATATAAGAAGGAAAAGCACTACTTCTTCCTTCAAAGTCATACAACTATCTGCTGCTGTAATATTTCTTCGATTTATCGTCAATTGATCACCAAACCAGCTCTTTTCCTCATCCTCATCAAAGCGGGTTTATAGAGTACATCATCATATATCTCTTGCAAATACACAATTTGGCAAATACAAAGCGCATGTTCCAAGCCCATGTAAGCCTAACTGAGTGAAAATATACATTTTGTCAGAATACTTGAACCATACGAACCATACTTTATGAATAAGACATAAACCTCCCAAACAAATTAATTGCATCTTTGAATTTGTCAAATTTGGGGTGGGTTAAATAACCCAGTGAAAGTCATTGTTTTTATTTTTAGATTGGTATGCACAACACACTCACTCAAACTGGATAATAGCCTATCAAGCCGGCTTTGCTTGAGTTGAGCTACCAAAGACAAAGAAATGGGGTTTAAAGCGTGTTTATAGTGTGTGTGTGTGTGTGTGTGTGTGTGTGTGTGTGTGTGTGTGTGTGTGTGTGTGTGTGTGTGTGTGTTGTGAGTGTGTGGGACTGTGTGTTGTGAGTGTGTGGAAGAGAGAGAGAGAGAGAAAATGACTATTCCCTTAAAACTCTGAACACTATGCACAACAGTCTGGAGTTGCAACTCCTAAATTAAATATCGGGTGGAGTTTTGATGGGACCAAAAGATCTACTGTCACACTATGCAACTCTATTAAGGTCTAGCAACACCAGTCACAACACTACATCTTTCTGTTGAAGTCAAGGAATGAGGAGAAGGCTTGAGGTGACAAAACTGAAATCAAAGTCTACAGGAATTTAAACAGTAAATTCTGACAATTGTTTGAAAATGCTTTCTTAAGGTATTTCTCATACCATTTTGTTTTTTCTTTGTGCAGAAAGCTAGGAAGCTAGACAGCTTGATTCTCTCGTGTCTGACAGGCCCTTGCTCGTCAGTAATACAGGCAACACCCCCCAAAATAGTAACCACTTAACATAATGCTCGCTTGAACTATGCCACTACAGTGGTTACTCAATGCTATTAAAACAAATGGTGCACAATGTTCTTTGTGTTACACCCAGTATAGTTCCAATATTTTAGATTATATTACATAAGTAGCATTTAAAAAATAATATTTAAAATCACAGAGCATTTCAAAATTGAATCTCTTCCTAAAATGTGGACAAAAAACATTTACCAACCTTTCTGGCAATGGTTGGAGGTCCAACAGCGATAGCTATAGTTGTTATTAAAGCTGGTCCTTTTGCATTGTGGATTGTCCTCCATGATGCCAGGGCAGACATCACCACACTCCTTAGACTGCTTATTTCCAGCAATAAAGTTGTTAAACTCGGCGTCCATGATAAGTGACCAGTCCACAGAGTCCAGGTAACAGAGCTCAGGGTTCTTCTCAATTCGAATGGCTCCTCTTGTGATGTTTCTTAGGTTGTACAAGCCAATGTCTTTTAGACTAGTCATCTCGAAAATCACCAGGGCATAGTTGTAAAAGAGGCTGCGTCCTCTGATGACTGTAAGGTTGGGGAAGAGTGTGCTGAGGCTGTCCAAGCCTGACACTCGGAAGAGCAGCAGGTAGTCTGTAATCATGGTAAGTTTGGGGAAGCTAAGGGTGCGGAAAACCTCCTGATTAATGTTATTGTTCTTGTCTCCAATAAGGAGGATCTGTAGGTAGCCCTCCACCACAGTGCAGTTCTCCAACCGACTGAACTCACTGATGTCATTGCCAATGTCGATGCTAGGACCACAAACTAGTGGGAGAACAAAAGAGAAAGCATATAAGATCAAGTATAAAACATTAAGTCACAGAGGATATAATATTGCAATATCACATCAAGTAGAAATTTGAAGTGTAAAGGCTAAAATATTTGATATCTTCCTGGTAGTTTAGTATGTTCCATTTAAATGTGTAGCATTGCCTGTTCTAGAACTGATCCTGATTGGCTTTTAAGCAGAAGAAACATAAAATGTATCTACATCCTTCCCAAGGTCAGCAGGACATAACAATTTTAATTTTTACATAATATATTTTTATAAATGGAAACTATTTTTAACCAAATACTATTGGTTCACGCAATTAAAGATGTTTATTCAGTAATATATTGGATTTAGTAGACAAAGAAAGTGCATCCTGTATAAATATAATAACTTAAAACCCTGCATGGGTGAACTAATACATCTTGAAACATAATTAATTAGTATATTAGGCCTTATGCTTTTGCAAGGCAAAAATGAACTTAACAACCTTCTGCACTTTACCCAATGATACGTCAGCCAGTAAAAATGTGCAGAAACATTCACCACACAAGGATTCTTTAGATTGCTCCATGCCAAAGTGAGTATAAACTTAGGATTTTGATGGGAGAACCTCTCTACTGCCAGACTATCCTGCAACCACTAGGGTTAACAGTAAAAACCCAATTACACACACTTCACAAACTCTTCACTCTTTCCAATCAACAGAACCAACTCTGTTTGGCTTGTGAATGAATTTTTGTGTTCTATTTAAAAACCAAATGGCTTTTTTATGCTCACGATGAAGACGGATGAATTAGTAAGCTTTGGTTGCAGTAGGCCCCTATACTTGGACACATGAACATATGACCATTTTGTAAAGGTAACACGCAAGTGGACAAAACAAAGGCATGAGTCTTGATAAAGAAATCAAAACAATTTGAATAATACATTGCAGGATATTTTAAAATTATATCAGTCCATTTTAATTTAATTTAAATCCAGTATCACCATTAATGCTGTAATGTTTGTAACACGTAATAAGGTTTAACGTTTCAGAATAGCACACATGGCTGTCTAAACAAGACCATGCATCTTCAAATTACATGCATGACAGGATTAAGACAAATGGGAGTATTTTCAACAGGACAAACGTCTTTCTTGAAAGTAGCAAAGGATCTTGAAAAGCACAGATGACCATGAAATATGTCAAGCACATAAAAAATGGATGTGCAAAAGGTGAAATAAGGGGACTAATATATGGCAGTGACAAAACCAACCCGCTTCAAGACAGAGTAACCGCAGCCCCCTTTCGCCTGCATTTCTAGTCCAATGAAAGGTGAAAATGAAAGCACTGCAAAAGTGACCAGAGCATTGCAATACAATGGCTCTATTGAGATGGTAAATGAGAAATATCACCCTCCTTCAGTTGAAAGCAAGATGGTAAGAACACTTGTTTGAATTATTTTGGCCTATGCTGTAAAGCTATGTTTCATTATACAGTTACCTGCAAAGAAACTGCACCCTACATTTTTAAATAAAAGGTTATATTAAGCATACTCTGAGGATGTAGGTCAAGGTAGCAGGAATATATTAGCGTCTTAAACAGTACCACGTGATCTGCTGCTTTTTTTTTTTACAAAACTGTTTAAAAACATTTTTTATAGGCTATGTCCCAGCAATAGTCTACATTTTGGGCGTTTAAATACGTTAAGCAGTCAACTGCAATTGTAACGAATCGGATAATACATTTCCCAAACGCATTGGATAAATTACACTTTAAATCGCAAATCTGGTTTCATAGTGTTGTCTAGACTCTAGTATGCCTTGAAAATACAATTGAAATTGTCTGTAACTTCAGCTACTGCCATTGTGTTAGATGAGCATTTTTGTTTGTTCTATCTAGTGAGCTTTCCTTTCAGCACCATCAGTTTGTGGCCATGTAACTACTGATATCATGATACATAGTTACTACTAGTAGCGTTGATGCTTCACTCCAGGACACATGCAAGCTTATGGGTTTAAACAACGTAACATTAAAGTAAGAACATATCGTTAGCAATAGCCTGCTAACTGCCATTGACTATAGCCTCGTGAAAATATGGTCGCTGACTTTACCCCTGAATGGCAGTAGCGGGCGGCCGCATTAAGCAGGGGGGTGGGGGTACATTGGCAAATTAATACTTTGACACAATTTTGGGCATTACATTTAACTAACGTTATGGTCAGCTAATTGATGTAACGTTAGATATGGACGAATTTGCAATCGGTTTAAAAAAAGTATGCATGCTAGAACATTTTGCATTTCCATACCACATACTACATTGTTTTGCTTACTTTCTCCATTGGTGGGCGAAAGACGGAACGTGAAGAGGCACAGCACAAGACCGCAAAACAAGGTCAAATGGTCTCTTCCTATGCAAGACCTCATTCCTGTAAAATAAATCCTGCCAGGCCCAGTAAATAAATTTGGGTCAGGCCCAACGGACAAGTTCCTCTGCTATGCACGTTTGGGGCGTTCAATATGCCAAGAATGCTGTGAAATGGAATCAATGTCAATATAAATACATGGCCATTTCAATTCAAAAGCCAAGAAACTGGGTAATGCCTGAGTAGCCAAAGACAAAAAAAAAAAAAGCAGGCCACTATTACGGAGCCAACGAATGTTTGTCTCGTGCTATGGAATTTCTTATTAGTCCGCTGTGGCGTAGTCAATCCCGCTTCAAATCAATGATATGTATCGTCACCGGGGACAGCATCAGCTCGTCATACCAGCACAGTTAATTTCAGCCAACAATACAATAAATTAAATGCGTCGAAGATGCCTATCTGATGGTAATCTGCATCTTTAGACTCCATTTCTTGTAACCAATGACACTCAGTTCGCTTCAAGGCGCTCGAGTAGGACCTAAGAAATACAGGATAGCCTCAAACGTGGCTGAAGGAATATGTTTACGCGGATTTTGTGGACCCTTGGCTAATGCTACATGAATGAACAAACAAACTGCTCCTAGTCCTGGAAGAAACATCGAAGACAGCGGGTCCGACGGATCAAAAATGATTTTCAAGCCACTAAGACAAAAATGGTTTCAGCTACAACCGTGTAGCGTCTATTTCCCACCCTCCTCCGTCTTCACCCGCGCATGCTGCAATACTTTTTTTTCCCCGTAAATTTATAAAATATGAACAATTTGCGTTCAATGATTAAGTCCAATTATTGTCCGCGTTGGTCTGATATCAAATGTTCATTCAAGATAGTCCGTTAGTGCCAGAGGGTAACCTTCATTTTTTTTCTGTTTTGCTCTGCAGTAGGCTCTTATGACACGACAGCCATCCTTCGAGTCTGCTCCATACGCTGTAAACAAGACCTGTGGTTTCTCAGCCACTACGTTTTTGTTGCATGGTTGGAAAGAAAATCTGGTAAGGAATTTTAGATTTGGGTTTCATTAATTTGCCACGATCAAATTTGTGAAGTCACGATATATCGCACATTGCATTTAGGATGGATTACACATCACAATTATTAATTATTAGATTTTTCTTGTCAAATAAAGTACAATAGAGACTAATAGTTTCAGACGATTATTGTATAAATATAGCATGTTCAGTGAAGTGCATTTTATTTACAGTTTTTACAGGTAGCATTACACAGGACAAGAAAGCAAGGGTTAAGATCAAAGAGGATTACCACTTTGAATTGTTGGACATATCAAATTTTTACTGAAATTTCTATATCTTCAAGAAAGGTTTTTGTTCTTAATTTGCATCAAACCAGTAATATGATACTACTTGCATAATAGGATATTGAACTTTCCAGTGTCTTGGTTCAAAGTTTTGAAATATTGTTTCATAATTATGTGAATAATTCTCATTAGGTTTATGTTTTATTCAAACGATAAAGAATACATAATGTTGCAATATTGGGGGCCACCTTGTGGAATAAAGATCAAAAGACACCTATTGAAAAGTAGCCTACTACCACATTGATGTAAAATATCAAATAAAAAAGCATTATTATCAAAATTCTAATGCAAATTTATATTATGTCCTCAATATTGTTGATACAATAGACAAAACATGTTTTATATAAAGGTAGCATATTCTCAAACGGTAATTTGCCATAAATAGTATCCCATAGGTGGTATTACTTCATTCTTTCTACCCCATTCCTTATTTCTCCAGATTGAGCGACAGGACTGAATGTCATATAAGTTGAATCGTTAGGATGTGAACAAATTGGTGTTGCTGTGACATGCTATGAAGTTCTTAAAGACATATGGTTAAGCAAAGTTAATACAAAGACATAATGGTGACTAAAATATATTACCATGCAAATTAATGTACTGTGAGAACAGTTTGGGACAAGACCTTTGCCGTAGGGCCCAATAGAACTCAAAAGTCCGCCCATGCAAACCTTGCATTGATCTTCTGACCAAGGATCAGCTGTATAACTACACTATTGAATTCATAGGTCAGCCTTGATGTGCAGATCTAAACCGAGATTACTTTCAAATGTATAGCATATCTTTTAGCCGGCCATTGTTTTAATGCTATCTGATATTTCTGTTTTTAATCAACCAAACAAAGTGTTCTGTTTATTCTGTTTTCAATGCTCTTAATACACACTCCAAGTGCAAAATGCCCCAACACGACCCCTCTTTGCCCAGTGAATGTGTCCTCTTGCATTGTTAAGTCTGCATACAATTACCCATAAAAGAGATGCGGCTGGCCCACCTACTTTGACCGCCTCTGTTAGGTTCATTCTCCCACAGCACTCATGTGGAAATAAATGTGTTTACCACCAATGGTTCACACATGCTAATGAGCGTCTGTTTGTCACTATGCTCATGAGGAACAAAAGTAATTTTGGTGTGTGTGTGTGTGTGTGTGTGTGTGTGTGTGTGTGTGTGTGTGTGTGTGTGTGTGTGTGTGTGTGTGTGTGCGTGTGCGTGTGCGTGTGCGTGTGCGTGTGCGTGTGTGTGGTAGTAGCACTAGAATTTAACAAAAGTCTGCTTTATTTTGCTGTCTGTAACAGTATCAAATCCTAGGGCCTGTTGTCTAGAAGTCATAGTGTGGTGCAGTGTATAGTGACAATGCAATATGGATTATAAATAGCTATAGTATAACATATATTCATTCAGTTTACATGGCAAGACTTGTCTCACGTATTAGTAGAGGTGTAACTTCAAAACCTGTGGTGCAATATATCTTTTGTCATTAAGACCCTAGAATTTAGATACTTGCATCTCTATCTTTTATATTTGTCATCTATATCTTTCTCTACTGAAAATCATTTCACTGATAAGTTTAGGCTTATCTATAAATCCAGACAAATGTGCTATTCCACACTGACAAACAATATGCAATTTGCAATCTAAGGACTGGGTTCTTCAGTGGGATTTCTGAACAGTTTTACAAACCCATTCAAGTTACAGCCTTATTCTAAAATAGATCCAATTAATGTATGCTCAATCAATCCACACACAATACTATAATGTCAAAGCAAAAACCCTTTCAGAAATGTGTGCAAATCTATAAAAAAAAAAAAAATGATATCACATTATTCAGATAACATCATTTGCAAGTATTCCGACCGTTTACTCAGTACTTTGTTGAGGCACCTTTTGCAGCAATTACAGCCTCATGTATTCTTGGGTATGACGCTACAAGCTTGGCACACCTATATTTGGGGAATTTCTCCAATTCTTCCCTGCAGATTCTCTCAAGCTCTTGTGAAGTTGGATGGGGAGCATTGATGCACAGCTATTTTCAGGTCTCTCAAGAGATTGGGTTCAAGTCCAAGCTCTGGCTGGGCCACTCAAGGACATCCACAGACTTGCCCCGAAGCCACTCTTGCGTTGTCTTTGCTGTGTGCTTAGGGTCGTCCTGTTGGAAGGTGAACCTTTGCCCAAGTCTGAGATTTTCATCAAGGATGTCTGTACTTTGCGCCAATCATCTTTCCCTTGATCCTGAGTACTCTCAGTTTCCCTGACTAGTTCCTGAAGCAAAATATCCCCACAGCATGCCACCACCATGTTACTCCGCAGAGATGGTATTGGCCATGTGATGAGCCGTGCCTGGTTTCCTCCAGACGTGATGATGACCTTGCTGCTAAAGAGTTTGATTCATCCGACCAGAGAATCTCGTTTGAGAGTCCTTGAAGTGCCTTTTGGCAAATTCCAAGCGGTCTTTCATGTGCCTTTTATGGATGAGTGGCTTCTGTCCGGCCACTCTACCATAAAGGCCTGGTTGGTGGAGTGTTGCAGAGATGGTTATCCTTCTGGAAGGTTCTCCCATTTCCATAGAGGAACTCTGAAGCTCTATCAGAGAGAACATCGGGTTCTTGGTCACCTGCCTAACCAAGGCCCTGCTTCCTGATGGCTCAGTTTGACTGGGCGGCAAGCACTAGGAAAAGTCCTGGGGGTTCCAAACTTCTTTCATTTAAGAAAGATGAGGCCACTGTGTTCTCCAGGATATTAAATACTGCAGAAATTCTTTGTACCCTTCCCCAGATCTGTGACTCAATACAATCCTGTCTCGGATGTCTATGGACAATTCCTCCAACTGCAAGGCTTGATTTTTGCCCAGACATACACTGTCAACTGTGGGACCTTTTATAGACAGGTGTTCACCTCTCCAAATCATGTCCAATCAGTTGAATTTCCCAAAGGGAATGGAAAACAGGATGCACCTGAGCTTAACCTTGAGTATCACAGCAAAGCGTCTGAATATTATGTAAATGTGATATATATAAATTTTTTATACACATTTGCAAAATAATTCAACAAACCTGTTTTACCTTTGTCATTATGGGTATTCTGAGTAGATTGACTTATGCTAATAATATTAAAAAAATTATTTCTTAAATAATATGTTATACAGACACAAAACGATGTCTTAAGGATTAGATTTCCGTACATTGAACAATACATTCTAAACAATACTTTATAACCCTGCCCTGCCATCAGTGTAGCAACCTTGTGTGGCGCCTGACCAAAACCTGAACCATAGAAACCGGATGTAATTGTGGTCATAGCCACCAGCTGTCACTGTAAGATTCATTATACAGGAGTAGCTACGTTAGCTAGGAGGTAGCTAACATTTGCTACGTTGAAAACATTTCGTCATTTAATAGCAATTCATTCAGCATAGTTAGCTATTAGTAAATAGCACATCGAAAGGTAACTTATTTTACCTACCTGCTACTAAAAGCAAACATGATCAAAGCTATTCTCATCTTTAACAACCATGGTAAACCACGGCTCATCAGATTCTATCAATATTTTGTGAGTATGTTCTGCAACAACTAACGTTAGCCTGCTAAAATTAGGTAGCTCAGTTACGCTACATTTAAACTGGTTTACAAACTTTACTAGCTTTGTCTCTCGAACGTAAAATTAATTAGATTAGCGTTAGGTTTATTAGAAATACAAGCTGTTGCTGGTAAGAATCATACTAGCTCCAACGACGGTCACCCGTTACGTTAAAAGTTAGCGAAATTAATTACTAATATTCAAGTCAAGACATCTGATAATGTAATGACACGTAACCTTAGGTTCGTTACTAGAAAACGTATTTATCACGACAGCGTATAACTAAGCACCGTTTATAAATGTCAGGCTAACGATGTCGACATTAAGATGCAACATGATTGTGTGTCATATTCAAATTAAGCCATTCGCCCTGCCTGTGAAAGTATTTTACTATGCTAGAGTGCCTCTCTATTTTTGCCACCTAGGACATTTTACAAGCTTAGTTTTGTCGCCATAAGATTTTCCCAGCCATATCACTTGTCACGCTTTGTCCGATCACTTAAGTGTGCACTGCATGCTGTAGCTATATTGTAGCTATACCAGAGTCTACTTAGGAAGATTCACCTGCCTTCTTAGTATACTCAACTAGAACAGCTGGTAAAGACAGCAGTGACATTTGTAATGTACTTGTTTATTGACATCTGTGGAACTTATTTCACAGCGGTCGATAAAAGAGCAGAAAACTTCTATGTGGAGTCAATCAATTTATTGATGGCAGTGGCTTCAGTTCACGATCAGGACACCATATAATCACCATGGGATGCTGCACAAGTGAAGCACCCGATTTGTTTCAACAGACAGTTCTTATACTTTTCTGATTCAGGGTTACATAAAAGCAAGAGGTGTGAATTGGCACCAACATTTCCTCTGTCCAGCAATTTTTAAGGGACAAACACAATAACTGTTACAACACTGTGATAGTACAATATGAGGGGCCCAGAAAATTGAAAAAGACCAAGATGTTACAATGGGAACAATAATTTTTCTGTTCCTATTGGTACGATTCAGTGTATCTTAGTCTAGGTTAGAGATAGATCCTTCTCAAGGCTTCACACTATGTTGTGTCTTGCAATGTTGTAATGGTCCAGGAGATGGCGCTAGAGATGACTAATCAGAAGTGTACTTTAGGTAAATAGAAAAGAAGGATGTTGAAGTAATGCCGTGAATAAAGAAGTTAGAATGTAATACCGTTAAGTGCTTTATTCTTCCTATACACACAACACTATACACTACTTTGGACAGGACAGTCTTTCCCTGTTCCCACACCATAATCATACATTCAGTAATGGTATTTAACTTTATTAGTAATTTAGTACGGAGGAATTGCATTGTACTAGTACAATTGTATTAATATAACTCAAATCATTGAACTAATAATACATATAATCATTAGTGTAGGGAGTAATAAGTGTGATGTCTCAAAATCACTCTTTGCACACATGCCCTGATCGTGGTAATTTTGCTACTAGTACTGATTTGCCTCCCTTAGGCTATTGGCACCAAGTTACCACCCATATTGTCCCTGAGTATGTCCAGCATAAGTGTCCAAATTATCAATGTAGGGCAACTTTCTAAGACAAACGTTTTACAGTTAACGTTTTATGGGTAAAATAGACAAAGTATCACAGGGGAACCCCTGTAGCTGCTTGTTAGAAAATGAATGTGAGATTCCAAACACAGAATTATTTCTGTGCCTTACTTTCTTTTGATACATCATCTGTCCCACTGCATGATGTGAGAAATATATTCAAATATGCATTGTATAATACATATGTTACTCTTCTGGAACACTAGTTCTGGTTATAGATCATTAATCAATCTTCCATATTCCATTAAATACAAGCTAACTTGATCTATTTAGGCCGAAGATCTTCAACAGCTGATTATTCGGGAGACTTTCCACCTGGTCTCCAAGAGGGATGACAATGTCTGCAATTTTTTGGAGGGGGGAAGGCAAGTAGCAATGCCATATGTAGCTGTTTGAGCTAATTCTTAATTGCTTGAATGTTACAATTAATGTACTATAAACAGATTTTTTATTTACAACCAGTACTATGACTTGAAAAATATAATTAGGCACTGATTACACATTTCATGACTGTAAATGAGGGGAGCAGGAATTCGGTGTTTGAATCCCCAAGCACTACTGTGATGAGTTCCTTGATTTTTTGGGGGGGATTCTTTACTATTACATAGTTAACATTCTATATGTTATTTATTCTTTGCAGTCTTATCGGAGGCTCAGACTACAAGCTAATATACAGACATTATGCAACTCTTTACTTTGTGTTCTGTGTGGACTCATCTGAAAGTGAACTTGGAATTCTTGATCTGATACAGGTGAACTGACTGAACTGACTTATTGTTTATATTAAATGTTGAAATTCTTCTATCTAAACATACATTTTCAACAATGTGTTCTTAGGTTTAAAGGGAAGTGAAAAAGACTAAGTGGCATTAAATTTGACTTTATAAATGCTTAAATCTTTAAGCTGGTATAGGATTGTCAAATTAGTTATTTGAGTTAATGGGATTTCAGTGATCATTCATTAGTGTTGTGGAAAAAGAAAGTAAAATTAACATTACAACAAACATTTTATAGGTATTTGTCGAAACCTTGGATAAATGTTTCGAAAATGTCTGTGAATTGGATCTTATATTCCACATGGATAAGGTAAGATTAACAACTCCAAATCATTTTGTGTGGTCTTTGCAATACAAAAATGACTGCTCAATCATCTTTTACCCCACTACATATCTTAAATTACAACTTGTACTACTCACAAACAGTAGGGCTGACTTAAAACGCCCAGGGGTCTCATGTATAACCATTGCTTACAGACTAAAAGAGGCGTATGCCACTTCCTACGCAAAATGTGTGCTTTATAAAAACTAACTTGAGGTGAGAATATGCGCACCTGTATGTAAAGTCTGAACCATGCCTACGAACACAAACTTCAGAAATTAGGAACGGCGACTCTGATGGCAGAAGGATAATTAGCGTTGTGTAAAATAAATCAAAATATTGCCTAGGCTCTCACGTATTATAAAACAAAAACATCATTTAGGAAAATTAATACATGTCATATATCATCAGATATCGGTTGTCGATGTTTTACAGTGTGTACAGTAAAATCAAAAAGCAGGATCTGTAATTATTAAACAATATCTGCATGGTTTGAGATCTATTCATACCTAGCCCTTATTACCAGTAGTAAAAACTGTTTAAACTGTCGTTCTCGATGCTTCGGTCAGGCATATTCGAGTGCACAGTATCGTACGTATATTGTTATCACATGTTCGTTGCGTAGAACTGTCAATGTGATAATGACGATGTCAGTTAATTACCACAACCAAAGGTGTTATGCAATTGGCTATTGATGAATATTCATTATTATGTTTATTTGGGGTGTAAGAAAATATCGATTTACTTGAGTATTGTAATATTGTATTTAAGGATACTGTATGGATTCTGAAAAACCAAATATCAATTTATTCATTTATTTTTGTAAATTAAAAAAAAAAAAAAAATGTATTGCAATATATCGTCTTGGTGTATTGAATCGCAACCTCTATCGTGATATGTATCGAATCGTCAGATTCTTGCCAATACACAGCCCTACTGTTTATAGACAACTATGTGCGTTAAAAGGGTGGGACAAGACTCTCGCTCACATACGCCAAATTTGTAGTTGATTGGGATTCATAAAGGGGGAGCCAGCGTGGGATGTGCGTGTGCACTGTGTTATACATTTTAATTAAGAAGGTAATTAGTATTTCAATTTGGATTACAATAATTACATTTTTGTGACTAAGTAGTAGATAGAACAAGCATTATCTTTAGCTGAAATTGAAAAAAGCACCAACCTTTGTTAAAGACTGTTAAAGCAGTGGCAGTTCAGAGGCGTTTTGGGTTTCATTTCTCCCTGTTGATTACCTGCCTCTGTAGGGTTGATGTTGGCATGCAGACCCATCTTGATTCAATTTTCCCACCAGGAAATTGAAATCATGTGGTGCAGTAGGACTTTAGAGGGTGTGTTTGAAGTCAATAATTTAAACAACAGAAAAAAGGAATGCCTTGTTAATCTCCCTCCAACAGAGGGAATAACTTCACTTTAAAGTGTGAAAATTAACTAGTCTGCAAATCATAACACACTCAGCTGGTTAAGGCTAAAGTTTTTTTTACATTTTTGTTATTTTCCATATATTTTTATAAATTGAAATCTTAAGTCCCACATTGATTGCATATGGAAACTCATTATTGAACAAAATCAGAAAACAACTAATTAATGTTTAGAAAATAGGTTGGATATCTCACACAGTGTGTGATTTATTGTTTTGACATCCATATCAAGACTTTCCAAACGTGTGTTCCAGACAATCTACTGTCCCTAGGAGCTCTATTAGGACGAAGGGTTACTGAAAGGATTAATAATACAGCTAGATGTGTTTATTGACCTTGTGTCTTAAATTTTTCTTGTTCATTGTTCCTTAGGTCCATTACATTCTCCAGGAGGTTGTCATGGGGGGCATGGTTTTAGAGACCAACATGAATGAAATTGTGGGCCAGATGGAGCTTCAGAACCGCATGGAGAAGTCTGAGGTCAGGCTCTATTAGTCTAAACGTGACTTGAAAAATGGGCATATGACTTTGTTACAGATTATCAATGATAGGGTTTTTTTGTTTTCAGGGTGGGTTTTCTGCGGCTCCAGCTCGTGCTGTCTCTGCTGTGAAAAACATGAATCTCCCAGAAATGCCACGCAATATAAATATAGGAGATATTAATATCAAAGTTCCCAGCCTCTCTCCTTTCTGAACTGAAAGTTGCGTATGAAATCATTGCAGCTGCTATGGTATTCCACTGTATATTTGCTCTCGAAGTCCCCTGTGGCTCTTCCATACTCAAACAGAAAACGGATTATGGGCAGCCTGATTTGTTCGATTACTATTGAGCTGCACAACTGGATTTTTGCCAGTCATTTCCCAATTTTTATATGCCCAATAAATGTAGCATATTTTTGAGTTTTCATGTATGTAAATTACAGATTACTCCAGTTTTGTCAATTGCACAACATAGTGTTTGTTTAAAAGCGTAGACATGGTCATAATTATATATTGTATATTGTGTTTTTGATCAGACCAATCCAAGTAAGATCAGTTCTGGTATTTAAAATCCGTTTATCAGCTTTAAAACTACTCAAACTGTCTTACCTAAGCTTAGAAGTGTCTTGTGTTACTTCCTTAGCATAAGAAGCGGTCTTGTAGAATCTTGGCTGGAAACCTTCCCAAAAAAGTTGCTATAAAGTTCTCTCAGCCCTCTTTGTCCTGCTCTGTTGATCATTAGGCCAACATCTCTGTATTTGTGCATGTTTCTAGTTGCATAATATGTTAGTGTTTTTTAAAGGTATATTTTTTAATAATCATAGTGCCATTATGGGTCCATAATGGGGGCTTTGAATGCTAAATATTTTACGTCTGTGATCCTATTTTAGACTTGTTTTTCCTTCATCAGTAAGTTATGTGGAAATGACCAATGTGGCTTTAAATCATGTGGTTTGGCTTTTTGTTAAAGAGTATGTTTTCTCCATACTACATACTACAGCAACGTGTTGGAGTAGGATTCATTTGGAATGTAATTTATGAAACCCAGAGTCAGGATGACTGTAGGAGCTTTAATTGTAACATTAAGTGGCATTCCCCTGTCAACAGAGAAAATAAAGTGAAAGTGTAAATCTGGTAGTATGTTTTAAGTGAACTAAGATTTAAGTGTCTCTCATAAAATATTCAAACTGTCATTCAGTGTTTTAACCTCAGTCTTAGTCACAAGCCATTTAAGGAGAAAAAGATCCCCATCATTGCCCATATGTGGATATGTCATTTTTAATTGTACCCTTCCTGAATGACTGCAACTACATTTTGTACCACTGTGCATCTTCTGTAAGTGGTTCTTCTCCCTTTGGATCCCAAAATTAGACCACAAGGAGTTTACCATTCTGTTGATACAGTTGTGTTCTTTCAATCCCCTCCCACAAGAAATTAGGGCAGGTTTTGTGGAAATGGAAGGATTTTTTTCTTTTGGATTTCTCCAAACAAAATATGTGGTTGCTCCCACTACTCTACTAGTATGAGACTGTTTTACATCAACTAGAATAATTCCAGCCTTCTTTTTACACGTACAGTGCCTGCATTTGGCATGGAGATGCAAATACCTGGTATGTACTTATTTTTTCCTTACTTATCTCTATGATTTACATCATAAATAAAGCTTTAATATCATTACATATTAGGTTCAAAGTTTATGAAAAAAATATTTGAGAGTTTCTTGCATGTCAGCTTATCTATTTTCACAATTCACATACACTCAAACTAAGTTATTGCCTGAAGTCGAATAGTTATATGCAATTCACTTTCCAAAATGTTGCTCTTGAGTGGTTGCTTCTGTGAATGTTTATTTTTGCTGCATTCATGCCTCATTGGAACACCAGGTGCACAATTCAGACAAAATCTTTGGGTTTCCTGGAACCCAGGGAAGTAGGAAAGGCTTGTTCAATAGCTGCAATCTTTCCTATTTTTGTCTTGGCCTGAAAATACAGATTATATTTTCACAATATATACTGTATATATATATATATATATATATATATATAGTAGATCTTAAATTGGTTTGTATGAATGTGATGTTTTCACAGGAACTTTACTAAATGGAAGCACATACAGTGAGCATTTCTCTCAAATCCCTGTGTGACCATTAGAAATTCCTGGCTCTAAATAAGATTTAGGTCCCCCATATTTCTTGGAAAAATATGTAGCAACAGGCATGTGTACTCTATTACTTGAGTGAAGAGAATAGCATACTGCTCAAAGACATTAACAACAGAGTATTTTGTCTGTAAGGATTTAAAAATGGAACTGATAGTAAAGTTGATGTTTCTGTGACAACAGCAAGGGATTAATGTTTGTAGAGTAGACAATGATTAAAAGGGTGAAATTACCTTTAGTCTTTCCTTTCTAAATGGTGGTTCACCCAGAGTACTGCCTTTTCATGGCTTTACCCCAAAAAATCTAAACATCACTACACAAAGTACCTAAGCACAGGACAAGGACAGCAACACAGGCATGAGAAGGTGAAAAGACAACTAAATACGTTATTTAGCTGGGATGGACTCCATGTCCAAGCCATGTCTTTTGGTTGTATGTAATATAAAAATTAAGTAACATCAGTAATTTAGTTTTGGCCCCTTAGCAAAACATTTTCAATCATCCAAACATTATCATTTATTTTGTTAGTGTTGGAATGGGGTTATTGGAGGGTTTGCACTGGGGGGGTTTTTCATTAAAAAAAATTCTCATAAAAACAGAATTGTATGTTGTTTATGATACTCTGGTGTTAGTCCATAAATCCTCTTATTAATCATATTTTGAACCATCAGCTATTTTTTGTCTAGATTTGATGTTAAATTTTGTTTTATTCCACCATGTCTGTATCATTGTGCCATGTTGAACCCACTGAACTACAGTAACGTTTTTAACTATAGTGTGGCTCACATTAGTCTAAATATTAGATTTTTGAGGTATTTTGATAGTAACAGTTTAAGATTTTTTTTTACTTTTAAGAGCATATTCTCACTAGACTAAAATGTTGTTACTTAAGTCTGAGTTGTGGCCTCCTTTCAATAAGGTGATAAAGCAAGGCAAGTGGAGTATATTCAGATAACAACTGATTGACTCCACACATTTCAAAGGGTTGTAATACGTTAAGTGTCGCTTATTTACTTCCTATACCAATTAGAAATGTGTTAAATTATTTTTGTTCTGTCAATTTGTTTTACTGAAAATTCAGTTTGCCCATGGATAGAAACATCAGAATGTATTTTTTCAGTTGACCTTTTTAATTTTGTCTTTTTGATATCCTGAACTACTCTTTTCTTCTCTGTAATACATTAAGTAGGACATAGTGGGTGCCATTATATTGGTCACATATTTTGCTATCTGCAGTAGAATTTACTGTCATCAGTTTTATTATGTAATCAATAACAATGGAAACATTTCCTCTTTTCAGTTGTATTTTATTATATCAGAAGTGAATTGAAATACTGCTTGTGAGTCAGTTCCTTATTCACTTTATGGTAACTCAGAAATGGCAAGGTTCGTTTAATGTGCAATTTAGCTGACTGAGGTAATAATAAGGATTTTGAGGAATTTCAGTTATGCAAACCATAAAAAGAAGGTTTTGATGTTGCTGAACAATAAGCAACACAGTCAAGTGTGCTTTATTTTACAGGCCTGTAAACCAAAGGAAGTCCTTACGTGTGAATCATGTGTATGTGCCCAAACATGTTTGTATATAACTGGTTTGCTAATGATTACTTCACTAAAAGACAAATATTTTCCCCTGTAGGTATTTTAGGCAGAAAAATACTTTGTGCCACCCAAAACTATGCCACGTTAATAGCTCAACCAGTAACGGCAGAGGTAAGAGACCAAAGGCCTCTCAAGACCAACGACTGTTTTTAATATTATTGCCTCGAGATCTATAGTCATGGGAAAAGGATACTACATAAGCAAGAACCTAGGGTTAGTAGGTTTTGTATTGGGTGCTGGAGCTGTGGCTACCATCATTGCCTTGTCAGTTGTTTATGATCAAGAGAAGTCAAAGATTAAAGGGAATCCTGAGGAGAATGCCATAGGGACAACCCCCATTTTGATGCCTGCTACCCCTCCATCCACCCCCAAGGAGCCCTGGGACCACTATCGGCTGCCTGACTCTTTAGTTCCTGTTTCCTACAATGTGACAATGTGGCCCCGACTGGATATGAACTCAGATGGCCTGTACATCTTTACAGGCCATTCCGCTGTCATCTTCACGTGTGTGAAAGAGACAGACCTCATCCTCATTCACTCTAACAAGCTAAATCTTACAATGTTCAATGGCCACCATGCAAAGCTGACCAGTGTGGATGGAGTTACTCTGCCCACTATTTTGAAATCTTGGCTTGAAGTGAAGACGCAATATCTTGTGATTCAGCTTACTGTTAAACTGGCTGTAGGAGGTTACTATAAACTTTACACAGAGTTTCAAGGGGAGCTTGCCGATGACCTGGAAGGATTCTATAGGAGTGAATACATTGAAAATGGCATAAAAAAGTAAGCAGTCTTTTGATCACATATCGACCACAATATTGTTGACTTCATGTGGGCCTGAAATAATGTATTCATGTTAGAAGTGTGGAATATTTCTCGTCTAACGTGTCAATGTGGGATACTTTGATGTTTATTTTGGATAATTTCTTAGAGTTGTCGCCACTTCGCAAATGCAGGCAACATATGCCAGGAAAGCCTTCCCCTGCTTTGATGAGCCTGCCATGAAAGCTATCTTTAATATCACTCTTATCCACAATAGAGGAACAACAGCTCTGTCTAATGGCAAGAACATCGGTTAGTGTGTACTTTGGGATAAAAAAGAAAAAGATGTTTTACATGTTTTCTTATTGTTTAGTTAGTTGCTGACAGTAACTAGTATGGCTAGCAGAAAATTGGCTTTAAACTTTCAAAACTTAAGGATTAAATGGAACAACCTTTTGTTGAATGTTGTTAATGGTTATAGCTCTGATTCAACGTCCTTGTTACAGAAAGTTTCAACACTGTCATTGATGGCGACGCTGTAACCAAAACCACATTTGAGCTCACAAAGAGAATGTCAACCTATCTTCTGGCGTTCATTGTCAGCGACTTTAAAAATATCACTGGAACAAAGCAGCACAACAACGTTATGGTAATAATGTTGTACACACAAACACCATTACAATTTAAGATTTATTCAGTGACATATTTAGATAATTTTAATGTTACTCAAATATCTCATTAATAGTATATAATTTCTGTTATAATATACTATACTGTATATTATAATATATTATTACTGTCTGAATGTTTAGACCTTAACATGTATGCACATAGCTTATTTTTCTTTTGAAAGTTAATATATATTTTAAGTAGTGCCCTGATAGGCTGGTAACACTGGACACTACATAAAAAATGCATATGATGTACCATTAATAGAATAGTTGAAAAAATGGGTTTGCTTTTATCAGATAGGAGGTAAGGGATTAATGTCCAGAAAGCTCAATCACATTAACATGTAAAACTCAATGACAGAATTGGGAAGATTACAAAAAACTGCTTTTACTGAACTCGTAAATAAAATACACGTTCAAAGTTTACTCTTGAAAGGTATTGCAATAGGGCTATAATTAACAAAGTTAGACCTTTGTCTTTTCAGGTTCGAATTTGGGCTCGTAGAAGAGCTATAGACGATGGACAGGGACTCTATGCATTAAATGTAACAGGACCGATACTGGAGTTTTATGAACAATATTACAATGCAAGCTATCCTCTCTCTAAAACTGGTAGGTGAACGTTTTTCTACAATTAAATTAAATCAAAATTCAAAAACACAAAATATTTTTTTTACTACATGTGAAAATGCCCTTTTAGTATAACTGATGATCTAAGGCTCTTTCCTATTCATGTTAACTACTCTTGCAGACCAAATAGCTTTGCCTGACTTCAATGCTGGGGCCATGGAGAACTGGGGTCTGGTTACCTATAGAGAAACAGCTTTGCTTTATGATCCTGCTATTTCCTCTAATGGCAACAAGGAAAGAGTTACTACTGTTGTTGCCCACGAGCTTGCTCATATGGTAGGCTGCTTGAGCCATATGTTGTGCAATTTAACACACAAATTAAAATACCGAAGAAACATGAAAGGTGGTGTTTTAGTTAAATTATTCATAAGACACTGTTTTCACTATACTTATACTCATGAAAATGATTGTCTGCTTTGTTTGGATAGTTTCAATCACAACCTTTTTCAAGTTTTAAATCTTTTTAGATTTTCCTTTCTCAGTGGTTTGGGAACCTGGTGACTCTAAGATGGTGGAATGATCTGTGGCTTAATGAAGGGTTTGCCTCGTATGTGGAATACCTTGGCGCTGATCATGCCGAGCCGACCTGGAACATTGTAAGAACTCCAGCAAAACAGTAGCTTAACTTAATTCAGTTAGCATCCGGAAAATCGTTTCGTCAAATTACAACCTGGGAGGTTTAAATATTTAGGAATGGAACTATGGAACTTGTCTATGAGTGTAACTAAATATTAATTCAGTCTCATTCTGCCCCTTACAGAAAGATAAGATTATTCTATATGACATACATAAGGTGTTTGCTGTGGACGCCTTATCCTCTTCACATCCCCTATCCCGACCAGAGGAGGAGGTCAACCGCCCTGCTGAGATCAGCGAGATGTTCAATACCATCTCCTACAGCAAGGTTTTTGCTTGTCATTTTATCTTCATACTATTCAAAGATATTTGTTATCATAATAGTCCTGATTCAAGTTTGTGCATATATGATATTGTCTACTTTATGGTTTTCAGCACGTTTTTCACATCAACTGTGCAGTTGTTACATATTGTGTCATTCTTGTTATAAATGTCTTCAAACTTGATCAGATTTTAAGTCTCAAACCTTGTCTTCTGCTCTCCGAGTAAGGAGATGGCAGGGAGTTCATTTTTTATGATGTATATTATCCCAGGGGGCAGCAGTCCTAAGAATGCTGTCTGAGTTCCTGACTGAGCCTGTTTTTGCAACAGGACTTAGTGTGAGTATTACTACTAGACTAGAAGGAGGGTGCACTCAGACAATGAATCGAGCCAAAGCCTAAGTCACACTGTTGATTCACACAGACACACACACACAAAACACAACCCTGTCTAACAAACATTATTCACAGTCCTACCTGAATGAGTTTGCCTTCAACAACACTGTGTATGAAGATCTCTGGGATCATCTTCAGAAAGTAAGTTAAATGTAAATCAAGAGGCAATATTACAACAACTTCTCATTATATGAGTTGATCATTGTTATTCAATCTCATTGTGTATTCACAGGCAGTTGACAAGACTCCGGGGATAAATCTACCCCACTCAGTCCATGACATCATGAAACGCTGGACTCTTCAGATGGGATTCCCAGTGGTCACTATCAACACAAGCACGGGAATCATTACCCAGAAACACTTCCTTTTGGACCCAGACTCTGTAGTGGACAGATCTTCCGAATTTAAGTAAGATTAAACATACATTTTGCAAAAGTAAGCAGTATTTGTTGGATAATTCAATACAGCTTTTACATCCTAACTTTTTTTGTTCTTTTAGTTATACATGGTTTGTTCCCATTAAATGGTTGATGGGAGGCGTTGAGCAAGAACAGCACTGGCTTCTTTACAAATCAGGTACAAGGCTGTCAAGAATAATCTAGTGGCTAGTAACAGTCCCCTTTCAGCAATTTTTATGTACTTGTGTAAAATACATACTGACGTGCCATGTATCATTAACTGTTTTTATGTTGTAAACTGCTGATAACCTACAGACCCATGGTACAACAGTTATCACAATTGATAGTACAAGGTCAGACTGTACTGTTAACCCGGGACAAATGTCCTTTGCACAATCTAATAGATAAACTTAGGCTTTTTTTCTTGATACATTTAATATAACCATACACTAAAGTAGGTTAAAGATTTTTTTATGAGTAATTGTTTACTAACGACTACCCCCCCCCCCCCTCCCCACCCAATCCAAAAAGTTGCACTCTATAATACATGAACTATGCACAATACATGAACTATGTATTGCACGTGCGAAAGTAATATGTCCAAAAATAATATTTGCCACTGCTTTTTTTGGCTAGGCACCCACAGCCCTATGATAACAACAGGAGAGGATTGGATCCTGGGAAACACCAATGTTTCTGGGTACTACAGAGTGAACTATGACTCCAAAAATTGGGAGCGCCTCCTTAACCAGCTTGCCACCAACCACCAGGTACTTAAACTACATGAGATGTATAATTAACTATATTGTTTGGAAAACAATGTTTTTGGTGAGAATGCTATGTACACCTATTTCATATATTTAATAATAATTATTTTTCTTGTGTTTAGGCCATTCCCATCATTAACAGAGCTCAAATAGTGGACGATGCTTTCAATCTAGCACGGTAACAATCTTTATATTTTGACAACAACCCTGCACTGGATCTGCAGGTTAAATCCAGAAACTGATTGCACTGATTACTTTCTCTGTAGGGCCAACATAATAAATACCACCTTGGCTCTAAGAACTACAAAGTACCTTGCCCAGGAGAGAGAATATATACCATGGGAGTCAGCACTGAGAAGTTTGAATTACTATATCGTAATGTTTGACCGAACTGAGGTGTATGGGGCTCTACAGGTTGGTTTAAAAATGATCCTCACTAAAACAAACTACGTACTCTTTTAGAAAATAAGGATCAAGTAGAATAATGGTTGTTTGTACCCAAGGCCTACCTCAAGAAACAAATCAGACCACTTTTTGAGCACTTCAAGATTATTACCTCTAATTGGACAAAAGTACCCTCTGGACACAATGACCAGTAAGACCATACATTTACAACATAAAACACCTATAGTCTTCTTTTAAGACAGACTTATTAAATTGTACCACAGTGTCATTCTGAGGTATACACACACTTAATTTAGTAGATTTCAGCAGTGAGAGTTTCCTTTCTATTTTAGGTGTTTTCAATATATACTGTAAACAACTCTTCGTTACTTCACATTTTTCCAGATACAATCAGATCAATGCTGTAGGAATGGCATGCAGCATGGGAGTTGAGGGCTGCAGAGATCTGACCAAGAGTTGGTTCCGGCAGTGGATGCAAAATCCAGCTCATAACCCGTAAGTTAAAAATAAAAACTGTGTGTGTTAATCGTAAGTGTCACACTACATATTTGTGTATTGGTGTAGATAGCGTGTGTATGAGTAACTGTGTGGTGTAGACTACATGACAGGTTCTAAGTAGTAGAATGCAAACAATTCATTAGGTACAGCAGGAATATATTTGACTCTAATATATCACTCTTTGAATTATAGCAATTAAGGCAATGTGATTGTTCTGATAAATCCTTGCAAAGAGTGTTATGCCAAATACCGATAGGGAGAGTGTGGATGTGAATAGCTTCCAATACCGCATTTCCAAAGGAAGCAGAGATTATTTGATGATCTGTAATGGTATGGTTTATAGTGTTGAAATTCTTTATCAAAATTTGGTGGAGTTACAACAACAAGGAAATCTCTAGACTCTACTTTTGAAGTTGTCTAATTTCTCTAGATTGGGTTGATAAAAGCTAGGAGGATTAACAATTGAAATTTTACTAAGTAGCTTCTCAAAACTGGCTGATGGTTACGCTGAAACTGTTGGTTCTATTCATTTACGTTTTCTACTTGGCTAGAATCCATCCTAACCTGAAGACCACAGTGTATTGTAGTGCTATTGCATCAGGTGGCTTAGAAGAATGGGACTTTGCTTGGAGGATGTTTAAGAATACTACTGTTGCCACTGAGTCAGCAAAAATAAGGGCCTCATTGGCCTGTGCCAAAGCTCCCTGGTTGTTGAACAGGTACAGTACATAATTATACCCCCTGATTTTTGGTTTGTGGCTGCTTTTCATTAATTATTTACTTTAATTCTTGTTTTGCAATTGCTGCAAAACATTCAGCCTCAACCATGTATTTTCTCAAAAAGCAAATTGCTAACGAGTAGACTGCTTTGTAGGTCCTAATGTTAAGGATTTAGTTGAAATAGATACTGGATGTATGTTATGTTATGAGTATAGGTATCTGGAATACACTCTGGACCCAACCAAGATTCGTAAACAAGATGCCACTTCTACCATACAATCCATTGCCAATAATGTTGTGGGGGTGCCTCTGGCCTGGGACTTCCTCAGAGCTAAATGGAGCTACATTTTTAAACAGTAAGCCCTGATACATAAATAAGTTTTATATTGACACATTTAGTGATGTAGACATATGTGTTAACCTGGTTAGACCAGCTGAATGCAATCTTTATTTCACTGTGTGAAATAAATGTAAGGCCTTTGTTGGTAAAGCAAGCTGGTAATAGAACTACAAATCACCACCCACTTTCTCTGTTTCCTTCTTAGATATGGAGGAGGATCTTTTTCGTTTGCTAATCTTATCAATGGTGTAACAAGGAGATTCTCAACAGAGTTTGAGCTTCAGCAGGTACTATCTGCTATACACAATCTCTCGCGAAATGAATTCAAGATAGTAAACTTATTGCTTTAAACTTAGTAAAGTCACAATGAAATAACAGTAGGCCTTTGCTATGAGAGATGTGCCAGAATTTGTTTTGTTTTTATACAGCTAAAGCAGTTCAAAAAGGACAACGCCCATGTTGGGTTTGGCTCCGCAACCCTGGCACTGGAGCAAGCCATTGAAAAGACCACAGCCAACATTAAATGGGTGACAGAGAACAAAGCAAATGTGCAGAAGTGGTTTACTGAGGAATCAATATAAAAATTAATTCAGAAATAAAATATTATTTTAGACAGATTGTATAGAATTGTGTCCTAATTCTTGTCCATGAATTTGAATGTTTAAATAAAAACCTTGAGCATTATCATGTCATATCGAATTATGGTTATATGTTTTGAGTTTATGTGCATTCAGTTTGAGAAACATTTCTTAAGTATACATTTTAATTCTATATCATTCGATCATATCTGGTGCATTTATTTTGGTTATTTTTCTATCAGCCATTCCCTTGTGTCTGGCTTTGTGTTGATTATTGTAAATGACATGCCAATGATTGATTTATTGACCCATTCATTAATTCATTTTTTATTCTGGATTTTTACAACATAAACAATAATGAATGCATACCTGCATTAAAGAAACTGTAAGAATTCTGTTTTTAAATAAAAATAAAAAATGCTTCTGATATATATTGTATATTGTATATGATTGAAATATGATTTATTATGTGTCCAATACATTGACAAGGTAGTTTTGCTTATTTAGGCATTACTGTAAGGTACTGACTATTCTTATGTATGTACAGTACCAGTCTAACGTTTGGACACACTTTCCCATTGAAAAAAACTTTTGACTGGTACTGTATATGTATAATCAGTACTTTTAGTCTTTGAAAAGAGGACTGAAATTCAGAGTTCATTAATAGTAGACGTTTCCATCGATAAACCACAGTTTATAAACGAGCAAACAGAAAGGGTCTGAAATCCCCTTCTGAAAAGGTCACCCATCCTTACAACATTTTATATGAGCAAGTATAAAGTTCCAAGTGTTATCAGCTATCTTATCATGTGCAGATCTATAACGTTTGGTTCCTTGACTGGGCTGATCATCTATTAACTTTTTTTCGTTTCACACTGAGTACACGAGTACATTCCCATAGTCGACCTTCTCGTAACCGCATTTTTCTGAGACATGGGGAAAGGGTTGTACGTAAGCAAGTCGGTGGGAATCGTGGGTATTATTGCAGGCGTGGGAGCTATATCTACCATCATAGCCCTATCTGTGGTTTATTCTCAAGAAAAGTCAAAGAATGAAGTGAAGCCAACTGATGGTGGGACGATCCCCACTACAACCACTTCATCTACCACCACTTCGTCTACCACATATCGATCTACCACATCTCCATCCACCCCCAAGGAGCCCTGGGACCACTATCGGCTGCCTGACTCTTTAGCTCCTGTTTCCTACAACGTGACACTGTGGCCCCGACTGGAGATCAACTCAGATGGACTGTACATATTTACAGGCCATTCCGCTGTCATCTTCACATGTGTGAAAGAGACAGACCTCATCCTCATTCACTCTAACAAGCTAAATCTCACCATGCTCAATGGCCACCATGCAAAGTTGATGGGATTGGATGGAGCTACTGCGCCTGCACTGACAAAAACCTGGCTAGAGGTACCGACACAATACCTTGTGGTTCAGCTTGATAGTAAACTGGTGGCTGGAAAGTCCTATGAGATGTATACAGAATTCATTGGAGAGCTTTCTGATGATCTTGGGGGATTCTACAGGAGTGAATACTTCGAGGGTGACCAGAAAAAGTGAGATATTCCCATCCTCCTCAAACTTTATATTGATTTAATGTTCATTTCTTAACTTAGATTGCATCCACATATACTTGTTTTATTTAATTTAATTGCTTTATTTGAAGTTCAGTTGTCAACCAAACTTGAAAATAACAGCTGTTCTAACTAATGTTACCAAAATATACAATGTAAAATGAAACACACATTGTTATGCGTCTGTCATTCTTCTCATCAAAATGAACCACTCCATTTGCAATTCTTTCTCAGAGTTGTAGCTACAACTCAAATGCAACCCACAGATGCCAGAAAAGCCTTCCCCTGCTTTGATGAGCCTGCCATGAAAGCCATCTTCCATATGACACTCTTTCACCCACATGGTACTGTGGCTCTGGCCAATGCTATCAATTTCGGTAAGTGGATTCATGGAAACCTTTTTATACAACTCAAGGTCTGTAGACTAAAACCTGGCAATCATCTATACACCTCTACTGCCAAGGCAAAGTAACAGTACACAAAATACCCCAAAGATAGGAGTTTTTCCAAGCAATTTGAAGACTGGTCCTTAAACTTAGAGAACTACCCCCTCATGCATGTGTCTGTCCTTTTTCCCATAGAGCCTGCCAATATCACCATGGATGGAGAAAATTTGATTCAGACCAGCTTTGCACCCACAGAGATAATGTCAACTTACTTGCTTGCGTTTGTTGTCAGTGAATTCACATTTACGAAGAATCCTGAAGAAGCCAAAGTTTTGGTAACTCTTTTTGATCAACTTTGCTTCACTGTAATCCCTGTCGTTCCCTTTCCACTCTTTGCAATCGACCTCACCCAATTAATTATTTTCTTAATATAATTTTTTAACAAAAGAAAAAACTGAAAGACTAACTTCCTTGCTGAGATTCCAACATCAGTTATTTAGGTGACAAGGAAGCAAGGACAGTACAAAGTTGATGCAATAATCTGACCTTGAACTGGAAATAACAGCTGTGGAGGAGAAACGGCTATCAGTGGAATTATCTACTGCCCTCTACTGTATTTACAAACACAGTGCAATAACTTACTAGCCTTCTGACTGTCATCGTATGTTGTCCTACAAAACATTTTTTTTTAGATTAGAATTTGGGCTCGCAGGAAAGCTATTGAGGATGGACAGGGAGACTACGCTCTTGAAAAAACTGGACCTATACTAACATTCTTTGAAAACTACTACAACTCCAGCTATCCTCTAACCAAGTCAGGTAAAACCAAAACAGCTTGTGTGTCATGCAAATGTATTATAATTGTTATTAACAATGAATTACTTAGAGTTGCATAATGCCTATTTGGGGTAACAAATAAGCATGCTCTTTTTTGGACCCTGCAGATCAGATTGCTCTTCCAGACTTCAGTGCTGGAGCAATGGAAAACTGGGGCCTCATCACTTACAGAGAGACAGCTCTGCTGTACAATCCAGACACGTCCTCCAATGGAGACAAAGAGTGGGTGGTGACAGTTATATCCCATGAACTTGCTCATATGGTACGATCTTATGCTTAATTAACCCCAGGTCTTGCCTTAAATATAAACAAAGTGAAGTCCGTTCATTTTGCATTATTTGCTACTCATGACAGTATGATGTATGGAACCAATGTGTGTCTTGACAGTGGTTCGGAAACCTGGTAACCATGAAATGGTGGAATGACTTATGGTTAAACGAGGGCTTTGCCACTTATGTCTCCTACCTTGGGGCGGACTCCGCTGAACCCAAATGGAATATTGTGAGACTTTCTTTTTTATCTGCAATAACATTGTTTCAATATGTTGCTTAACTGTCCATTTTAAGAAGATGAGTAATTTGTACTCTTCCTTCACAGAAAAATCTAATTGTCCTGAATGCAATTCAGGGAGTGATGGCTGTGGACGCTCTTGCCTCTTCCCACCCCCTCTCCTCCAGAGAGGAGGATGTTATGCGACCTGAGCAAATCAGTGAACTGTTTGACTCCATCACCTACAGCAAGGTATCATTCAACAGACACAAACAAGCTTCTTGCAAAAGCCTATGCTGGAGATTAGATTGTTCCGGTCCTCAGTGAATCAATGTTTCAAATGTATAATTTCAGGGAGCTGCAGTGCTGAGAATGCTCTCTGAATTCCTCACTGAAGATGTCTTTGCAAAAGGACTTAGTGTGAGTTTTATTCATATTTAATGATATGCGCCAAGGTTTTGACATCACATAGGCATATATTACTTATACACTTTCCAAATATAACATCATATTCCTATATTTACAGAAAGAAAATATCCATGCTCACGAAATAAACGTTGATACCTGTTTTTCAAATTGTGTTTCAATTCCACAGACATACTTGAATCAGTATAAGTACAGCAACACAGTCTACACAGACCTTTGGAAGAATCTTCAAATGGTATACAACAGCTGCAACTTCTTAGCTTTTTTAGATGTACCGTATGCTTGCAATATACAGTCAAAACATTTGTTGTCATCTGCAGGCAGTCGACAGTACCACTCCCGCTCTGGAGTTGCCACACACCGTGGAAGTCATCATGAACCGCTGGATCTTACAGATGGGATTCCCAGTGGTCACCATCAACACCCGTACTGGAACCATTAGTCAGAAACATTTCCTCTTGGACCCAGAATCTGTAGTGGACAGACCTTCTGAGTTCAAGTAAGATTCTAGTTAATCTTATACTGTATATTAATGTGTTGAATATTTGGTAAATGTATCGACCACAATTAAATCATAATGTGTTAGCCATAAATGCATTCACCAGAATATGAGTGGATTTACCCTTTGTATGATTCTATGTGTTTGTGTTTCCCTAGCTATGAGTGGTTTGTGCCCATTAAGTGGAGTAAAACCGGAATACCTCAAAAACAACATTGGCTTCTGAAAAAAGAAGGTATTATCTATGCAAATATTACAAATAGAGCAAGCACAAATGTATCATTGTAACACTGCCATAAATGTAGATTTATAATTTATTTCCTTAACAGATATGCATGCACCAATGATAACCAATGTCAATGAGTGGCTGGTGGCCAACACAGACATGTCTGGATTCTACAGAGTGAACTATGACCCTGAAAACTGGGAGAATCTTCTTACCCAGCTTGTCACTAACCATGAAGTAGGCTGCTAGACCCATTATTACACTTTTTTTTATCTCAACGTATTCTTATTTTAGATACCCAAGGATTAAAAACTGTATTTATATTTTCAGGAAATCCCTGTAATCAATCGAGCTCAGATTATTGATGATGCTTTTAATCTTGCCAGGTGAAAGCATTCAACCATAACAGACAATTCATTACTCAACGATGAATGACTGCTGGATTGTTAACTTTTTCTAACCTTTTTCAGAGCAAAAATTGTAAGCACAATATTGGCTTTAAGAACCACCAAATTCCTACAAAAGGAGAAAGAATACATGCCTTGGCAGACAGCCAATCGCAATCTGGATTACTTTTACCTCATGTTCGATCGTAGTGAAGTCTATGGACCAATGCAGGTTTGTCAATATAACAGATCATTCACTTGAAATATATGATGTGAGGAGTTTAATTTTATTTTTAATCAGAACAAATTTTCTGATTACATTTATCCCATTATTTAATTTTATTTATTCAATACAAATTGATACATATTGTGTGTTTTTTGCTTAGGCATACATAAAAAAACAGGTCACTCCTCTTTTCAACTACTTTAAAGACATTACCACAAACTGGACAGAAATACCTACTGGACATACAGACCAGTAAGTACATTTACCCGCACAAACCCCTGTTGTTAGTGCTATCACAAATATATATGCTTTTTTCATACCCAAACAATCTGAATCATTTAGTCTTCTTCGGATTTTAGTCTCTCAATCGAATTTGCTTGCTTCACATCCAAAGTCTCCTTTTTTATTTTACTCCAACTATATCCATCTTTCCAGATATAACCAAGTCAATGCCATTTCAATGGCCTGCAGCACTGGTATCAAGGATTGCAATACACTGACAACCAGCTGGTTTCAACAATGGATGAGCAACCCCTCCAATAACCTGTAAATTCACAGGCCCAGCTCCATTTTTTTCTAGCCATTGTTATCATGACCTGACCTATATATCCTCTTTTGTCGCTCCATGCAACCAACTGTCTATTATATTGTTTAGGATTAATGCCAACCTGAGGTCCACAGTGTATTGCAGTGCCATTGCAGCAGGAGGGGTGGAGGAATGGAACTTTGCCTGGAGAATGTACAAGAACGCCAGCATAGCTTCTGAGGCTGATAAACTTATGTATGCTCTGTCATGCACTAAAGTTCCCTGGCTGTTGAACAGGTCAGTCAGAAGCTCATGCACTTTCAAAGATTTGATAATGAGAACCGTTTATTATAACAATGTTGACAGTGAACACAGTATTTAACATAAGTTATTTTGTAGGTACTTGAGTTATTGCTTGGACCCAATGCAAATTCGTAAGCAGGATGCAACCGCCACTATTGTGTACATTGCTGGCAATGTCATTGGGCAGCCCTTGGCCTGGGACTTTGTCCGAGCCAACTGGGACCATCTTTTTAATGAGTGAGTGTGTAACATGCAACATGCTCAATTTGTGTTCTTAAAAGTTTGCAAATGGATGCAATTCTTGTCTGTGTAAGATTTCCACACATTGTATTTATTTACATTTTAGATATGGTGGTGGATCATTCTCATTTTCAAGGCTTATAGAGGGGATAACAAGACGATTCTCCAGTGACTTTGAGTACAAACAGGTACAGTGTATTAGATTATTCGACGTTTATTTTTGATGACGAATTTATTTAAAACAACAAAACATGTTTCTACTGCCTCACAGCTGCAGCAGTTCAAAGAGGATAATGAAGCGGGGGGATTTGGCTCTGCCACTCTAGCAGTGGACCAGGCTCTTGAGAGAACCAAGGCTAACATAAACTGGGTGGCTTTGAATGAGAAGGAAGTCTTGAAATGGTTCACTGATGAGTCTGCCTCTGAAACATACAAATTTTGGGGGGGCTGGAGCCTATCCCAGCCGACACAGGGCGAAAGAGGGATACACACCCTGAACAGGTCGCCAGTCAATCACAGGGCTGACACATAGGGACAGACAACCACTCACACTCACATTCACACCTACGGGCAATTATGAATAATTATTCTTTGAATTACTTTATGTAGCCATTCAAGTTTTTTGTTTTCTTGCATTTTTTAAATGTATTTCGCCAATTAAATGTTATATAATTTTTATCTCTTACTTGGGTTTGTTTCTATTTATTCTGGTTTATTAAGGCAAACATTTGGCTGACCACCTTTACTTATATAATTTGATAGTTGGACCAAATACGTTTTTTTATTTTTGTGGGCTCTTTTGCCTTGTGAATATACTGAAGGCATTACTTATATTTTGCAATCAGTGATTCATGGGTGTTTATGCAGTATTAATAGGGCTCTCAGCTAAAATACATTCACTGTTAGTATTGGTGCAGTATGATTGTTTAGAAATCTATTGTTTGTATGCTACACCTCAAATATTTCATATTTCTTAGTTTGAGAGTTCTTTCACTATTTGGGCAAAAAGCGTACCAAACCATTTCAGGTAAATTATTATAAATAACAGTTTTTATTCTCTCATTACATTGTTAAATCAACAAACATACAAATATATTTATAGCCGCACTTAAAAAAATATTATAAGAATAAATTAAGTGATTTTGTAAAAATTCAGAAAATGGTGTGATATTTAGATCTTCTTAGGTCATTGGTGCAATGAAAGTTCATAAAGTGAGTGTCTTGAGTTGACTCAATAGGGTCTGGAGAAGATCTCCTGCGGATGCTGGTGTGGCATCCAGCGATCCTGGCTTTCCGGCGCATGGTAGATATCACTAGGAATCTGAGAGAAATCAGAAACAAGGGATGATGAGCATTTTAGCATTTAAATATTGAAATAAGATTGAACATTCCTCTTAAATGTAACATGTGGCAGTTGCTTCTGCTTTGAATTGGCATTTGCTTTTAATGTACATATTTTTAGTCGCTTTGGAGAGTCTGCAAAATTACTGCAATGTAATAATGTAATGTAATGTATCAATAGATATTGGATAAAAATGCATCGATATGGTGCACAGATGTAAACATACCTGATAGGAGAGTTGTGTCAATGAAAAATTTGGATTTGGGAGGCTCTGCTGGCATGTGAAGGTCTCATTCGATGCTTCCCTGGTGTTACAGCACAACTCCTGTGAGCTGTAGTGGGCTGCTGGAATGGTCAGGTACTGTGTGTGGGCACTGGCTTGGTTTGGGTTCATGGAGCTGCAAGATGTCCTCTGAGACAAAACCTCATCGGTGAGGCCAAGTTGGGCAGACAGGTAAGAGATGTATCGAATGGTGAGTCGCAGGGTCTCAATCTTGGTCAAAGTTTGCCCTGCTGGGGCAACAGATGGGGGCAGGTAGGTCCTGACATGCTGGAGAGCCTTGGTCAGATCCCTCATCCTCAGTTTCTCCCTCTCACTGGCGGTCTGACGTTTTTTCCCTGGGTACCTGGATCTTGATTTCTTGGTGGTTTTGCTGGTGGTTGCAGATGTATTTGTAGAATGTGGTTCCTGTTTAACTAGAGAGGCATCCGGATTATTGAAGATAAAACAGTCCAGAATGTCTTGTCCATTTCCTCCACCCTGGAGAGCAGCAGGAGAGAAACAAAAGGAATCCACAGAGGAGGTAGGTGACAGGCTACTGCAGGCACTAAAGTAACCAGCATCTAATGCTGAATCATTGGTGGAATTGTAGGTTTTTCCCAATAGCGCATCGCAGTCAAAATGAAAAGGGCTGTTGCTGCCTTGGAGCTGGAAAGGTGAACAGGATGGCATCTCCATGGTTGCTGTTGCAGATTCTTTCTTGAGCTTGGGAGTTGATGTGTGTCTCTGGCAAGACAAGCATAGGATAGTGAGGAGGTCTGAGGGGCTGCTCCATATAAGTGGTAAGAGGTGTGATTTGGCACCTCAGGCAGCCACCTCAAAGCTTGAGAAGATTGTGGAGGAGAGCTGACACTAAGGGCAGGGGGTCCATGGGAAAGAGCACAGCTCCAGGTCAAGGTGTGACATGGCCGCTAAAGCAGGGAAATACTAATTCACAATAGACTGTTGAACTGGAAAAGGAACTTATCAGGTGAGACGTCGTTTTTACCTGGTTGCCGAACAAGGCACACTTTGATGAAAGTATTTAGGATTATGGATTATTTTTATTATATTGAGTCATGGAATGTACAGTATGTTCTTATTTCTGTCTCTATAGTCTCATCATTAGAAATATGATGATATAATAGAATACATATAGATACATCTTCACTAATAATGACATTATGATAGAAACAGCAGAATTTGGACTGGCACATTCAAGACTGGCTTTGACCCTCTAGGACATCTCGCGTCACATTTATAATATTAATAACATTTTAGACTGTATTTAGTGTATTTGTGGGATTCATCTATTTATTTTTTTCTGCCAGATATTTCTCCCTGTTCATTTTCCTGCTGAGTCTTAAGCCACACACTTCCAAAAAAAGCGTGCCATCTGTAATGTGTGAGGTGTTCACACCTTTTCCCTGTTTGAACAAAAGCATTTATGCTCATTGCTGGCTTGGTAATTTCATGCTGGAATGCATGTAGTGTATACATCCAGTACCTTTTTGGTATTCGTCATATCACTAGTGCACAATAAAGCTGTACATTTGTTTATCTCGAGGCAGTAATGTGAGGGTTTTAGTGAAAGTGAAAGGAGGAGGGGACATTTGGATTTTGAGTTGAGCTCAAATTCAAGGATTTGAATGACAAGCTAACACCCTGTTCTATACACCTACTCATAAATAATAAAATATTATTCATAACAAGCTCCTAAGCCTTTCCCCTCCGGCCGGGACAACAGTGGGCAGCCGGTGCGATCCACAGGGAGACCTGGCACTTTGGTTCCAGAGGAAGCTACATTTGGTTTGATGACTGACGCGGCCAATCGCCTGGTTTGGGTCTTGAACCGAGCGGACGGTCCCCGTTTGACCGCTCCCGCTTGTCCTGAGCTCTCCAGTGACTCCTCGGCCTCCATGTCCGAGTCCGAGCCCAAGCCCGAGCCCGAGGAACGGGAGGTCGAGCACGACGACGAAGGCTCCACCTTGACCTGCGGCGGCTTGCGCGGCAGAGGGCACTCGCCGCGGCGCAGGGTGTGCGTGTTGGTGAGCGGACGCTCCCCCTCGTCATCGTAGAGCGTATGCGACTCCTGGTGCCCGCCCTGGTCGTCGTCTCCCTGACCCCTGAACTGCCGGATGACCTCCACCGACCTCCCCGGCCCCTCTGTGATAAAGCTCTGGAAGTCCAGCTCCGCCTCCTGAAAGGTCATCCACTCGGGCCCCCGACCTTTGAAGGAGCTGAGGGGCGGGATCTTAGGCAGAGCCTCCTGCTGTTCCCTGCGAGTGGGAGCTGGAGGAGCCGGAGGAGCCGGAGGGAGCACATCCAGGACCGGGGACTTCTTTTTGGGATGCACTTCGACCTTAGCCCCTGCCCCTGGTCTGGAGGAGTCTTGGCTCTTTCTTGGCCTCGGGGATTCACTGTGGGCGGGGAAGACGGGGTTCGTTGCCGAGTTCTTTCTGGGGCTAGGGGCAGGGCCTTCGACCTTAACCCGTTTCTTCCTCTCGTTCTTGGGGAACAACTCGGCGCTGGTCCCCGGAGTGGCCGCCTCCACGGACACCTCCCAGTCACAGGGCTCCTGCATCATCCCCGGCTCCATGGGGTCTGAGAACACACACAGGCAGGGATCAGAGCAAAGCTGGGAGCCCAAACTACCAACGTAATGACCCCAGTGCTGCCTAGGTTATTACAGACACATCTGAAGATGAGTTATGCATTTATTACAGCCAAAGCCACTTGCAGATTCAGTACATTAAACTGAATTCACTTCATTATACGCATACCCATCAAATATATTCAAAGAGCAGTAGTAGTAGAAGAAATGTGTTATAATAGCAGTGTTTTTTTTATTGTGAATAAAAGATTAGGACTGGACTCACCTGGCAAAGCCGACAGAGTCAAGCTGCACTTCTGAGCGATGGCCATCATCTTGTTCTCCTCCTCGCCATGGCAACAGTAGGTCACCGCCAGTCCTTGAGTGCCTGCGGCCAAAGAGAGCACACTCGTCATAAGGGCCCATTCAGAGCAGCTAGCAGGAAAGAGAGTGGGTGTGCGCTTGTGTGATTACGTGTGTGTGGTGCTCAGGTTGGTTCTAGGATCGACCCAGACACAGACACACACACACACACACACACACACACACACGCGCACACACAGGACTGATAAAGCAGCCTATTGACCTTGGGGTAAACATAGACACAGTGCACCAGTGGAGCTCGTCTCAGGTGGCACAAGGAAAAGCAATCACAAATATGAGCCAGCACAAAGGCAGGCCAAATCAATAGAACCACTCAACTATAGTTGGATTATGCTGTAGAAAATACGAAGTATATTCCAAATTAATTTGATCGTCGTAATCACAGGCCCCCGCCTCTTGCCCTGTGTCTGCTGGGATAGTAACATAGACTGAACAACGCATAGACCGAGCGGGTTTTTTCGTTATAAAACAGTGTGCCTCCAACATAATTATGAGTCAGGATCTGTAGGCTCATTATCCCCGTTGGAAGATTGAATTTACCTTGACAGGAATTAAATAATTATTTAAGAAATACTTTGATTTTGGTTGGGTTTTACATTTTTGAGGTTGGACTGATACCGCTTGAACAAAATGAGTGTAAAACTAAGCTGCGTCGAGGTCCAAGTTAGCATTTTATGCCTAACCGGACTGAGGTCCACCGCTAAGGCTACAGATGCAACACATATCGCCGTCACAGATGAGCCCCTATAGATATTACAGGGTACCATAGCGGCCGGCCCGTCCGATGCGGTGCATGTAGGTCTCCCAGTCCTGGGGCACGTCCAGGTTGATCACCAGGTTCACCTTCTCAGCATCGATGCCCCTGGAGGTCTACGGGCAGAGGGACAGACATCCACGTCCTTCACAAATCAGGGGACAGAATCTGGATAGTTCGGATCCTGTCTTTGGCTTTATCTTTCTTGGCTCAAAACATTGGTGGAGATTCAATAAATAAAAAAGTTAAGGCATGTACAAATGCAGCATTTATGGTTGAACTCAAGCTTCCCTCAGGGTTAAATATGACTTATAAAAACAGACGAGCAAAGTTTCACTTCACTCCTCTCTGTAAGCGGCACTGAAAGCCACTTAATATTTGCTTTTTTTACACTACAAATCTGGCAAACAAAAATCCGACACTAAGCCAGGCCTGTCATATCCAAAAATGTTAAGGATATCAAATCCTTTTAATCTCTGCTCCAAGAGATATTTAGCTCGTCACAGGTATTATGAGTGTGGAAAGACTTGGTGCTATTTAACCCATTGTGGGTGTGAATGTGGGTGCTTTCACCAGGTCTGTGGAGATGAGCACCCGGCACTGGTACTGCTTTAGCTTAGACATGGCCTCCAGCCTCTGGTCCTGACTGAGCCCACCTGCAGAGCCACAAACACACGCGGGAGGTTAGCGTCAGCGCAAACTGAATGAATTATTACCCTGAGAATCTATTTAAAGACATCGGCCGTTAAACAACGTATATGGACAGCCATAAAATATAGATTTATCAAGTCTTGACTACATACTGGGTATAATAGTTATTCACTGAATCCTAGTGTCAGTCTAGGAGGTGCAGGCATTTATCATGCTCAGAAGTGGAAAATTTTAAGGAACACATCATAAAAGCATACTTCAGCATCAAAATGATCCACATCAGTGCAGACATAACACAATTGCAATGCAGCACAATGCATTGCATGCACTTTACATTACTTGAGCTTCATTCCATGTGACTTTTCCCCATTGGGGTAAAGTTACAGTACCAAGCATATAGGCCCTTACATATCTGGGTTGTCAATGTGTATTATGTGGTAAAACTGTGGTCCTGGGTGACACCACCTCACCTGAGATGCAGACTGCCGGAAGCCCTTTGGAGGACAGTATGTCTGCCAGGTGCTGAGCCCTACAGAAGTAAAAACCAACACAACAATTCACTTCCAAAACCAGTTCAGCTCAGTGACAGGATGTGTGTCAAACAGTCATATAGTGGTTTAGTTCTCAACACTTCAGGTAATTCGTAGCCTCAATCCCTAAAAAATACATTATTAAAAAGTGGCTGACGGTCACCTTGTGTGTAGGTTGGAAAACACGAGGGCTTGGTTGAAGGGCACTTTGCTGAACAGCTCCAGCAGTTGCAACACTTTCTCCTCAAACACTTTATGAGGCATGGCATGGGAGCGCACCAGCTTGTAGTACTGCTTCAAACCTGACAGGGGGCGCAACAACATAGCAAATTGTCAGCAGCCAACCCACAGAAGTGAAATGAGCCGACCAAACATTTCCGGTGATCAAACACAGACATAACGTTAGGGCTAATGTGAAGGTGGCTGACTGTGGTCTAATTAGGTAGGGGAGTTCAGACCTATGAGCCCTGGGTCGGTGGGGTTAAGTCGGACAAAGGTTGGTTCTCTCATGTATCGGGCCAGGTGTTGTGCCAGGCACTCTGGGTAGGTGGCTGACAGAGCCAGCATCTGTTTGCTCGCCGGTAGAGATGAGAAGATCCAACTGTAAAAAGAAAAGGGTGGAGGGGGTTTAGGTGGAGGGTGTTTATATTTAACTTTGTACAATGTATGTGAGACAAAGCAGTGAAACACATGCAACTCATTGAAGCGCATGCCACATGAATGTAGAAGTTGGTAGTGTGTGTGTGTGTGTGTGTGTGTGTGTGTTTCTCACTTGATCTGGTCCTGGAAGCTGCCCTCCTCCAGGAGCTTGTCTGCCTCGTCCAGCACAAACAGACGGATGCTCGCCGTAGACAACAGGCCGAGCTCTATCAGCTGCTTGATACGGCCTGCCGACAGAGGGAGCGGCGGGGGGGTTCAAACACAAAGCATTGCTGCATGAACCGCACCAATAACACACCGACCGCCTCAAGAGACAATATAGGCCAGACCGCATACCGGTGAACAGGTAGTCTGGCTCATGATAATAAGCAAAGACATTCCATCATTTGATGTTTTACATCACAGGCGTGCCCAGCTATAAAGGAATCCATATCCTCAAGGCCATAACGCGCCTCGATCAAATATCACAATCATGAGCGCACTGACCGACAGCTACACTTGTTTGCTCCTCAAAATTGTATTTCACAATTATCACTATTTTTAATGATCGGTAACTCCACATTTAACACTGACAGTCCAAACTAGAGACAATTTCAAAAAGCTTCGATACAGATCAGCTTAAACCAAAGCAGCCCGTAATCCCACATTCCCTCTGCAGTAAGAGTAAGAATCCATTCCCTGCTCCCTGGCTCTATTGACTCTGACACCAGTCTTTCTTACCTGGTGAGCCCACAGCGATGTGGCACTTCTTCAGGCTGATTTTGTCCTGGCTCACGGCCCGACCCCCAATGAAGACATGGCACTGTAGGCCTTCCATGGCACTGCCTATAGCCATCACCACAGAATGGATCTGAACCGCTATCTCACGGGTTGGGGCCAGCACCAGTACCTAGGGGTTAAGAAGAAATTGACTGTGAGAAAGAGAAAGTCTGACTTGCAGGATTGGCTTTTGCCATATCAGGTTAGTCCCCTGTCATTCATGTGATTTTAACCAGCTCACCTGCGTGCTACTATTCTCTAGGACAAGGGAGTCCAACGCAATGGTGGAGAAAACGCATGTCTTCCCCGTGCCAGACTTGGCTTGCACAATCAAATCTGAAATAAAAATAAATGCAATTGGTGGAAAGAGATTCTCGCATCAAATTTTATAAATCTTTCAACAAAACACCCTGCCCACCTAACACCCAGAATCGATTTGTAAGTCATCTGATTTGATCTGCCGTTTTAAGCCAACGTTAACTCAAGCACAACGTTTGATGTTTAACGTTGACTTAGCCATACCGAGTCCACACCGGCCCAATGGTATGGCTTTGAGCTGAATTGGGGAGGGTTTTTGAAATCCAGAGGCTGCCAGTCCATCGAGGACGGGTTGTGATAGAAGCAAAGAATTGAAGTCGATTCCATCAGAAAGCAAAACGTCATCTGTCCGCTTTCGCGTTTCAATATTGTGGGCAGCTTTCCTCATGATGGAGGCAGCCATGTTTTCTTTCGCTTTGTGCAGTAATATGTAAGTGCTCTCAAAAATCACACTGCCGCCTAGTGGACATAAATAGGTAAATATTTCGTCAGGCTGAGATGCTTGCCATTTCTGGAGATTGAAACACCGAGTGTTCCTCTATTTGTAATTAGGGGTACGGAGATGCAGAAAAGTGCACTGTTCAGTAACTTGAATGTTTTTAAATTATGGTAATTATTCGTTTGTAACATTTTTTAAGACATCAGTAGGCAATGTATATGACAATTGTTTGGGCTGATTTGTATTCCGATGTATCCCGTTTTTCATCTGGCTGACACCCTCTGTCTGGAAAAAAAAGAAGAAAAATCAGTTGGTCTTGTTTTCCAGGGGGTTGGGTGTAGACTTGAGTATTAACTTTGGTGAAGTGATTGATCAAGGATCATGATGCTCAGTTTTGCTGGAACAGCCCCAGTGACTTCCCCACTCCACTCCTTAGACCTCCTCCTACATTAATTAAACAGCTGTGTAGTTGTCATAGTCCAGCAGGTGACTGACTAATTGTGCGGTAAAAGCATAAAATGACTGGTTATCAAAGTGCCTATTGTAAACAGCGACCATAACGAGAAATTGTACACCAAACTCGAAGTCGATATCATGACTTCAAAACTTCGCTTTTTAAGGTGTATCTAAACTTCTGTTTTAGGCTTTAATCATACCATTGGCAAAGACTGAAATGGCTTCAAATCCGTCTCTTGCTGAAGAGGATTTATGCTGTCCTGTGTGTCATGACATTTACAAGAACCCTGTAGTAGTATCATGTAGCCACAGCTTCTGTAAACATTGTATTCAGGAATTCTGGAAGGAGAAAGAAGTCCAGGAGTGCCCAGTGTGCAGGACAAAATCATCAGTCGAAAATCCTGTGTGTAACTTAGTGTTGAAAAACCTGTGTGAAGCCTTTCAACAAGAGAGAAGTAAAGTTTCGACAGGGCGTCATGATCTCTGCAGTCTCCACAGTGAAAACCTCAAACTGTTTTGTCTTAAGGATAAAAAAACCTGTTGTCTGGTTTGCCAAACTTCAAAAATACATAGAGGACATAAATTCTGTCCCATAAATGAAGCTTCACTTGACAATAAGGTAACACCACAATTTAATATTGCATCATTACATGTACAATATAACCAGATAACTACTGTATTTGTGATTTGTTTTTTCATTACAACCAACAAATTTAGTTTTACTATTTTGAAGGAGATACTTAGGTGCACATTGAAGTCCTTAAAAGGTAAACTTAAGTTATATGCTGAAGTTGAAATGGACTTTGGTAAAACAGCAAACCATATCAAGGTGAGAATGATGTTGGCTATAATAAGTTTACTGTTAAGATTTTATTCTATTACTTTATATAGGTGGCCACAATGAAATAGTGAGTATAGTATAAACCCTAAAAAAAAAAGTTCTCTCTCTGTCTAGAGTCAGGCCGAGAATACAGAAAGGCAGATTAAGGGGGAGTTTGAGAAGCTTCACCACTTCCTATGAGATCAAGAAAAGGCAAGGATATCTGCACTTAAGGAGGAAGCAAAGCAGAAGAGTCAGATGATGCAAATGAAGATTGAGGAAATGAGCAGAGCAATTACGTCACTGTCAGACACAATTATAGCCATTGAGGAGGACCTAAAAGCTGATGACGTCTTATTTTTGCAAGTGAGGATCAATTCTTTTTTTTTTCATTGCTAAAAAACGATTTCCTTAAATTATCAAGATAACAGAAAGCAGAACATACTGATTTGTAATCATTGTTTGTCCCACACAGAGCTATGAAGCAACAAGTAAAAGGTAGGTCATTCTCTCTCACTCGCTCTCGCTCGCTCTCTCTCAATTCTCTGTCGTTCCCCTCAAATGGACACCTGTGCTGACTCCAGAATGTTCCACTAGAGCCCAGGTCACAGATCCAGAGAAGGTTGCTGGAGCTCTGGTAGATGTGGCCAAACACTTTGGCAACCTGCTGTTCAGAGTCTGGGGGAAGATGAAGGACATCGTTCCATACGGTATGTTTAAAAACAATACTAGAAAATCTAGTGTATTGAGGTACCACCTGGGAAGGACATTCATATTCTTTTGTCCTTTTACTTCTCAGGAAACGGTTTTAACTCTTAACTCACCAGCACTGGCCTCCTTTGACTAAGACATTATTGCCACTGAAAATGTGTTGTTAGTTTTGGTATGTGAACCCCAAGGGCAAGTGTGAGTAACACCAACCATCCTACATACACATTCATCTAGACATGTGGTCTTGCTGACCCAGCTCTTAATGCATGCATATCTTCCCTGTCTGTTTCTGTTTGCTTGGTCCCTTCAGTTCCTGTGATTCTGGACCCCAACACGGCTAACCCACACCTGCTCCTGTCTGAGGATCTGACAAGTGTGAGATACAGTCCGAAAGCCGAGCAGCTCCCTGATAATCCGGAAAGGTTTGATAAATGCGCATTGGTCCTGGGTTCAGAGGGCTTTTGCTCGGGGACGCACAGGTGGGACATTGACGTGGGAGAGAACAGCAACTGGAGGTTGGGTGTTGTATCAAAATCAGTGGAGAGGAAGGGGGCCATTGGGTTCTGGGATGATGCACTTTGTCTTTGCTTTGCACATGGTTTATTTTTGAAAGGTTACCCAAATCAGCTTCTGTCCCCCATTCAAGTAAAAAACCCGCCCCAGCGTATCAGACTTCAACTGGACTGGGATAGTGGGAAGCTATCAATTTCCAATGCTGCGACTGTCACACAGCTCTACACGTTCAGAACCACTTTTTCAGGAAAAGTATTTCCATTTTTTCAAACTTTCAGTGACCCGCTACCTCTGAAAGTATTGGCAGCTAAACTGTCCACAGTCAGAATCTGAATTTCTCTTCAGATGATCAAGAGATTATCGTATATGTGTGTTTTTAAATTGTGGAATGATTTCTTGATAAGTCTGTTTTAGCTTTAATGAAACATTAAGTTAGTATTTGGCACCAGACCGTGTATTTAAAAAAAAAAGTTTAATGTCTGTTCTCCCAATTTTAATTGCCTCTATCTTTTAGAATAACCTGCTGTTGGTGCACCAATAAACATTTTATAGTTTAAATTTAAAAAATCATTGTCATCTCAACTCATCTGAGGGGTTCCTTTTGTGTAGTTCAAGCTACCTATAAAGTATTAATACTCAAGGTTTGGTTAACCTGCATGACATTGTTTGTGAGGGTCATCCTTAGACTAAAACAACAATCTTAACAGACTAGATAATAATATAGACTAAAATACTCAAGACACTTGCACACATATTATCAATTGGGAATCTAGACAGTGGATCAGTCACAGAAAGGTGGTGGCAGAGCTATGTGAATTCTTTACGGCTCAAGACGGAGCGTTGTAGAAAGGTCTGTCACTCTGGTCAAGTGCCGACAAGTAAACTGTCCTGGTAAGGGGCCAGTGACCCGCCAAGCGAAGACGGGAGAGAAGAGGACAGATGGCTCTCAGGAGGGGTTTAAAAAAAAAAAAAGGCAAAATAGTTCAGGTGTTGCTGTGTGCAAGGTTTGTTTAATTTATGTTTTATTTTATCATTTTTATTAAATCAGCCTTGTTATCTTGTGACGGGCTATGAAAAAGCAGTCTAAAAGATATCAGGACAGCACATTATTTCCTCTGATTATCCTTTATTGATCAAACTACAACAGTTGGTCCATGGACAAACCGCCTCCATAGCTCATTTCATAGCTTGCAGGATACATTTATGACCAGAGAACACATTTCACACTGCTACAGATTGACAGAACTGCCATATCAAAATGTAAGATATCTATGTACTGTCATGCTGAGTGTTTTTGAATCAGCAGTGGTGACATACGATGCTATTACTGCTGCTAGTGTGGTTTATTTGATAAATAATGGCCTATATACTGTATGTTCCTGTGGACGGACAGCATTCCATAAGTTTCGTCCTACTATAGTAACAGTTGGTTCTGTAAAATACAGTTAAGATGAAACTAAGCCTTATATTGTCTGGCCCAGCTCATGACACATATAAGACAGTGAAATATGGTAGTACTTGGTAAAAAATAAAATAAAAACAACGTTTATGCATTGATACTTTCACCAATCCTCATAGCACAATTCCTTACTTGTACATATGTTTATTAGTTGTGCAATATCTGAAGATAGTAAACGGCTATAATCATATAGAGATCTTATTGTATCTACAGCTTTGTATATCCTTTTGGTTTATGAGGATTAGCATAGTCATCCTGGACATAATAGTATTTAATGATTACATTGAATATAAAAAAGACCTCACCAGAGAGACACGCCTGTACATAATCTGTTTTTGTTTTAGACATAGCTGTAGTAACTTCAAGTTCTCGTGTTCACATTTTCACCCGTCTGCACTCCTATCTGCGTTCCGGCAAAACATTTAGCTTCCCGCTGGCAGTCTTAACCCACTTTTGTTGCTGGGGGACCCGTGGCCCCCCTATGTCCACACACTCGACCTTCAGAGAAACCGCGACGTTCACAGAACCGCATCCTTCCTTGCCCTCAGAGGAGCAGACTTGTGCAGCATAATTCCTTGAACAGTCATTCGTATTGAGAGCTTGCCGTTAGCGCCCACGCAGCTAACCATTGTTGTGCTAGTTGATAGAACCCCCCTACCCCCCTTCCCCCCTAGTCTGGCTGGTCCGTAAAAGCCCGTTTCACAGTAAGTCCCAAGCAGCAGTCTTGTCCTGGGGCAGGGTGAGAGACCCCAGATGCACTGAAGGATGCACAATGGTGGAGAACATTCACTCCAGCCAGATGCTAGACCAGTAGTTTCCAACACTCTTGTTTCCATAAGACACCTCAAGATCTTGAAAACATTTCCAGCAATACTCCACTTTCGAGTAGCCCACCTATGTCCCCTAACCCACTAAATGGGGATACGTTGTGCTAGCCGAAGAATAAACTTATGATAGCATGCAGCTAATACAGCTATTCAGAGTCTTCTAGGTATTTCCACTGTAGTTTTGGAAGGAAAATATACTGTGTTGAATCTGGTTGTATAGCAGATATACAGCTTTGAAACACATCCAAGCCATGTTAAGCTAACGCGCCAAACCATGTTCGCATGGTTTTTCTTTTGGCTTCAGTCGCTGTCCTGCCCAGGTGTTTAGCATGTGGCTGGGGTCAAGGCCGTAGCCCACTATGGCCCTTCATTGCCTCAAGTCCTGTCCTTGATCTTGAGGTCCTGACCCCACTATGGGATAGAAGCTGGGAGATCTAGAGGTCATACTTCTACAGAGAACTGGATTTCCAAATGCAGGCCAATGAAAAGGGAAAAAAGTATCCCAGCAAAGTCGTGCCATACCTGACGCAGGCTAGGTATAAACAACAGACAAATGCCAAGGCGGGATTTTTTTTGTGGAGGAGACTTTTTTCCCCTCTTTCATCCACTTGCACAGCCTCTCCCCCCACCCATGTCTTTCTCTCCACCTTCTGTCCATCACAGGCTGTTTTTGTCCGGCAGCTCAGCCTCCGGGCTGCGAGGGAAGTAGACGGTGGCTTTGTGCTCCTCGTAGCGGTCGATGTGCTTGAGGTGGACCACCATGTGCAGCGCGTAGGCCAGGACCAGCAGCAGGATGAAGGAGGTCACTAGCCCCATGAGGATGGCCGGCGTCAGGAAGGTGGCGCAGTCGCTGGCCGACGCAAACTTGTCCGACAGCACGTTGAAGGCCTGGATCTAAAGGAGAACGAGGAGAGGACAGAACGAGGAGATTAAGGGCTGAGCTAAAATAAGGGCTGTAAGGCTGGCGCTGGCAGTCTATGTGGGTTTAACGGACAGACGGATGCATGGACAGATGGGTGGAGTGAGTTGGTTGGGAACGCATTGTACAGACACGCCAGTGGACCCTCTGACGGAGAGCCAAAGCACATTGATTGACAAGTGAAAAACTTTGACTACCAGACGGCTGAATCACAACACACTGACATAATTATATAGAGGAAGCAGGCTGTAGATGTATATAGGCTGGCAAAAAAACGAATCAACTGACACCATCAACAAATAACAGGGCAAGGGACATAGACCACAATGGCTCCTCCAACCCACTGTGTTATACCTGGAAGTCAGTGAAGGTGATGTGCCAGTTGGCCGAGGTGTCACTGGGTGAGCTAGGCACCAGAAGGGTGTCATATTTGTGCAGGCTGCTGATGTGCTGGCAGTGGTAGGAAGAGGTGGCCGGGGCGTACACCTCGCTGGCGTTGAACGTGGCTTCCTGGGTCCAGTTGTAGTGGATGTGAACACTGTCCAGGGTGAACCAGTTCTGGCCGGCCGACTCGTAGAAGGTGTTGGACATCTGAAGCCTGGGGAACAGGGAGAGAGGCTGGGTTTACAACACCACATTAAGGCCTGGGGATTAGGTTAAATAATTAGAAATTCCACAGATGATCGTAGTATTTGATTGAGTATTGGAATCAGATACTGATACGATATACAACGTGCGCACCCATGGCCAAGATTTCCACAAGATTTTATGTAACATTTTCTCAGCCCCCCTTTCACTTGGCCTGACTCCCTCTTACCCCCCCTCATAAAATTTTCTGTACACGGCACTGGCTGCACACGCTATTTGTTCATAGAGCCTGTCCTAACAAAACGACAGATATAAAGAGCCATGTTGATGTGATGGTGATATCTTTAATTAAAGTATACCTTATGACCAGTCCTCGTAAGTCCTCCACGTCACCAAACCTCAAAGAGAGCCTGTGCAACAACAAAAACCCAACAGATGTCAAACACGTTCAGTCGTAGCCTACATAAGTCCCTTAGCACTGTCTAGTGGAACTAGACGTCCATTGGTTATATCATCAATGTGTTCAGACTCACGTGGCTTTTTCCTTGGTGCAGATGGAACCCTTGGTGTCCACGGGGGAGTTGGGGCCGAAGATCCTCTCCGTCAGATCTACAAAGGTGTGGTTCCTGTAGCGTATGGCCAGGCGTTTGGCCTTGAACAGGATGCACGTCTTCCCATTGTAGGATACACTCAGAGGGCCATAAGGCCCCAGGAGAGACTGGAGCAGCCTCCGGTTGCTGTTGGGTTGTCCGTGGTGCCACCCAAAAGGCTGCAGAGAGAGGACATGTGTGCACAGGGGAAAACAAAATAGAGACCAAAGAGGTTACAATTTCAACATGAATATTGTTATTCTGTTGAATGAGTGCAGTAAAAATGTCAGAATTACTTATACACTTTAATTCCATCGTTTCTCATGGTGAATAGCTTCTAGATCTAGTTATCTCCACTAGAGGGTGCTGTAATACTGAAGCAGTGACAGCATGAGGACAACCAATGACTAACTAATATAGACTGCAGGAATCAACTTGACGGAGGGAAACTATCGTTCACAGTTGGACGCGCGCAGTGTCATGAGCTTTACTCATACAAATGTAAGCTACTCACTTGCAGTATTCTTGTAAGCGGGTTTTCCTCTTCTGGAGTCAAAAAGACCTCCTCACCCTCTAAACCCAATCCTTCCATACCTGCAACAGACAAATCCAAATGAAAATGTTTTACCAATGTAGACAACACGCAAAGTAATGTAAAAAAAAGGGTCAAAACCAGTAGTAGCCTACTGCTGTTATGTTCCGCAAACTGCGTTATTATGTTCCGCATATCGTTATTATTTTTGCGATACAACCATTTAAGTTAGTTTTTTGGGGTTATCGATCAAAAAATAATTGAACCATTGAAAAATTGTCACAATTGAAGCAATAACGTTAAATTATTTTACACCCTCTGTGCAACTGATTGAAGCAAGAAAACGTGACTCCAAAGTGTGCTGTGGCAGACGTGTTTCTGAACCCCTGCATTGATATCCCCATGACAGGTTTGATTGAATCAGGTCTTTAGTGTCACTTCAAATATGAGACTTGTGCTGCTTACTTGATCTGACTCTCACGGCTTGATGGGGGTCCTCTCGGCTGTAGGGAAGGCAAGACGAAATAAAAGGACATAAAGATAGAGGTCAGTTAAATTGCTCAAATATAGAAAGGCCTAGGCGTGCAGTATATGTTTTACTTTGTTAAAATGTACAAAACGTAAATATATATATATATATATATATATATATATATATATATATATATATATATATATATATATATATATATATATATATACATACAGTACTGTGCAAAAGTTTTAGGCAGGTGTGAAGAAGTCTTTAAAGTTATAAAAATATAAATGTGAATAATATATTTTTTTTATCAATTCATGAAATACAAAGTGAGGGAAAACTAAATCGTTATCAAAACAACATTTGGGCTGACCACCCTTCGCCTTCAAAACAGCATCCCCTGCCTAAAATTGATGCACAGTACTGTATATATATATATACAAGCAATATATAGGTGAAATCAATGAATTAGCCATTTGCCTTTACTGGCATTTATTATGAAATATATGTCCAGTGCACATGTCTTGGAAATAAATTGTAGTTTCGAGAAAAGGTATCTTTAAGAAAATATCTCACTAGCCCTGCATAAATCCCAATACAGAGCCTAGCAGGGAAGATATGTCAGCAATTTAAGAATATAGAGCAAACAAGCTATCCCATTCCCAGAGTAACGCAAAGACAACTTATAGAGGCTGCAGGTTTAATACTGTGGCAGGAAGGCACGTTTTTACTATACTTATTGAAGTTATTTCATCACTTGAGTCTCGAATGTCCTTCGAGAAACATCAAATAGAGGCAGCTCTGCTTCCAAGACCCTTTTATTGCCATGGTAACAACATAGACATTATTCCTTAACAGTGACCTACATACCCAGAAAAATAGGTGGACAGACAGTAGGATTGGTCACTCTTTTTCCTGCTGTAAGCTCATTCAATTAGTCTGCCCTGGCCACTTCTCGGTAGGAAAGCATGACTGTTCCTTGGCACCAGACTTCTGGTGGCTAATCCTTGCCCGATCCTTGTCACCAGCTATTCAACAACGCAATGTCATCAAAGGGCTTACCCTGCGATCCACCTCCTCCCCGCATCCTTAGGCCCTACCTTGGCTGGTTATTGAGAGGCCGGGTCACTGATGTTAGGGAGGTAGCATGCAGCAGTGGAAACGTGGGTAGGTTAATCTTTTACACATTTGGACTGGACAGTAATCAGATTATGGAGACTGTGACCTTTCAAAAACCATCCTAAAACTTGTGGGAGTGGGTGTGTGGGAAATAGGCCAGAATATTGAACTCTCTTTGGGTGCAAAGCCATGGGGTCAACCACCTGTGGCTGTGAAAGGCGTGCGACTACCTACTATGGACAAAGGTTTTCCTACCGTGTACCTTTGGTTCTACTCTACCACTCAACTCCGACAACTCTACAAACAAAAAAACGAAATTGAAAAGATGAAAGAAAGTTTTTAGTTTTTTTTAAATGTGCAGGGATGAAGGTAACGATTCCATCGTGAATCGCAATATTTTGTTTGTCGCTGAGGGGGACCCTCCAAATGAATGAACCGCGTAAAAACTAGTTCTGGTTGTGTAGGTACGTCCTCCACCTTGAGTGAATAGTTTCTAGTCCAGGTCATGCCTGAGTTTGAGAACCAGTGTGGCCAGTCCACCTGCCCAATAGATTAGGATTAATAGTGACCCCTGGGGAGACAACAACCCCGGTGGACGCAGGGGGCCAGGGCAGCGCGGTCACGGCAATCACAGGCAGGAGATGAAGAGATTACTCGGTGGAGATGTCAGCATGCCAACGGCTTTAGAAGACCAACGCTGGGTAAGCGTGATTTAAGGAGCTAAGGGGCAGCCTAATGAGTTACCTTGTGTGTTCTCCCCGGTTGAATGCCCTCTGACTTGACTGGTGTCCTTGCTATCCAACTTCAGGTGCTCGGTCATGTTGCTCACATGGTTTGTTTTGTCGGACTGTCCTAGGACCTCGATGTTTTGTTTTAATCCAGCAAATAATAAATCATATAGATTGTAGGCATTATGGGACCACAATCTCTGCTAGTTGTTCTTAAACGTTACAAGCAGAAGGACCCCCATACCCATTTATATTTATGTAAAAAATAAAGTATACAAATAATGTGTATGATTTGCTTGAAACAACATTATTTTATGTACACTACATTTTATACAGTTTATTGAAATTTACAGTTTAGGTGGCCCCATAAAGTGCTTACTTGTTCCCATGAAGTACTTTTTCTTCACAGCTATATATTAAGCTACCGTGTCCTCCCTTCATGTAAAGCCACCATAATGAGTGCTGGCCTGATTAAAACCACGACATGTGCCCTCCAGGGATTGATGACATCAAGGGAGTGCAGGGGTTGCCTTGTGTTTTGGAGTGATTGATAACCGTTTACTGAATTACAGAGATCTCTCCAGCCTATGCTGCTAGTTGTGTTGTGTTGCGTGTGTGTGTGTGTGTGTGTGTGTGTGTGTGTGTGTGTGTTTGTGAGTGAATACATTTGTGCATTTGGGCAAAAGACGCAGGAGTATGTGCTTTTGTGCGTGCGGCCGGTGCATGTGTTGTTGACAGTGTGTTGTATGTGTGAACTTGAATAGGGAGAGAGCGTGCGAGAGACAGGCAGATAGAGCTTGAGCTCCAGGAGTGCCTGTGGCCGCTGGCAAGAACAAGCAGAGCAAAGGCTTCCCTAGCGTGGCAGCCATGAGGGCAAGGTGGATGTTTGTGACTTATCGCCTGCATCTGGCACCCTCAATGGCCAACATGGAATAAATAAAGCCATAACATCACGACATGTCAATAAAGCCTGCAACATAACCGCCCCTCTGATTTACAGCCAATAAGCATATTTATCTATTCCAGTAAATAAACACAGTTTGATTATAGCTCCAGCAAATTAACATGCTTGTTTTAACCTCAACCACTTTAATCAAAACTGGACCAATTAGGTCCCGACAGTCACTTTCTGCCCTCTAAATAAAACAATTACACATACAATAACACACTCACTTGTACATTACACACACGCACGACATAAACTCACACATTCTCCTCATTCTCCTCTCGCATCCATCCAGGTCTCAGCTGGCTTGAAGAGGCTGGAGGAGTTTTTGTTTCAGTGGGCTCGCGTGCATGTGCGTGTGTGCGTACGTGCGTGTGCTAACTAGGTAAGCCCAGCCGTTTGTTACTGTGCCAGTTTAGCGAGGTCAGCAACCAGGGACTGCTGCGGCCCTGTCGTTGGCTCCGCCTGTCACACGGTGCCCGGGTGCTGCTGAACAGGCCCTTTATATAATCAGTGCTATGCCAGAGCCACTCCTTGGCTCATACTTTTGTGCGTACCCCCACACCCCACACACACACACACACACACACACACACACACACACACACGTATGAACACACACAGACTTGTTTTTGTTTCGCTCTTGTGGAAGGGGACACACACGTGTAGGCGATGTGGTGCGATACGCACGCACGTATACACATGCTTACTTACACAGGGAGAAATGCATCTTCCACACAAGCCCAGACGACTATACAAACCTGCACATGGATGTATATTCAGGTGTAGTCAAATGGCAAATGGATACCCGACTCACTGCATGCACTCTCACACATAGACACGCGCGCACGCAGGCACGCACACACACACACACACACGCGCTGCTGCGCAGAGAGGTGTGGTTCCACTCACACTGTAAACAAGACCTCTCTGCCCAGTGCCTCGGTGTCTGCTGGGCCTGGACTATTAGACAGCATACATGGCTCCTCCCCTGCCTCTCTAGGATTACTTCTAAATCTCCAAGCTGCTACCATTCCTCCACACAGCAAAACAATGGCTGAGCCACTGTCCGGTCTATCTGGACCCAGCACGCCTTATTCCCACACGGCTAGCAGGTGCCGGCCTATTATTAGATTACAGTGGACCTTTTCGAAGAGATTAAGACTTGAGTGTGCACGTTGCAGCCATTTTGTCTAGGCTGGTGACCGCGGGGGTCAGTCCCGGGATGCGTTTAAAGCTCCCTTGAACTTCAGGAGATCAAGTGACATGAACATGCTGCTTCTCATAGGCACAAGCCTGGCCTCTCGTTCTGCTCCCTGCTCACTGGTAGGCTGTGGGGCATGGAAATGACTCATACATAATGCATAGACCGTCATACATTATGCATATGTTAAGAATGACTTCATGTCACACCTGCCTAAAAAAAGCAACATTTTGTGTTCCAAACTTCAGTAAAATGAACTGATTTATTTTGAGAACGGATCGCATTCAAGCCGAATTTATAGAATGAGTGACATGAGTGTTTGATATGAATTTCTTAAAAAAAAAAATAGGATGTCTGTTTTTATTTTGTGGTTATTGTAATCTGAGCACTGGAGACATGTTTTGATTTGATAACTTGATCTATTTGAGTAAAAATAAAATTAGTGAGCCAGTGTTTGCTAGTGTAGACAATAGCGGAAGGTTTCTGAGATGACCAGAATATCAAATGACAATTATTAATTAGTTGTTTTCTAACTTGGTTTAGGAAAACATTTTCCTTCTCCACTTGGATTTCAAATCATTGCATTTGATAAATTGTGCTGCATGATATCATATAGTTTAAAAACTTACAAGTTTGCTTTTTGCAAGGATATTTCAGATTACTGTTGCTCCACAACTGTGATGAGCTTTAGCGAAACCCTCGTTAACATTATAATTTACTGAGGATTAGACTGTCTCTAGCTACCATATTACCTTTCATCTTACCTCTACCTCATAAAATACACTTCTTAAATGGAAGGCTGATCTTATATAACAGTGTCAGAGTGTAGCCGAAATGATGACTGGAAAAGTTATTGATGTTGTACTTGAATGCTCTTAGGGAATTGGCCAGGTTTGAAACATACAATTCAAACTGTAAAACCTCTCAAATTAAGGCAGTTTTGAATGGGAGTGTGTAAAACCCCCTCAAAAAACAAGTGAATAGAAGAAATGGTTTAGGCAATAAATTGAGCATAAATAGAAATACTGCTCTAGATTACTAAATCATAAAATTTGCCAGAACAATAGAAGGATGGTGAACATACAGTATATCTGGTGTTAAGCTCAATATGTATATAAACAAGATCAGAATGACAGGCAACGATATTCTCAATTTACTAGAATGAATTGTCCCAAAAGATTGGCACTCGCTTTCTAGGGCTATTCCAAGTCAAAGTGCGTAGCAAGTGCAAATTAGTATCCTAATACTAAGCACAGTGCATTCTCGTCTTGCGACAGAAAACAAGCAGACAGGCTAAACATTCATTTGAAGGGAATAGTTTACTGCAATTCGTTAACTGACATTTCAAAGGTACAATTCCATAGCAAGTGTAAATGGTAGAACCTAGTTTGAGCCATAGAAAAGGCCCCAGTGTTTATAATAGGTTGAACGTCAGATACTGTACACGGCCCAATATCCTGCACCTTACAAAACCAAAGTTTGTAGTTACTTATATGAACCACGCCTTTCCAATATATCTCTATCTGTGGTCGTGATTAAGTGTTGTTGACTATGGGCCAGATGCTACCTCTGCCTTCGGATTCACTCCTGTTTGGGAGTTTGGGAGATGGAATATCTCATCCAGATTTGATCCGCAGGACCGCATGTGCCTCATGCAGACATGGCCGGGTAGAATTCCCTTTCGCTCCCTTTGTTTGTTCCATCTCTTTCTCTCTCTCTCTCTCACACACACACACTTTCTTCCCTCTCTTTCTCCTTCTTTCTAGATGCATTTGTCAACAGACCCCACAGGACCGTCCCTGATGCGTCCTCTCCTCTCCCCTGTTCGCCTCTCTCGACTGTCCCAAAACCTTGTTTACCTTCTCTCTGTTCTGCCGTACCTCCCTCCTCCCCTCGTCTCTCCTCCCCGTCCCTCTCTTGCGGGCCTTCACCGTCCCAGCCCCGCACCCCCCACCCCCCTTCGGCCAGGCGGTCGACACTACAGTATAAACATAACAACTGCCCCGCGATCGATGAGCAACGTCTGAAGAATTCCGACCTAAACCAGCCCCTCGGTGCGTGGCACGGCAACACATTCTGATACACCGCCACTGTCTGACGCCGGAGAGATAGACAGGAAAAAGCCCCGAGACCGTCCTAGCCCATCAGCATCCCTGCCAGCATTCTCCAACACCCTATCTTCCCCCTGCTACTCCCCCACTCCTCCTCCTCCTCCTCTCCCACATCTCCCTCACAAAAACAAAGGTGGCCGTACCTTCTGTCCAGGATTTCAGGCACATTGTCGTACCGCAGTCCGGGCTGCGTGTCATCATCGAAGGAGAGGCCGGGCTGGCTGACAGCAGACAGCAGGGCCAGGGAGAGGAGCAGGAACGCGTGTGCAGCCATTGAGACAATAAGAGGAGACTGCCACTGGTGAGCTCCGCTTCATAATCTGCTCAGTTAGCATCGCCGGGCTCCCAGCTCTCTGAGTGGCAGCCGCGGCAGCCAACCGGCGGGCTGGAGAGACGATCCGCGTGCGTCACTGTCCCCCTCACTGTGCCCCTCCCTCCCTTCCTCCCACCCTCCCTCCTTCTCTCTCCCTGCCTGCCTCCTCTGTCATCCTCCCTCTCTCGCCGCTGAACCACCCACCCTCCTTCCCACCTCCACTCTGGTGCTCTCTGTCTCTCTCTTTCTCTCTCTCTCTCTTTCATGCACACATAGCTGCAGGCACACCCTAAGTATAGACATCAGCTTATTCTGTTCCCCACAACATTCCGTCCTACCTATGCCATCACAACAAGAAGCAAACACACACAAACAAACACACACACATGACACACACACACACACACAAAATCACCTGCATATGTCAAGGTCAGGTTGAGTAGGAGGAGAGAATGTTGGCCATTTTACATAGAGTGGGGGAGGCGAGGTGATGGTGGGGGTGGGTGGGGGGGCATGGGGGTGAAAGCCATGACTACATGACCTAGATCCGCAGTCCGATGCTGCCACATTAGCGGATCTAATTCACTTGATCTATGTGTTGTGGTGAGCAGAGGGGGCCCGGGGCAAAGGAAATTGTCCACTGAGGCCGCAAATGTGTGAGGCAGGAACAGCTGAACAGCTCTCTGGAGGAGACGTGGAGGGTCCAGCGTTGATGACCCGCGTGACGGATGCCATTTCCAGCCTGTTTCCTCCGCCGCACTGAGACGCCTGGAGATGGAGACACCACCGCCGTGATTTCCTCCACTCCCGTCCCCCGGGACTTGATTCAATTATGCTCCCAGTGGCACGGCACATTAACACCGCTCACATCATGGGATGATGACCCACTGTCGCGCTGGATTTTCACATCAACTCAAGGCAACACTTCACATCCGGTGGGCCCGTCAATGCCTTGTCCTTTTCGCCACGGTCAGTGGCTTGACTCCAACAGGGGAAGTCGACTGTGATGCAAAGTTTCGGTGGCAACAAAAGCGGCAATAATGTAGAGACATGTTGGAAAACCCAAGATGCGTTAAAAACAAATTGTAGTAATAAAAGCAAAGATGGCTTTGCGCCTATGAGGTCATCAGTTTATTTGTGCGGCCTGCTGATTTACCTGGTGGAGGAAATACCTCTAAACTCTCACACCTTTATGTGGCATTGTGTCAATACTAGATAAACCGCTTGATAGTTTTCCCGAAACCTATTTTAAGTGGCGTTTCTTCTAAACGTTCTTACTTTTAATCCTTCTGTGATTAAGACGGTTCTACCCCCTGTCCGCTTTATAGAGCACTTGGTAAACACACTTGGCCTGTGTGTTAGTATCTGCCTATATTTATATGTACATGTGCTTGTGTTTCGTGTGTATGTAAGTGTGTGTAAATGTATGTGTGTGTGTGTGTGTGTGTGTGGGGGGGGGGGGGGGGTAGATTTTTCTGCATTGTCCAGGGGAAGTCACGGCTGTCTCTTCTGAAGGAGCTAACAGGAGGCGACTAGAGGCTGTCTCAGCCCTCTTTGTGTGCCCAGTGTACCGTCACGTCAACAGGCCACGGTGACACTCAGCCCACTGGAGCTAGTAGTAGTCTGTCAGTACTGCAAATGCACCAATATTTGGAGAGTTGTATTTTTGTCAAAATGCGTTACGCCCATTATAGTCGTATCAACGGTTGATCTCTCATTGTGGTGCAAAACTCCTATATAGTTGTTACCCAAGACTTTGTAGTAGTGTGCTTCATGTGCGCTTTAGTGTGTTACAAAGGGAATTTGTTGAGGTGTTCAATTCTGTCAGCTTCTTTTTTTCTGTGAATTTTGTGAACACAAAAACTGTCTCTTTTGCTGGAGTTGCAATTGTTCTACTTTCTTTTTTCAAAATAGTTTTCACCCTAATCCAGCAACTAGAATCAACAACCTTTAACCAATGGTAACTCAACCAGGGAAATATGCGGCTCCCTGTCCTCACATCAGCAGCATACTAAGCATGCTCTCCCCGTTTCTCTTTGCTGCTGTACGATTTCCCAATGGCTTGATAAAACCATCCGCTGTCATTGGCCCCATTGTGTGCAACACCATGGTATCCTATAGGATTATGAAACGGATCGAACATATAAGGCAGCGGTTGCGTCTACTTATAAGGATGATGTCATGCCTCTCTTTAATCCTGCGTTTTATGCCAACAGAGAACATTGAGGATTTCCATGCAGTGACGGTGACGTAATGGCCCACCGTAGATACAGATTAGACCTCCATGTCTTAATGGCAACAACAGCTACATTAGCTGCACACTGTGTCACACCAGTTATTCTTCCTCTCTCTCCTCAACGATGGAGTAAATTCCAGCTTTCTTTCATGGTGTCTCTTACAATACTAAAGCAATTCAGTTCCATACCAAAATAGATCCCTCCCCCTTTATGGGTTTGGGTTGGCGATCTACATGCTACAGTGGGCAGAGAGGCTAATGGATGCATCCCTGTATGATTCATAAGTCCTTGCGGGCCTGCGTGGCCCTCGAGTGCCGTGGGCGGCACAGCTCTTAGGATTCTCCAACACAGCAGCCCTCTCAAACTACTCAAGCGGCTGTGAGACGTGTCCTCACACCAGCTTGAAGCGTGCAACATTTATCAGCAGATACGTATAAAAAAAACAAGCAGGAGAACTCTGATCGGGTGTTTTATTGGTATGTTTTATTTCCGTTATACACCGGTCCGCACAGTCTGCCAAGGTTGGCTTTTCCAACGGTCTCCCGCTCTCTGACACACACACACACACACACACACGCACAAGCGCGCAAAAAAGAGGTGGGAGCAAATCAATCATGCTGTCATGTCACAGGCCGGAGACCGGGAGATAAGTCAACCCCAGAGGGCAACATGTGCGTCTTCTTCACCATATTATAATCCCCGTCGTTGAGGATTTCATGATATCAAATATATGAATGATATCAACTGAACTCAGCAGGCAATCAAGTCACAAGGAAAAGTCATGTCTTTCTGCTTTGATGACGCAGGCCTATAGAGGGATCGCTTTGCCATCATGATCACGGCCACATTCTAATACGATGTTCCTACGAGGATGTTACCAGAGTGAACCTGTTTTCAATATTACTATTATCACATTTCTCGAATAAGACTTCGGAGACTGTTGTCTACACGTCAAGCTATCACATCACCTGATACATCTGTTAAAAAACTATCTTATTTATGAAATATAAAACTATATTCAGGTAAACCCACTCCTTGCTATCAACACTTACTAGCCTGCTAGCTATGTCTACACAATTCCCTTGTTAAGTCTTCAATGTGTATTGACCACACGGCCCCTGATGCGCCCAACCAATCTGAAGCCTACTTAAAAATGTAGATATATGTATTATCTCTAACATATGCATGTGAATCCATATAACATAGGGTGGCGCTCTCCAAGAGACACCTTTTCCTTTACATGATGCAAGTTCTGACAGCAGTGTTTACTATTCATTTCATGTACAACATCTATCCAATGCAAAAATGTGTCCTCAAGATCCAGAACCTATACGTTCCCAGTTTATACCACTAGAGGGCAATACTTTACACAATCCTGTTAGCTACTGAATGGAACGCTTTAGTGCTGAACATTATATGCAACTGTGTTTAAATAAAGCGAAACGTTAAACAAGGACCTGGTCTTCATCGTGAGGCACAATGTTTGCCATAAACAAGATATGGACATGGATATGTTCAAAGAAAAAAAATGATTCAATCACCTATTCTACACTCCTTAGCAAAACAAATCAAACTTAATAAATAATTTGCTCAATATTACACAGGAATACTGTACCGTTAGCTTTAACATTTTCAATAAATCTATAAATTACATTCAAATGACTCTCTACAATATATTGCCTGTAAATAATAGAAATAAAACCGAGTTAGTTTTGCATTGATTGATTAATAAATGAAGTCATAACATAATAATTCTAGCTATTTTTTCAAGATATTAGTCATGGAGTCATGGAGTTTCAACCACACTTCACACACATAGCAGCAGGAAATACAGTATATTACAAGATTCCTCAAAACCAATAGAAATCTCAAATCAACTGAAACACATGTCAAACTATACATATGTATATGAGAATGTACAATACATTCCTGATGGCTGATATGAAAACAAACCGGTTTTCTGTGAGAAATCAACGACAGGTACAGTCCCTCTACTAAAGATACAGTAGATGTGCAGCCCTCAGTAAAAGCCCTAGAGAAAGTGACATTCTCCTAAAAGAATGTCTCACCTTCTTGCCTCCTTCCCCCAGACACAGTCCAACCCAACAAAGGAGGCAAGGTACCTTTGCCATATAAACACGCACCCGTTATATGAACTACAGACAGGCGCCCTATAGAAAACCTCTGAATTACAGTAGAAAAGCTGACCTAGTGTCATACACAGTGCGTAATCATGAACGAGAACCTTGTCGTGTCCAAACACAATCATAAACTGGCGTGTTAAGGTGCACGTCAACGATATTGAATTGATGCTGATTTATTTTTTCCAACGTGAGCTCAGCTAGAAACGAAACATCACCGATAGCATTGCTAACACAAGCCTAATGATTTAAAGAGAAATGTTTTTTCAATCTAGACTTCCAACTCATAACCGAGCCCAGGCGGGTACCATGATAAACATGTGAGGCGGTCGCTAACACAGCTCTCACCTTTGTTTGAATTGATTGTCTTAAAAATGAAAAAGAAAATCTGAGAGGCACCAGATAAAGAGACGGACACTTAATAGACGGACACTTCCAACCAACGAGTAAACAAATAAACAGGTTCTCTATATAAATATAAATTCTACAGTCATTGGATACGTGTCGAGCTGGAGAGCGCTGATCACACGGACATACAAAACCACGCTCCGGGTGGGGGGGGGGGGGTTCTCTCGTCAGTACTGCTCTGGGATCTGCCAGTCTCTCACCAATAGGAGGGAGAGACGGCGGAACAGACCGTAGGGCAGTAGCTGCCGAGCAACTTCCGCCCGCTCTGTCGCGTGGGCTTGAGAGAGAGAAGGCACGAACACTCTAAACGCACCACACGGTGGGGCGGACTAACAGCAGCAGTTTTCGGGAGCGGATTGGTTGAGGCTGAAGCCAGACGTCAACTCAGACAGGATTGGCTGAGAGCGGCAGAGGCCTGGCAGCGTATTGGTCACCTGCAAACATCTGTCATCCAAAGAGACATAATTGTACTGTAGTTTAGCAGAGTGCACGGGTATGATATGAGCGCAGAAAGTCTCTTTCTTTCTTAACCTGGTAATGAATGTTTGCCACTGAATTCTTGGTCCATAGGCAGCCATGTCGAGACAACACGATTGACAGACTATTTACAATCATATCCACTACTGTTTTGAGGCTGGTTAGATTTAGAGTTCAACATGATAAGCTACAGTCACCCATCTAGCTTTGCTGCTCCTTTCGCTTACTAAGAACAAGAAGAAGAACCAACGGTTCCCGGTGCATCCCTGTGGTCTAAAGTGACTCCCATCTCTGTTCCCCATGTCTCCTTTCGTCGGTCTTATTTTTACAGGGACGCGTCGCTTCTCTCGTCCCCTCTCATCCTCCGACGCCGGCTTTCTCCTCCGCGGTGCGATTGGCTGGCTTCGGCGTCCCAGGGTCCGTGTGTTCCCCAGCGGGCTTGGTCGGCGTGACGTCGAGGGGCGACGCCTCTTTGCTACCGGCCGGCCGTCGCCTGGAGGAGGAGGAGGCGGCGGCGGCGTGGGGGGCGCCCGCCCTCTGGAGGCCGTGCTTGGGGAGGGAGGGGGTGGACCTCCTGGGAGGGGGCAGCTTCCTGAGGGGCAGCCGGGGGTCCTCCCCGATGTTGACCGTCAGGTTGGTGTACAGCGGCTCCAGCTCTTTGGAGAGCAGCTCGTAGCTCAGCGAGTTGAGGCCGTCGGCGTGCCAGTTGAGCCGCGTCCGCTTCAGCAGGTCGAACCTGCGGGGTCAGGGAGAGAGATGGTCAGGGAGAGAGGTGTGTGCTGATGGTGAGTGGCCGATGATAAAAGAGAGAGAGAGAGTTAAACGACGTTTTCAAACATTTGTCAGTTCTCCGTACCTGCGTGGGTTCTGCTCGTTGCCTCGGTCCCCTTTGTGCTTGATCATCTTGTAATGGCCGATGGCCACCGGGGGGCGCACTATCTTCATGCCAGACAAACGCACTCTGGACACACAGAACAAGAGAGGGACGTGAAACTTAACATGACATTCTGACCAATCATTTTGCACACAATGTATGAAGCTAGTTTGTACTATATTTTGAATTCACTCATTCAAGACATACAGAAAATATCTAAGCTAATTGCTTTACTATATGTTCTCACATTCATTATACATGCGACAAACATTCCTGTAAACTAGAGCAACTACAGGTTTCCAGACCGGATCTGTCAACACTAGCACTCCTCGCAGGGAGCGGAGGGGAAATATCTACACAACATTCCGGATCCGTAGCCGGAAGTCCAGGCACGCTGCCCAATGAACTCAGCTAAGATACTCACAGAGACCGCCTTTCCCATCACTGTGGGGAGACAGAGGAGAGCAGCATGGAGGGACACAACATGCCATGGCAGTGAGAATGGGGATGAGGAGGTGGAGAGGACAGTGGCGGAAACCAAGCAGAGAAATGAAAACACTCACAGAGAACATGCACGGGGGGAGGAGGGGGGGATTGTATAAGGGGAGAAAACGGAGTGACAGGCAGACGGCAGACATACTAGATCATGGACAAGTGACTCCCAAACACTGGCTAACCCACCCACCCACCCACCCACTCATCCAGACAGACACACACACACACACACACACACACACACACACACACCCAGACACACTCACACACATACACACATTCTCACACTTACACACTCACACTTAACACACATCCACCCACCCAGACACACACACACACACACACACACACACACACACACACACACACACACACACTCTCCCCTCTATGTGCACATTTAACATGCAGGCAGTGTGTTGGATGTGGCCATGGGCCTCCTCACCGGGCAGCGATGTCGTCGTCCTCGCCCCCCCAGCCCCAGTAGAGGTTAGGGAAGCCGTTCATCTTCAGGTACTGGTCGGGGGTCACCGCCGACACCCCGCCAAAATACTGGGGATACGGCAGCCTGGGAGGAACAATTCACAAAACAAACTCTACCTCAAGGATTTTGCGTTTCGTGAAAAAGGCGAGGCGCTACTACAAGCACATGTCATGTCAACTTATTCAGTTCTATACATATCTCCCTACACACACACACCTGTATCTAAACTTGTCCATGGCCACGGACAGGTGCGTGGGGAACTGCTTGTGGCAGGTGTACGTGTTGTGGTCGTTCTCGGGCAGCAGGTCGACGTCGTGAAGGAAGATGCAGCTCCAGTCCTCATCTCGCAGGGCCTCGCGGACGCCCACGTTCAGCAGCTTGGCCCGGTTGAACGTTGCGTTGCCCCACTGAAGGAAAAAGTGGCAACAATACCGTTAGTGGCAACAATACAGGAAGTGACAACCATACAGTAGGTGGCAACGATACAGGAAGTGGCAACGATACAGTAAGTGGCAACGATACAGGAAGTGGCAACGATACAGGAAGTGGCAACGATACAGGAAGTGGCAACGATACAGTAAGTGTGAGAACAGCAGGGAAGGACAAAGGTGTAGATCACTGTTTTGAAGAACGGCGGCAATCACGGGAGTGGATTGCGATATGCGGCAATAAATATTTGAGATTTATTCAGCTCCAAACATGTCACTCCTGGAAAAGCTCACAGCGTGAATCTCGGTTACATGCTGCCGCCTCAATCTAGTTTGGCATTTACACACACACACACACACACACACACACACACACACACACACACACACACACAAAGAGGCAGGCTGACCTGTTGGACTATATAGATGCTGTAGTGGATCTGTTGCCTCTGCAGGAAGGGGTGGAGGTGGTAGAGGAGGGCCCGGAGGTGTGTCTGCCTGTTCCGGTAGGGCACCACGATGGCCGTGTGGTGCCGCGGCTCGCAGTCCGGCGGCCGGTAGTGTCCCCCCGGCAACACCAGAGGGTTCCTCTGTCGAATCTCCTCCAGAGAGAGGGGGGACGAGAGGTGGACGGACACAGGGCCGACTAGAGGAGAGGAGAGGAGAGGAGAGGAGAGGAGGAACAAAAGGGAAAGACAGCAGTAACAGTCAACACTATTCTGTTCCTTTTTTCTGTAAGACACACATTAGTTCAGAGATTAGGATACACAAGTACACACACACACTCACACACACACACACACACACACACACACACACACACACACACACACACACACACACACACACACACACACACACACACACAGACACAAGTACACAAGCACACAAACACTCACCCAGCAGCGGTGAGGGGATCTGGCAGTCTTTCAGCTGTGCTGTCGTCCCAGGGGGTCCGGTGCCGGTGTTGCGGGGTGGGGGCGGTGGCACCGCCAGGTGGCTGAGGTTGGTGTAGACGTCGTGGGGTCGGGAGTAGTCAAACTCTGGCTCGGTGGTGTGGACCAGGACCGACACCAGCCCTCGGAAACCACCCAGGGAGAAGTAGAGCACGAAGGCGAACTGGAAGCCCACCAACAGAGCCAGGGTACAGGGGGAGTCCAGGGAGCGGCCACAGCATGCCATGATGGAGGGAGGTGGGCAGTGGCAGGGAGACAGACAGATGGAGACAGACAGATACAGAGACAGACAGGTGCAGAGAGCAAGACTATACGGAAATGGGGGGGGGGGGGTGTGTCAATTCGAGGAGGTTGAAACGAGAAGGGAAAATAGGTTCAGGGTTAAAAGAGAGGGATGAAGGGAGAGGTGGAAGAGGAGGGTGGGATGTGCAGGAGAGCCAGAGGGAAGGGCTGAGAAGGTGGGAGTTCGAGTAGACTCAGGGCACTAGGAGGGGGGAACCCATCTGTTTGAATGGGAAGTTGTAATCGTGTGGCCCAGTCGGTACAGCCATCCCCTCTTAACCTAGACAAGTCTATGAGAAAGAAAAGAACAATGTACCGTACGATTACCACAAAGCTGTTTCAAAATGCGGTATTCGTTCAGTGTGCTTGCTTGGGTGATCGTGTGGTTGTCTGGTTGTCTGTCCGTGTGTGTATGTGCTTGAGTGTATGAGTCTGTGCTAATAGCCCACCTGAGTTTAGATTTGATGGTCTAAACTGTTGGATCAAAGAGGCTCGCCTCTTCTCCACCTTTTGCCAAGCCTGGTTAAAAACATGAAATTCAATAGTCAGGATATGTGTGTCCAGTGCTGATACAGCTGGAGGATTAAATAGATAATGCTTACCAGCAATTTTTATTTTTATTAAGGCTACTATAAAGAACTGATGCCACGGTGATTCCAAAAGCATCGGACCAGATGTACACTGGTTTCTTGTTTGATTAATGCTTATTTAAAATGTTGGCATAGACATATATTCAACATAAATAATACAGACAAATAAGGCACTAAGCATTCCAAAACCGGCTATTCGCCTGATGTAAACAGCATTTTGAAAGGTAAATATGACTTGTTATGTCGTATCTGTTAGTCTTTAAAAGAAAAACGTCACATTTTCCCTCACACTATTGTTCATTGTAGAATTGTCTATTGAGCTTTTTGAGGCGTTTATTATTTTGTCTTTTAATAGCGGTCACACACGAAAATGTATGCATTGCCTATGCACAACGGCTGTTCAATGCTACTCACCAACACATTCCTGCGACATGTCAAATCCAGCCCGCTGCTTCTATGGAGGATAAACGGGCCGCGTTGACACCAACACATTCGATGGTTCAGAGATGCAGCTGTTTCTACTCTAAGTGCTCCTCCTAATCTGTCATTCGAAGGGAAATCCTCCCATAGCCGCTTATAGACCACTGCCACTCACATACACTTAATACGCAAGTCCATAGACACATCCGAGGCCGTCGGTTTTCGATATGGCAAAGTGGTCTCTCTGGTCGTTCGACTACAAAAAAGGTCCGTCAGTCATGATGAGGGGCAACGCGATGACGCAATTCGCAGGGCAAACAGCTCATTGTGTGAGACCGTTGTGTTTATATAAATCGTATCGTCCTGCTGCTTACATCAACGATGCTGCCATGCAATTCCTTACATTACCACAAATTTGGGAGCATTGTGCAAAATATCGCCAATCCACCACTTTCTCTCATTATAGCATGGCATTCATTTAACTGTTGTCACAGTGCTAACTTTTTTTATTTCCCAACTCACAGCATCTGAACAATTTCTCTCTGCTCAATGAGTCTTTACTGAAATGTGTATATTCTCACATGCTGTCACGGAGACAAGGCTGAAACATTGGGATCAACCCAGCACTTCTAGGCAGTCTTTTGGTTTGCGCCTCTAAACACTATAGTGCTAATCATATTAATTTACCTGGAAGTCTCTATTAATTGTTTGTTCATATGGTTACTCACTTTGAAGGTCCGTAGAAATCATCTCTGCACTTATGTCCCATATTCACTATAACCCTGATACATGCAGTGTAGACAGTTCAAGATATAGGTGGGGATAAAAAGGCTGAACACCCACTGAAAACCAGCTCACCAGACCCCATCCCCCTCGCTCAGTCACCAGCCTCCAAAAGGCATATGGCAGATACGGTGCCTAACAATAGGTCAGAAACTGCCATTGAGGCACTCCTCATAACAAAAGCCCACACCCTGTCTAAACAAGGTCATGTTAACAGAGTTGTAAAGGGTTACTGGGGCAAGGGTTACATGATTCTCCTCAAGGGGCACAATTATACCGCAGCATAAATAATGTTATTCTTGGTGGTACAACAATACATGACAGGATCCATAAAAGTAAACTGATAGAGTCACGTAGAGGACGGACGCAGACTAAGAAGAGAATCCTCCCAACTAGGAAAGGTGTCCACTTCAGTCAAAACAACAAACAAAAGAGTATTCAATGGTAGATAATTCAGAATTGTTTTTCAACTTTATTTTGGAGAATCTTACATTGTTGAACCTGCAACCCTCTGCCATAAGTTGGGGTTGATTTATTTTAGATATACAGTACACATTGGTATCAAACCTCAAAAAGATCTATGTCAGCAAAGTAGTAAAGTTCACATGAGACTTTGAAAGAGTCAAACATGGCAGATACAAAAAAAACTTTAGTTCATCCATTGCATCCATTCTTCAAACATTGCTCTGTGGTTACCTTGTGAATGCTGCCAAAATTATGATAATAAACAAATCCTAAGTATAACCTTATTGTGTAAATACATGTATTGGAATGCTTCAAGATACCTACTGGTCATATTTAAAGGTGGAAAACATTATTCCTGTCATTGGTAGAAACAAACCATGTGTAATGATGCAACAAATGACGTTAAATACTTTCTCTGGTAATCAGTGTCTTTATGTTCCAAATCTGTAAAAAAAAGACCTAAGCGTTGAAGGTCAGAGGAGAAAATCAAAACCCACTGCTCAAGTTCTTCGTTCAACTATCAATTTCTTCACTCTGTGGTTCTATTCTATGTCTGTTCTCTCAATCTCTCCTTCTTGCCCTGCCTCTCTCTCGAAAATAGAAAAATACGTTGTCGTAACAACCACCCCCCTTTCGTCTGGCTTATGTTCCTCTTGCCCCACTCATTATCTTTAGTCTCATCCACACTGCTGCCTCTCCTCCTCCCTCTCCTCCGTTCCTCTCCCATGTTCCTCCCCCCCGTCTCTACTTCTTGTAGTTGCCAAACTGGATGGCCAGACGATCGCTGACGCAGCGGAAAGTGGCGGGCTGCACCTCCCAGTAGTTGACAGGGTTGCCGAAGAGGCTGATGCCGTTGTAGAACGTCCTCTTCATCCCAAAGCCCCGGGGACAGAAGTCGTCCACTCCCACCTGGCTGATGTTGTTGGAGTGCAGGTACACCACCTAGAGGACGGGAGGGGGATATCAGCCACGACATAGAGAATAACACAGTCTTAATTGGACACACAGGATGGATGAATAAAAAAAACACAAAGTTAAGTTAAATAAGATGATCACTCATACAAGCATACAGACCTGTAGGTACTTCATGTCAGGCAGGCCTTTGGGGACAGTCTCGAGGCGGTTGTTCTCCAGATGCAGCTCTCTCAGTCGGGGCAGGAAGCTCAGGCTGCCGTTCTCTATCATACGGATGTGGTTGAAGCCCAGACCCAACCTGGTAACCAGTCCAACCGAGGAGAGGCCAGAGCGAGAAGAGAAGTTTCATTTGAAAACGTTCGGCCACAAAAACCTGCAGTTCTTGATATCACCCCTAAGTGGCGCCATTACTCTGGGAAAAAAAACGCAGCTGTATACCTGAAGATATTGAAAGGTCAGTTAGCGTTACGTTGGTGTTATTTTTTGGGCTTTGCCCCCTGACCTGTACAGGTGCTTGTAGCGGCTCAAGTCCTCCAGTTCTACAGCCTGGATCTGGTTGTGGTCCAGGTGGAGCTCGTGGAGGCTGTCCGGAAGGTCTGGAACACAAAGGACCAACCGGAGATGTTCATCCAACCATCTATATATACTGTAGGTTCTACATTTCTGAACTGTATAAACTTTTCAAAAGTTATATTATGTTAAAAATTAAGAAAAGAAAAGAAAAGAAAACACACATACTGTATATATATTTATATATATATATGTCCATATATGTATATTGATTGAATTGACCAGACACCTTTGGGCACCCCTGTCAGTTTGGTTTCAGAGATGCGTAGGTAGTTGAGTTTCAGTCCCTTGAAGGCTCCTGGTTCGAACCCACTATTCTGGATGGGGTTCCCTCCCATCTCTGAAAAGGGAGGCCACAAACATAAATCAAACCAAACTCTCTCTTTCCCTCTCCGCCGGTACACCTCTTGGGATATGGGAGTGGGATTGCTGTTGCGTTGATTTATGGACTACATAACTACAGGATCACAGAGTTCAAAAGGTCGGACGGTTGGACAGCTAGGTGTTTAGGGGTTTTTCGGCGCGTGGTGTTTTTAACGGGGCGACGGTAGATGAGCGAGAGGTAGAGAGCCCCTAACCGATGCAGTTCATGCTGCCGAGGCCGGAGAATGTGCCCTCTGCCACCTTCTTGATGCGGTTCTCGTGGATCCGCAGCTCGACCAAGGAGGCCGGAAGGTTCTTGGGGACGGCCGCCAGGAGGTTCCTGGAGAAGTAGAGCTTCTGCATGTGCTTCAGGGGCACAAAGGCCCTGGGGTGGACCTTGGAGATCTTGTTGTTCACCAGGGACAGGGCCTGGAGAGAGTGAAGGAGAGAGAGAGGGAGAGAGAGAGAGAGAGAGAGAGAGAGAGAGAGAGAGAGAGAGAGAGAGAGAGAGAGAGAGAGAGAGAGAGAGAGAGAGAGAGAGAGAGAGAGAGAGAGAGAGAGTGAGAGAGAGAGAGAGAGAGAGAGAGAGACAGAGAGAGACAGAGAGAGAAAGACAGGGAGAGAGAGAGAGATGTACACCCACTTAATCCAATCCTTACATAAGCAATGATGTCAGCAGTTACAACAACAACAAAAAAAAGCTTAATTTATTTTTTCCTCCCAAATAACAAGTCCTCCTTGTGGTTCTACGTGTGAGTCTGTCTGGCTGGATCAGACAGCCCTCCCACCTCCCTTCGCTGAACGGCAGGCTGAAATAGGCTGGGAGTGAAACAAGCCTTAATAAAGAGTGTTACTGTGACGTGTCTGGTTCGGGAGTCCTTTCTGGCCAGGCTCAATGTTGCTCTTGGTCAGAGAAACGAGAGTGGAGCCTTTTCGGTGCCGGAGGAGAGGATGTGAGCGAGAAAGTTCCCCTCGGCCGCAACGGCACAGGCTCCGAACAACGGAGGCTCCCGGAGCGTGGAAAGAGCGAGGGAAAGAGAGAGGGAGGGGGGAAATATTTGACAGAAAAGAGGAAGGGCACGATAACGTGTCGCGCCACCCTGAGTCGAGCCAAGCCGAGTCGAGCCAAGCCGAGTTGAGTTGAGCCGAGTTCTGCGGGCCTGGTTTGACTGCACCCACCCGTTTCTGGGGAGGCGCTGACCTGAGCTGTGTGTGTTCAGCTGTGCACAGTAATTTGAGGGCTGCTGGCGACTCTATTAGAGGCTGACGGTTGTCAGTGGGCACAGCTGAGCGCGTTGTCTCTTACATAGAGGTTGGTGAGGCCCCGGAAGTCGTTCTCCTTCAGCTCCGTGATGCGGTTGTTCTGCAGGTCCAGGAGTCTAGTGTCCGAGGGTATGCCAAGAGGAACCTCCGTCAGGCCTGTCAATGACACACACAGTCACACACACACACACACACACACACACACACACACACACACACACACATATATATATATTCAGAGTGCATTCAAAGTATGTTGCATGCAGTACACGAAAGTGCGCACACACAACCACACACACCCACACACACACACACACACACACACACACACACACGCACACAAGTTGCAAATACCCCCACACCAATGCAGATGGGGACACCAGATGTTGCCCATCTGCTTCTCATTCCACTGAAGTCCCGGAGGACGTGACATCAGCAAATCACATCAAATAAAAAGGAACAACCCTGACACCCTCTCCCCCTCACTTTCTTTCTCTTCCACTCTCTCCGCCTCACTCTCTCCCCCTCTGCCTCTGTCTCTGTCTCTGTCTGTCTCCGTCTCTGTTTTTCTCTGGGAAACACCTGCTAAGAACCAGACATGTAACATTTTGGGGTAACGACATCAAAGCCACAGATCTGGATTACGTAAATAACAATATAATACATAATGTCAACTGTTTTTGGACTACTCTTAAATAAATGCCTGTCAGAGTATCCGCCCGAAGGTCTCAAAATAACATGCACCTGCAATTGCCAATCCATCTGGAAAGGGAATTACGGCATTTAAACCACTAAATCACTTTTTTTTTTACTGCAAGACCACATCATAAGGCTGTCTACATAAATGTAAGACGCTGTCGCAGGAGCAGACAGCACACAGGTCGACCCGACCCGGGCTGGTCCGACCTCGACCCGACCACGGCCATGACTCAGCACCCCAAAAGTACCGCTGACCCAACAGCCCCGCCCGCCCCGGCTACACTGCCTCCTGTCGTAGCGTTCGGTCCTCTCCCTCCCTCTCTCTGGACCACATCAGAGACGGAGGAGGCGTGTTCTGGAGAAGGACCCCACCCTGCGTCGCGTCGGCAGGCAGTAGGGAGCCGGCCCGCGCTGCCTCAGAGGTGCTGTGAGGTTCCTCCGTGTTCTGGTTACTGGGAGTCACCTTAGGGGGGGTCAGGCACGGTTTGCAGGGTCCCGAAAAACTACGGCACGCCCGAGAAGACACGTTGTCTGCCGGTTACGATGACCATATTGGGTGTGGGAAATGTTAGGGCAGGGATTTGAGAAACTAAGGCCCGGTCCATTAATGAGACACCCATAGCATGTCAACACGCTAGATGAGTTAATGTGGTGTTGGAAATATTCAAGGTACTATATGTGGCAGACATCGGATTTAAGTATCCCATTTTGTTAAAAGAGGAACCCCTGAAATCACAGCCCTACCCCCATCTTAAAAATTCACAACCAAAAAAACCTAAACGTAAAACCGACGACGCTCAACAAACACTCTGTCTAGACCCGCTCTCAGAACCTAAACCCCTCACCCAGAAGCTCCCCAGACCCCAAGCCGCAGTGTTTCATCAACGCGCACCCTAGATCCTCAAGCTCCGACCGGTAGCCGACAAAAAAACCATCACCCCTTCTAAAACCCCAGGGGCCCTTAACTACAGGTTCAACGCAAGACTGTCAACACCACGCTGGAAACCGCACAGAGAGAAGACCGACGCCAGCCAAAATACATCTGTTCTAAATAAGCACTGACATCTCGCAAATTACACGCTTCCCTTTTTACCCGCTGTGGAAGAGTCTGGGACGGGAAAGAAAGGGGAGCTGGCAAAAGGAAGATTCCACACTGCCAGGGCCGCGCGTCTCCCGTTCGGCGCACGGGCTGCGTTCGCTGTTCTTCCACGGCGTGCCGAGGGTGTCGCACCCGGCCCAGGCTCCTCTGCAGCGATGAACGGCCAAGTTAAAGTCACTGCGGAGGCCCTCCAAAACGCCCACGGTCGGTCAAAACACCCACGTCTGGCAAACAGCTCTTTTTACAGAACGGCAAGAAGCAAAATCTACCGCGCATTATGTATGTGCATGTGGTGTGACAGCAATTTTTTTTTTATTGTGCGAAATTGGCTATGTTTGTATACAGGCTCTGAACTGTATGTGTGTGTGTGTGTGTGTATGTGTGTGTGTGTGTGTGTGTGTGTGTGTGTGTGTGTGTGTGTGCGCGTGTGACTGTGTACATGTGTACATAGTAGGGGCGATAGGCAGATACAGAGAAAAGCACGGTTATCCTGTTCTTCTGGTGCGGTGTAAATTCAACACTCGAATGGGATGAAGCAGCTGAGCCGGCCAACTTCCCACCGGTCAGACGGAATCACCTATGGTATACTAAAGCTACAGGAGCTTAGCTCTTTTCGTTCGCTACGCCTGTATGGAACATGCCACGCTGACCATTATAATAATCCTCTCCTTCATATATAAAGGCGCACAAATAAGGGCACGGCTTTCATCCCCATTTTTCAAACGCAATCCCTTTATCCCGGTAAACCCTTCCCTCTGCCGTCCTCTCCTTCCCTCTCTTTTTTTATCCCGTCAGAGCATCCTGTGCGTGTCCCAAGAACAACATGAAACGACTCCTTAAAGACGGCACGGAAATTACAAACCGAGCTTTCATCTCCTCCCACCAAAGTGTCTTCCTCTCTTTTTCCTGTTCTCTCTCTCTTTCTCTCTCGTTTAAATCCATCTATCCCTTTATTACTAAACAAACTTTCTCTCAATCTCCCTCCTTGTCATCCTCCCTCTCTCCCTCTCTCTCTTTCTCTCTCTCTGTCTGTCTCCCTCTCTCCCTCTACTCGCCATGTCCAATGCCGGGGAACACCAAATCCCTCAAAGAGATGCCTTTCTTTATCCAAATACACTGCTGTTATCCCCGGGAGGAATTTCTCCCAGAGAGTTAATACAGTGTGATGCTATTCAGTCCACCGGTCTATGGGAGTCACGCACGGTTTCCTGGCTCAGCTCTCTGACTTACTTTCACACAGGCAACCCAACCCGGGTCTTACCCGGGTCATTGGACCCGCGTCGGACCCTTCAGACCGCATTTTGGTCAGATTCATATCGTGCTATGCTGTTGTATGGAGTGACTGTGCTGCCGTTATGTTTTTCTGCCTTAATCACACACACACACACGCACACACACACACACACACACACACACACACACACACACACACACACACACACACACACACACAGCACACGCACGCACGCACGCACGCACGCACGCACACACACACACACACACACACACACACACACATGTAGATAAAACACACTCACCCAGGTCGGAGCACTGCACCACCCTGAGGGCACACTGGCAGCCGAAGGGGCAGGTGGGCAGCTCCGGCGGGGGTAGCTCCTCCGAGGCCGAGCCTTCTTCCTGGTCCCTCATCAAGGCGGCCATGCCGCCCGCGTCGCTGTCCATGGCAAAGTCCCAGAAGCCCCGCTGCTCGAAGGGCAGGGCCAAGGACGGAGCGGGCAGGCGGGCGAAGCAGACCAACAGCAGGAGGGCGGAGTGGGGCGCCATCTTCACGTGGCACGCCTGCATCGGGGGAAGACGGGGGGGAGGGGGGGGGGGGGTCACATAAACAGACAACAGGGTTAAACCAACGCAGGAGAGATAGAAGGGTGTCACAAAATGCCCCTCCAAAAAGACTGCCTCTGTGAAAAACAAAGGGGATGGCATTAAGAAAGTTATATAATTCAACCCCGTTCAACTGAGTCCATCCTCGGCCTTTGAGCAGAGACAACGAGCCAGTGGTGCACTTCGATCCCGAGGGGCTACATTGAGGATGAGGTGGGGAGATCTAGCAGATAAGTCACCTGTTTCCTACTACCTTCCCATGGGAGCAGAAGACATCCCCAAAAAACGAAAAAAACGTGTATTCTACAGTCAAGCAGCCAAACAATGGGACCATTCATTCAAATCAGCAAAAGGGGACGAGTGTGTGTGTGCGAGTGTGTGAGTGTGTGTGTGTGTTGTGTGCCAGTGTATGTGTGTGTGTGTGTGTGTGTGCGTGTTTGTGTGGCAACAGATTTAAACCCCATGATGTCATTGCATTAAGTACACTCTCCTGCTGCTAGTCAAGTTCACCGGGACTGTGCCCTGTGTGTGTATGTGTGCGTGTGTGTGTGTGTGTGCGTGTGTGTGCGCTAGCGGCGGCTCCTCTAATCTCCAGCATCTCACACCTTGTCCTGCCGCTAACCCACTACAACAACAAAGCCAAACCTTTAGCCAGTAGTTGAATCCCCAGCCCCTAACTCCACCCTCACGGTCTCGTCTCGAGGTTATACAGGTGCATGGGGACGTTTCAGTCTCCTAGTCAAATCTGGAAAGTCCTTCAGACACTCGTCAGAAAGCTGTGGATGTAAGAGGAAGTATGGGGAATGGGATGAGAACAGCATGTCACCATGACCGAGGGAGAAGGAGGAGAAGACGACAACACACACCTCTCTGGGCTTTAACGATGACACATGACTCCCGGGAGGAAAGGGTGGACGGCCAAAAGGGAGGGAACACAGGAGGAGAGGATAATAAAGGGATGGAGAGACAAAGAGAGATTGATTCACGGAGAGAAGGGCTCTTTAGAGCCAGGACAGCAGATGTCCTTAGTTTTAGAGTGAGCTCTGCTTCTTGTAGAACGTCAATGACCTGGACGAGTGTGTCCCATATGGGATTCGGAAATGCCTCCCTCTTCCTTAAACTATGTATTGACACTTGGAAAACGCCACTCATAGGCTTTGTGTGTGTGTGTGTGTGTGTGTGTGTGTGTGTGTAACACCAGAGACACCGGATGTTAGCGTAACATTTAACGGTTTTAAAAGAGAAAAACTGCCATAAAAAAAGTGGCAATTAATGCAAGAATGGGGCATGCCACTTAAAGGAATAGTACACTATTTTTAATGTTGACCTTATTTCTATGTCCCTCGGATTTGTTCTGACACGCCCAGATAGTTTTGAGTTGTGAAAATTACGGGAAGCATAGAAATACATCCAAAATAATGAACTATTCATTTAAGAGACAACGTGCGTTTGAGACTAAACAAAATCCCTTCAATAAATGCAACACAGGGAAATGTCAATACCTTCACCTCACAAATACACAAAGTGCTTATTATTTTGATTCAAAACCACATTAAAGATGAATACAATTTAAATGCGGCACTACAGCATCTTCCTATATCTTACTTTTCATGGGATGCGTGCCCAGGACCACAGAAAAGAGATTTTGGTTGTAGAATGTCTAGCTCAGGCAAAGTGCGACAGCACATAACCGTGTTCCAATTAAAAAACTAAAACCATGCACGGAGCACTAAACAGCCAGGAAACAAAGCAGTGTGCGTGCATCATTGCGACCTGGCCTGAATGGCCATAGCCAGGTCCGCTGTCTCCTCGCTGCAGCAAAAATAGCACCCAAATTATACCATGCTGCAGCGGCTCACATAGCCAAAAAAAACACTATTGACATTATTGTTTGCCCCTACTACTATCAGAGAGAGAGAGAGAGAGAGAGAGAGAGAGAGAGAGAGAGAGAGAGAGAGAGAGAGAGAGAGAGAGAGAGAGAGAGAGAGAGACAGAGAGAGAGAGAGAGAGAGAGAGAGAGAGAGAGAGAGAGAGAGAGAGAGAGAGAGTCAGTCGTAAAGTAGAGGGAGTCTCTAAGACAAAGTAACATATGGTCCCTTAGGAATGAGGAGTGAAACTAAACATTAGATACAATAGCCCCTTCACTGGTTGTGTCCACCATCCAGTCCAGTCATCCAGTCCCCCAATCATCTAATCCCCTATCTGGGTGCTGAGGCAATCCTCCTGTGTGCATTCCTCTCTGGTCCCTCCAGTAATTCAGTGAGTGAACCACTAAACATCCGGCCAGAGCCTAAAACAGGCCCCGGCCTCCTCTCTTAACGACACCAGCCACAGCCCTCCCTCCCTCCCTCCCTCCCTCCCTCCCTCCATACAGGCCCTGAAGTATAATAGATGGATGGCTATTCCTGTTGCACTCCCTCTGTTTGTCTTATAGGGGCGACGCCTGCGTGGCCAAGAGAGAGAGAGAGAGAGAGAGAGAGAGAGAGCGTGAGGGGGAGAGAGAGAGAGAGAGAGAGAGAGAGAGAGCGGAACATAAGGGGCAAAGGGAGAAGGGGAGAACTAGAATAATGGGATTTTGTTTCTGTGTGTGAGGGATGCAAAGAAAATGAGGGTGTGAGAATTGGACGGCTAACCTCTGTGTTTAGACAGGCTTCTAATTAGCACCCAATCTCAAGAGGCATGGTGATGTGGGTGTGATGATCAAACCGACACCAACCCTCGACTAAACCTTATCAAAATAAAAGACACCAGATACGTTGACAGGAAAGGAGAACACAGATTCAAAGTCAACCACCCCTGTAATGAGTTTCATATTTATGGGGAAACCCAAGCACCTGAATATCGACTGAAAGGAAGTCTTTAAAACAAGCGTCTATGACAATGGAGAAACCTGCTTATATTCAGAATCAGAAACAGAATCAGGTTTATTGCCAAGTAGGCTTTACCAAGAATACAAGGAATTTGTCTTGGTATTATGGACCATGCACCAAGCTAAATACGAAGATACAAAAAAATACTAGAATTTGTAATAATAGTAATACAAGTGATACGAAAAATATGTTTGCCAAAAAAGAGCTGTACAGTGTATAATATCTGCAAAAGTTCAAAATGTTGTCCAGGGAGTGCAATGTACAGACTATAGATGACAATAATATACTAGAATATATAAAAATGAACTCGTTTGTTAATGTAACACGCAGACCGACTTCATGTCAAATTGACGTGAGTTGTGACGTGTGTTGTCATAGGGCAGGATCAGAAACACTCAAGGGGGAGTTGGTTATGGAGGCGAGGGAAACGGGGAGTCATTTATTAACGGGGAGACAGATTTAATAAAGGAGAGTGGCGTCGTGTGGGAGCCCGCCGTCGAATGACCCTTGTGACCTGGCTGTGGACATTTCCCACACACTCCCAACAGAAACCCGGGCTCCTACAATCGCTTAATTTGCTACAGCATACACTCAATCCGTCATGTCACGATTACATGTGTCAGACCTCCTACCCTGCACTCTCATTTTGGTTGTCACAGGGATTCTCACAGAGCAGATGTTTTCACCCTACACCCTACATAGATATGGGTTTCCACGAAGACACCCATCAGGACAGGGCTGAAAGGTATACAATAAATGTCTTTCATGTATACCCCAAGCGTGAAAACGGGAAACAAAGGATGATAGGCTCTTCTGTAACCTTGTAACTTGGTTACAGCAGCACTTGTAACTGCTCATCATTTGTTGTTGTAATGTACATATTCTGCCTTTAAACAGGGCACTGCTGGAAAAGAGACCTGGTCTCAGTCGGTTAACCCTGTATAAATAAAATAAATAATACATATATAATAATCCATCCCCTTCAATCATGCCACGTGTCGCCCTCCGAATCAATCCAATACGTCCGCCCTATACATCATAAACAGACTGTCTTGAGATTTCCACGAACCCATCCACCCTCCTCTAGTCACTGGTGTGGGAGTGGTGTTGTGTGGAGGGCAAGGTGGGGCACGTACTGCTCTAGCCCCAGATGGCGAGAGGGAAGCACTGGCACGGGCCACGTCAACACACACTGCTGACATCACGCGGAGCGTCCAACTACAGCGCGCTGCTGACTGAGCACAAAATGCCTGGTAACAGGACACTGCGGTGATCGAATGGCATTAGGAAATTGTCGGCATGGGGAACTTATTCGATTTAGCGTACTGGAGTCCATGCAAGAGCCCGCACACCTGCACAGGTACACAGACGCTAAAGTAACAGCCTGTAACTTTCCGATATGTATTTTTTGGGGGGTAAAATATGATATAATAATGATTTATATTACGTATTGCTTTATCCTCTCTTTGTTTGAGCTGGCTTTTTGCTACCTCTCGCCCTTTCTCACACCATGACCACCTCCCCCTGCCACACACACACACACACACACACACACACACACACACACACACACACACACACACACTCCTCCAAGACTGAGCGCTGGGCGGGGCAGCTCGAGTGCACTCGGGTGGAGTTAACTGCTGCCGCCGCTGTAATTTGGTGACTGCTGTCCCTAAAAAAAGGAACTCTTTGGCAACTTCCACCGTTGCCGCCAAGCTTGGAAATGGTGGTCAGCAAGTCAGCACAGAAGCAGACAGTAAGCTGAGGAAAATAGGGAGGGCCAGCAGAGCAACGACCCAGTGGACCAGGATCTGCCACAAAGGATGGAATCGAGCAGGGACAACGCAGACTCAGACAGGCAGGAAAGCTGGCACGCTCTTGCCAACACACACCTGACAGCTGCAAGCATGCACCAGCATGTATGGGCCAGCAGGCAGGCAGGCAGGCAGGCACAGACAGACAGACAGACAGACAGACAGACAAAAGCGCAAAAATAGATGGAGGAAGACAGAGATAGACAGACAGATCAGACTCCAGTCACCAGTGATGTACAATTAAATGGCCAGGTTATAAATGGAACTCTTCAATGTGGTCTAAACAGTATTTTTGGGTCATTGACATGAGACATAACGAGGCCAGAATGGATGAAAAAACGTATGTGCGTGTGTGTGACTGTGTGTGTTTGTGTATGTCTACGTGAGAGTAGGACTGAGGAGGAAGTTTACTTGACATCTATAATCAAATTAAGTTGCTCCTGGCAGTGGATAAGTCAGAATGCAGTCTCAGATTGATTCAAAGGGCGGCATAGGTCCCAGAGTGGGTAGACTTGATTGGCACCTTTAACTATAATTATTCTCCTCAAATGATGATGCCAGGTTGGAAATTAAAACTAGTCTATAAACGACTTACATTCGAAATTCTGTTAGGGACATACTTTTCGTTGCACAAAATATAAATTGTATATATCTATTATTATAATTGAAAATACTTCACGATGCCTTAGTCACATGTAGCTTCCGTGTCGCCATCTAGTGAGTAGTATATGTGTAGCATATCAAATCAGTACAACCGATAAGCATCAAACCGTTCAACAGGTACCTAGTAGGCCGACTTCATAGAGCTAGTGGAGAGTTGTGCAGAGTATACTGAAATGCATCAAATATCAAATGCATCCTCTGACAATAAAAGTTAGCAGGTAGCGTTACCGTTAATGTTTACACTTAAATAAAACAATTTAAAATAGCACAGAAATCTTGGCACTACTCAACCTAACAAATTAGTGACTGTAAAACATTAGAATAAGCTTCCAGACGATAGAAAAAAGGGGGGAAATGTTAGAAAGCGTATTCCTACCTTTTAGTGTTGAAACAGTAAAAAATGTATTCCAAAATTGTATAGCTGCTGTTGCGTTTCTATTGATTCAGAACGTCAGATCTACTCGAAAGAAATGTTTTAGATATTTGTATCACATTCATGGATTGCGATATTGCTGTCTTTCCCCGGTGCCTCAAACATCCAGCCGCTAGTCGCGTTACCAGTGTGTGCCAACCGTGTCACATCAAGCCGATCCAAATTGAGGAAAGGAAATGACCGGGAGCAGGGGGGTCGGCTACGAAAAGTTCTGCAGCTTCTCTGTTCTCCTGTGGATGCGCACGGAATATGAGTGAGTGAGTTAGAGAGAGAGAGAGAGGAGGAGGAGGGGGGGGGTTGACACAAGCATATCATAGACCTCAAAATATATATAATTAGCATAAAATGTGTACAAAAGGTATCACCTTTTGTTTGCATTTTAGAAAGCCAGTACAACCACTGCCAACAAAGACACAACATCGAGTGGGTCATTGCCTGACATAACTGCAAAGTCAGCCAGGAATCAAATATATTGTCTGCACTTTAGTGGACTTGCACTTTCTTCTTATGAATGATTGTTGCAGAGGGCCAAGTATATATTTATTTTCCAACCCTTCTGTATGTGAAATAACAAAACCCTGCCATCCACTTGCTTTTAGTCTTTATTTAAGAGTAGGCCTAAGTACTTTAATAATATAATAATGTTTAATAATATAATAATAAACTTACATTTTTTTATACTTCTTTTTGCGGAACCTTTTTGTTTACAGTAACAGAAAAAGTAGACAGCGGTCTGCAACAGAAAGTTGGCTACTGATTTATTTATTACAAATTTATAATGGGAGCTCAGAAAAAAAACAAATAGTTTTGTTTTCTTCTCTGTTATGTATTTGTATCTGGCAGAATATGGTGCTGTTCTCTCACTGTTCTCCCTTGATTTCCTGGGTTCACTGCCAGCACACACAGAAATAGATTGATGTGGTTTCTTCTAGTGTAGGACCTCTTTGACCCACCTCTATGTCACCCTGCAATTTTTGTCCAATTCTCAGCTCTTTTTTTGTCTGTCAGCTTCACCACACATCTTCATCACACACCGATTATTCTGCTTGATCCTGCTCTCGCTTTGCGGTGTCCTATTCATCGATCATTTCCTATTCATTCTCATTCTGTGTTCTCACTGGTGGAAGAGTCTGGGCATCTGGACAAAACCAAAGGGGCCTCTGGAGACATTTCAAGGGATACAATTTTGATAAAGCCTTTAAGGAGATAACAATGCTCTTTTTACTTCACTTTCTTTGAGCAGATTGAATGGCACAAGGCTAGTTCTGTATAAGACATACTGTAGCTAGTTCTTCTCTCTCTCTCTCTCCTTCTTTCTGAGGTTAAGTTGATTATGGTCTTGGTCTGTAGCTGGAGGGTTAGGCATCCAAATTAAACTTTTTGGACTCAGTGCTAAAAAACAAAGTGTCTCTGGAGTGATGAGACTAAGCACCCATTTTGAGTGAGTGAGTGAGTGAGTGAGTGTGTGTATGTGTGTGTGTGTGTGTGTGTGTGTGTGTGTGTGTGTACATAAAGCAAGACAAGTAAATATGAGTTAAAGATTATTTCTAAAAACTGAGTAAATGGCAAGACAATGTCTTGTGCATGATTTGTTGTATGGTTATCATTATCCATGTAAAAACGTGAATGGGAAATCCCTCAGTCTGTGGGCTGACGACCATTAAGGTTAGAATCCCCTAGACTGATCCCATGTTTTGCCCTTCTTATCTCTTCCATCTTTCTTGCACTTCTTTCTGCACTCCCTCACTATCATGTCTCTCATTCCCCCTCCTCCGCACTCCCTTTAGCGTGTGCCCTTCTGAGGCGAGCTGAGGAATTCTTTGCGGGCCGTGCACTGTGTATACTGGTGTTTTTTATTTTATTTTATCAGCGAGGGCTCCCATCCTCCTCCAATAACAAACACAGGAAGCTGCTGTCGCCGGGTAGAACAGACGGAGCAGAGGGAAGAAAAGCCTGACGCCTCTAAGGTCAAAGTCTGACGACTAAACCCTGTCAAACAGGGTCTCGCCTGGACTCCGTTCCTTATGACACCCAACATCTGTTCCCGGTGATGGTATGTGGGTTTAACAGTTTAGGAGCGTCGTGAGCAGGATGATGGATAAATGTAGCATGGCAAGCCATGGGCGTTTCAACGTCACTGAAGTGTCAAGAGTTGCAAATGATTGCAGGGAGATTTAAGGTTCAGGACAGAGAGTTTAGCATTCCTGTGTCTTCGGAGCACAGCGAGACATTTCTCTGCAAAGGCAGACGAAAGGTTGGCTGGTTTGGAGAGGGGTTGTTTTGTGCATGTAGGAGCAGGGTCACTAGAATCTTGGACAGCCATATGATGTCTGCAAAATAAGTGTACAATTATGGAGAGCGGAGGCTGCACCACATGCACAAGACCGACGAGAGAAATCCAACCTGTGATTACACGCCCAGTGAAAATCAACAGTGCACACACATTCTGCATCCATACACCACAAATACATCTTTTGGTATGCTAGTTCTCACCTTCACAATCCTCACTACGACACAAATATGTGCAGTGCCTTCAGGCGAGCACTTATAAATTGTGTAAGTTCATTTGTAAACTCTGCTTTCCTTCAGGTCCCTCTGTTTCTCTCTCCCTCTAACATGAGTTTTTCAGTAACAGCAGTTTCCGTGGGGGTCTGTCAGTGTTATCCGTTTTTGAAAAGTGAAATCCAACACCCGATTCCAGCAAGGGAGCACGGCAAGTGCACAGCCCTCAAAGCATGAAATAAGACCTTTTCCGCAGATTTCATCTCTGCAAATCCTCCATGTTATTCCAGCTGACATAGCATACAAGGTGGACATCGTAGTTACTGAAGGTTGTTCCTAGCCAAAGCCATATGACAGATGCATTGCAAACAAACAAAATGAAACTCAAAAGCTTTTACTTTAACAGGGATGTGGCCCTAATTGAATGGCTCTTCCCCAGTTGTTTTCTTGTTATTTAAAAGTCATACGGTGTATAATAATTACATTTTATTCAATTTATAGTGATCCAGAGGGTAATAACTAAAGTCAGTGTCACGCTGGTTTACTGTATTCCTCTTGAATCGGCGCAATGCACGAATGCACAGTAAATCTAAATCAGGCTCTCCTTTTACCCCTGTGGTTGGTAAAGCAGTGAAGATGAACAGCCTGTCGGTCTAACCAAATTGGGGTATAATGTAAACAATATGTGGGGAGAAGGAAGGAGCTGGTTGAGTTATGGCTGCACGGAATTAGAGAGATTAGCGAGGAACGAGACTAAAGACGGAGGGGCTCCCTTCTCATCCCACTGGTGCCATTTGTCCCGACTGTTTTCCAGGGGGCATCGTTGGATCGTCCACAGGGAACACGGTCTGATCTGCAAACGATTAGTTCGTTTCTCGAACTTGATAGGCACACACAGACTCTCGCACACATGTTATGTGGTCACTGGCGTGGCAAATTACTCAAGTCCCGACATGCACTCGAACTCACACTCTTACACACACACACACAAACACACACAGACACCCACACATTCAATGATAGGTCCCAAAAAAAGCCTCACACCCACAGCTCGGGTGACGCAGAGCTCCGAGGACGTCGATCGGACTCCAGCCTCGACAGAAGAATGGCTCACTGTGTTGTTTCCCAACAGTTGAATAACAGAGCCGGAGAGCGAGAGAGAGAGAGAGAGAGAGAGAGAGAGCGCTAGGGGAAGGAGAGGGAACGACGTGGGGGAGAGTGAACGAGTTAAAGAGGTTGGAAGAAAGGGGAACAGCGGGAGAGATTTTTTTGGGGGGGGACAAGAGGGCAAACGGATGGAGAGAAACGGAGCCAAACAGACCAAAGGAGCGAGAGAGAGAGAGAGAGAGAGAGAGAGAGAGGAAACAGGGAACATTGAGATCCTTTAAGTCACTCTGTCAATACGGCTGGCCGGACACCAGCGCTCCTGCGGCTTGAGCGTCGTCACATGAGCGGAACACGACCCGATTTCGTTTTCTCCTCTCCCTCTCCTCCGCCTGAATTCCCTCCAGCGTTTTCTTTTCGCCTGCCTGTTGGGATGTTAAGAGTTCGTTCATTGCTCACAGTGTTTAGCCCGTTTTTTAAATGAAACTGCAGTTTCTCAAGACTCTCTCTCTCTCTCTTCAGCTGGCCATGGGTTTGCAGTGCCTCCCCCACTAGTCACACTGTTGTCTGTGAGGTGTCCATCCTGGACTCAGGTTGTCTCCCTCGCTGCTAACCCAAATAATCATGCTCACACCGGCAACACACCGTTCCCGGACACACACACACAGACACACACAAACATGTCTGCTCCAACATGTGCTCTGATGCCGTCAGACGTGGCTCCGTCGCAGAGAGGGGTCCTCTTGGTACTCTGAGTGACCCTGGGTGTGTGTTTATGCTCCAAGGGCCATGACAGATGTATGTGTGTGTGTGTGTGTGTGTGTGTGTGTGTGTGTGTGTGTGAGTGCGCGCGCGCGCGCGTCTGGTGAAGGGGAGCACAATGTTAATATTTTCTTTACCAGTGGAGCCTTCGATTCCCTCTCACCCTAGCAGACCGAAAGGCCCCCGTCCAAAAGAAAAAACGCCAGAGAGGTCGCTAGGCCCAGCTCAACTTGCCCTTGCCCGCTCCACACACCCAAAGGTTCACAAACAAGCTAAAGGATTACACAGGAAGATACCGTTCTACCCAGTCGTACCGCAACATCCTTTATTGTCCTGTCGATTTACACTCCAAAAACGACTTCCACAATCAAACAAATACATTGTCGTTTTTTCTTGTACGGTATATAAATGTGTATTGTCACCATCACCGGTCATGTCTCTAAGTAGAGAAGGAAGGTAAGTAAGGCACAGTAAACTACAGCTGACAGATGGAGGAATAACAGGATGTATCATCTGTATGCAGAGAATCGAGAGGATTGGAGGTGTGTGTGTGTGTGTGTGTGTGTGTGTATGCAAGTTTGTCGTATGGGTACAGTCTGAGGCCTACTTGGCCAGCAGGGTGTTGCTCTGCTGGGACTGTAGTATCACTCCCTTTGGGTTTCTGATGCAGGAGAAGGTCTTTTTAGGGATCTTCTCCACCTCAATCACGTTGTTCTCCAGACTGACAAACTCAAGGCTGGATTGAGGTACACGAGGGTGGCAAACGGACCACCTTCTCAAAGACCTGAAACCACGCAGTTCACAAGTACAATTATTACAGTGAATAAATGCAGATTTGGATGATCTTTTTGTTACATTCAACGGCTCAAGTACGCCATTGATATACAACCAGCCGGGAGTCAGAGAAATCAGTTTTCCATAATTCTTTCACCACCATAATTAACTTTTATAATCCTCGTCATTTCTCTAATCAGTGCGCAAATCTGAACGCAATGTATGGGCCACGCCGGGCAATGCTGGGCTCCTCGCCAGAGGGAAAACTTTCTAATTGGCCGATTAGCCTTGAGATTACGCTGATCGTTCCCTGGCTTCCCATGCAGGAAGGATACGTCCACCCGTGCGGAGCCCTCACATTGGTGGCTGGGGCCTCAGGCGACGTGGCACCCTATAAGCTCCGTGGAGCCTGCTGATCTTGAAATGGCCTTGTGCTTCTTGCTCTTTTGATAACAAGCACATAGTAGCCTGCTATGGGCCCGCCTATTTAATTTCCTGATCTAGAGGTGGGCAGAAAGTGACGGCCGGCAGTGGAAGTTCGCTTAACTTGCAGTTATGTGCTAATTACATTCTCTTGCCTTACCACTAGAATGTTGAGCTGCTATTTGCCAGACAAATGATGTTTAGCTTGTTGGGTTTTCGCGGGTCATACCTGATCTGGTTATTATCCAGCCTCAACACTTTAAGGCTCTTGAATTGGCGGACGCTGTGAGGCACCGCCCCTAGACGGTTATGGTCCAATAGGAGCTCTGCCAGGGTTCGCTGTGTCCCGGTGAAAGAAGCCCCCTCTATGCCCTCCTCCCCCAAGGCATTGTGGGACAGGCGGAGGGACTCCAGGCCCGGCCGCAGGTGTCGGAACACGTAGGAAGGGATTTGATTGATGGCATTGTGTTGCAGGTTGAGCTGGCGCAGCGGGCGTGGCAGGTACATGGGCACGGAGGAGAGGCGGTTGTGAGACAGGTCCAGGGCCTCCAAGGCACTGCGGGAAGATACACACACATATACACACACACTTAAACCTTGTCAGAATAACCTTTATAAGCATAGCCGCTAATTAAGAAAATGCATTAAGAAAATGTATGGGGCGAAAGTGGAACTACAAAAACCTTTTCACACACATCCAGTGTGGGTCAGTTCTGCTGTGCAAAAAATTTGACAAAATGAGACAAATGGGATGAGGCCAGCATATGGAAACATTCCAACTGCCGTCTCCTTCCAGTTGTTTTTTCACTGTACAGATTGGTTCAGACACTGTGTCAGTGGGCGATGACCTGGCAGTTCTGGCAGGCTCCAGGGTTTAGCCGGGGAATGGGCCCCCTGCTTTACAGTGGAGGGGCCTCAGTGGGGGAGCAGAGGGGGAGTGTAGAGGGGGGAGCAGTAGGTTAGGCAGGGATCATGCTGTTTTGTAGGCAACTGTCAGGGGAGCCAATAAGGTCTGACGAGGTACATGTATATTGTTATGGTGTGTGTGTGTGTGTGTGTGTGTGTGCGTGTGTTTGTGTAAAGGGGGGGTTCAGAGAAAATTGAATGTGTTGGCACTTGATGGGAGGTACATGTTAGGGATCCTGGGGTTTCAGAGCTAAAGTATGTGTGTGTGTGTGTGTGTGTGTGTGTGTGCGAAAGTGCATTTAGGTGATACTATATCTTAGGCAGCTGGCGTGGGTTTACAGCGACGCTCACAGCAGGTCACATGGCTCGTTTCCTTTTTCCTGCCCTTTCATGAATGCCCATCACTGACCAGCCAATGACCGAACAGCATGACTATCCAGTATCCAGCCAATTAAAAGAAAGCACAAGGTGGGGTGGAGAGCCAATGAGGAGACTCAGAGGAAAGTCTGGCCACGGGGCTAATTAGACAGGCGTCAGTTTGACTGATGCATTATTGAACACCTCATCCTTCCTAATACTCATTAGATGCCAACACATCCATCTTGTTTGGCCTCCGGCAGACAAGGTGTCAAAATCCTACATTAACTATACTTACAGATGCTTTGAAGCGTTTATTAGTCCCAGTTGGAGTTATGATACAAGGTAGGGGCAGGTTATGGACAGAAAACAACAGCAAGGTTGGAGCAGACAGCAGCTCTGGTTTACCATGACCAATTGTTCTATACCTTGGTCCAGTATTTTATGGGGAGCCACGTTCCAGCTAAGAAATCCTCCCCCAAGAAGGCAACAACAAAAAACAGAGAGTAAAAAAAAGAGTTGAGACAGGCTTATATCGTCTGAAAAAAAAGAAATGCATGTGTGAAAAGTAAAACCTGACTAGGCCTGCGTTGGACAATCGACTACAGAATCACGGACACTTCCAGCATTTCGTCAAACGTCAGACCAGCAGACGATTTGTGGACGGCGTGACATTTAGCACAAGTCCCACCCAATGGGACGGGGACAAAACTACGATTACCAGTCCTCTCTCGCTCGCCGTGGAAAGTGGAGCCAGGTCCACGGCGACGTCTTACGGAATGCTCGGCTGAGTTATACGCCCGCCTTTCCACCAGGGGTGTCATAAAGGGCCATATTAATACGACCATAAATGTTTTTACTCAAGAGCAGGCCGGGCGATGGGACGGCGCCCAATGACAGATTTAACTGAAAACACACACGCAAGTCAATGGTCACACACTCGAAAGACAGGACGCAACGCTAAGCAGAAACTATCCCACCCACTGACACTTATACGTACTTTATGAATTCATGCACAGATACACGCAAACACACACCAAAGACGCAAATATGTGCACGTGCATGTGTGTATGTAGATGTATAAAATGTCCAACAGGACTCCATCTGAGGTTATTGTGATCTAATGAGAACCAGGAGACAGAGACAGTCCATCTCCTAAACACACAAACCAAACACGCCAAAACACACACACACACACACACTCACACACACACACACCGCTCCACTGTCCCATCTGCCTCGAGCCACACTGTGCCAATGTTACACAAGCGGACTTATCCAAGTTGGCATGCCAGCCAGGCAGAATAGGTTCGCTAAGCAGCAAGCCAAATTGAGCCTAGGCCAATTTGGATGGTAGAAAAAAGTTTGGCCGGCACATGTATATGAATTCAATTTGAAATGGATGCACAACTGAGAAGGATCATGCGGTTGGATACATTATGTTTGGATAAATAGATATCTGGGAGTACAGTACTATTGATAGAGTATTACTTATTTAATTAAATTACTTTAATCTATTTTCTTTGAATTAAGGTTTTCTTTTTGGATTAATCTTTGGGCTTTTAGCAAAACAGGACTTACGTTTTGAGTTGTTTAACCTGTCATAGATCGTTTTTGTGTGTGTAAAAAGAGGGTTGTGTTCGAGGAGTGAAAAGATTTACACTTTGTGTTTATGTAAGCTCTCACAAAATAACCAGTGTCTGCTGTGAAGATAAGGGATATATCAGCTTGTGCTGTCATCATGCTGTCAGTCAACGTTCATCCATCCACGCACGCACGCACGCACGCACGCACGCACAAAGGCATGCACACACACACACTCGCTCACTCATACCTGATGTTATCTTCAGTGAACCTGTCTCTCCATGCAGCCTGTCTGAGCTTGGGACCAGGGTAGAGGTAATGAAAGGAGGTTCCTGCAGACTGTAGCTCCAGTCCCTCCAGCACAAACATACCCTCCTAATGACAAACGACGCCTCCTCCCTCCACTTCTTTTCTTCAATATATCTCATATTTTACGCGTGCTTTGTAATTGGCACCATTCTACCCATAGGCTAAAATAATAGGAAAAGCCCTGTATGATTTCAGCTACATGATTGGGTATATCTCGCATACAGAAATGAATTTGATTGATTGTTTAAGTGTCATAATTCTGTTCTAAAAGTTATATGCTTTGGAGAGAGGAAAGTCTTAGTTGAAAGGGCAGTAGGGTCGCTGTGAGTCGACATTTCAAGGACATTGAAGAGAGTGGGTGGATAAGATATGGCAGATTGAGGCGCTTTTTAGGCTGTGATTTAGCTTGGCAGGTTCATAAGGCATGGGAAGATGAAAGCGAGTGGGCCTGTGTCTGTGTGTGTGTGAATGTGTGTGTGTGTGTGTGTGTGTGTGTGTGTGTGCGTGCGTGTGTGTTGAGATGAAAGCGAGCAGACTGAGCTGTGCCTTTGGGGAAAAGCAGCTAATTTCACAGCGCTGACTGCACAGCAATTTATGTTCAGATAATGGTACACTAGTTCAGGGGTCTGGTTATATAACACACACATACATGCTCTAGAGAGGTACAGCGACATACAGCTATCATAGAGGATCTTGATTCATTCAAACTTACTCAGAGAGCAAGAGAAACACGGACCAATTACACACGCAGTGAGACATACAGAGAGGAAATGTCTAGAGCTGCAGCTGGGAGAATTGCGTAGTATGAACATAATGTTATCCACAACGCTAAGAACATACGATTTCCATTGCCCATTTACCAACACATATGCACAATCAACCTTGTCACAATCGAGTGTGGTAGAATATGCTCCTTTGCACGCACGCTAATACATACACTCTTACACACCCCAAAACCATACACAAACACTCAAACATAACACACTCAGCATGCACAAGGTTCAAACCTAGGGGGAGTCCGTGTTATTATGATGGGGACGCAGAAACAGCTCCAGACCCTCTGAGATCTCAGCGCCCATCGGCCCCACCAGATCCCCTCCAGCTGCTGCAGCCAGGGGCTACAGGGTACAACACCCGGCCCCAGCCACACCACACTGCAGACAGCCCACTCTGGTGTACCCCTGTGGTGGTTTTCCACTGTACTCTGTCAAGCTATACCCTCTGTTCCAACTAAGCCAGATCCATGAGGTGTCCGTGGAGCTTTTGGAGTTTTTAGCTCAGGCACGGCCATCAAGACCGCTTCCAGCGGATGTCGTTTACCTGACTGGAGCTTAGCACCCTCCGCCGTCATTGAACAAGGCTTTGTAAGGGTCGACTTCAAATGCAGAGGGGAAAAAAAGATGTGACTTAGGGTCGGAAAGGTCTAATCTTCTTTTGATTCAGGTTTATAACCCGCCTTGAGGTAGTATTAACGCAGAGCAGGCACGCTAATCAGCCTATGTTAGGGGAACTGTAGGTCTGAGATTTAATGGCTTCAGGGGTCAGGGGTGTTGTGTCAAAGGTTAAGTAGTGGTTCAGATAACTTCCTAGCTCAAGGGTTCAGGACCTCATTAAGACTACTTTACTTTGAAACGTTTCTTTTTTATTTTATTCAAACGTCGTCTTTCTCTCTCAGTCCCCCTTCTCATTTTCAATTTCTTACTTCTAGTTTTCTGTTTCCAAATTGTTGGTTCCTGTGTGTTCCCTCTGTTTGAAAATGTTCCACTTACTTACGTACGTGCTCTTCCATCTGTCATCTCTCTGGTCTCAAAATCTCTTTTTCTCGTAATCTTACTCGCTCTTACTGTTTCCCTGAAGCTCCCACTGTGGTTCGCAAGGATCTCATGGAGCAAAGAAAAAGAAACACTGGAATTCACTATATTTAAACAGTGCGCGCGCGTGCACACACACACGCACACGCACACGCACACGCACACGCACACGCACACACACACACGACACTCCAGTCCAGCTTACACACATGTTCATCTAGGTACACAGGGACAGCTGTCTAAAACTCCCAAAAGTATGTTCGTGTGTCTGTGTGTATGTGTGTGTGCGTGTGTGTGTGTGTGCGTAAGTGTGTGCCTAAGCTTCAGAATCTGTCACATATTAGTAGTGACAGGCAGGTTAAAAGCCTGTTGAGCCCAGTCTCTAATCCGATCAAACATCGGGAACAGGGCTGAAAGAAATGTCATAGTACCCTCCTGTGGCTGCCCAAGGTACTGCACGCTGTAATACAATCCAAAACACTCGGATAAGATTACATCCTATTGAAAGACAGACCAAACGGTTTTCTAGTTGAGTACAGTAGACACAGAGGTGCCACTGGCGGATGAGAAGATGGCTGGGGGCTGGGGGGTGGCTAGGCGGATGGGCGTATTGATAGAACGATGGAGGAATATGGGTGGGGGTGGGGGGGTAGGTGGGTGGGGGGGGGTAACTCACCGGAGGCGTGCCCAGGCCCGGTTTGCTATGCCGTACTCGTGCAGCCGGTTGTGACTCAGGTCCAGCACTCTCATATTGACCGACTTACTGAGAACATCGTCTGCCACATCCTCAATATGGTTCTTGCTCATCTGCAACTCCTATTTACACACACACACACACACCCACACACACACACACGCACACACACACACATAAGTCAACCAACAGTACAACTGTTAAAATAAATATAAAATAAATAAAATAAAATAATAATGATTGTAGCACAGACCAGCAGAGAGCGTGGCAGTCCTTTGGGGATTGAGCGGAACTGGTTATTTTCCAGTCCCAGGTAGACAAGGCTTCTGAGGGGTTTAAACGTCAAGGACGACAAGTATCCCTCGTAGAGATCGTTGTCTTCCAGCTCCAGGGACAACAAGTTCCCCAAGCCTGCAGATGCACACATGCATTTACAAAAAGATCGACAAAGACACTCAAATACTCTCTACTGCTCTTCTCTTCCCTCCATATACGCACACTGATGAGCACAATCACACACACACACACACACACACACACACACACACACACACACACACACACACCTTTAAAGCTTTGAGGGGTGAATATGGTGAGTTTGTTGTCCTTGATCTGGAGTTTCTCCAGTGATGGTGGCAGTGGTGGGATTGCGGTGAGCTGGTTCCCATCCAGAATGAGCGTCCTCAGCCGCGTCAGGTTCTGCACAAAAAGAACATGGAAACGAATCCAAACGTCATTCAAACACAGTGGGAAAAAGTTGATTTGGGCCTTAACTAGAATTTATACTTTGTCACACAGAACGGCGTGAAGCATCTACAAACTTGATTTAGACTTTTTGAAGGATTTTTTCATGGCCTACAAATCCTAATTTGGGGTAAAGGTTATTTGAAGTTAGTCTTTACAGAGCAATGGTCTGGTTGATGTGTGCCTAGTTAAACCATCGGTCCGCGTCTCCACCGTTGTCCCTGCCAGTGGACCGGCCCTCTGTCATTACCAGAGAACGAGAGAACGCACAAATGTCATAAAATAAAATAAAAAAAACAGTTCTTCTGAAAATAAAGTCTTCGTTTCTGCTTCTGATCATCAGACACGTGTTCCAAAATGACCTTCCAGCCAATCCACACGGAGCAGGTTGTGATGCCACGTAGTGATTGGTCGGAGTGTGGTCCGCTTTCTCGGCCTGTTTCACATCTGTATTTGCCCTGTGGTCTTTGCACGGTGGTCAGTCCAGCGAACAGAGGCTATTCTCGGCGCAGAGTGACTCATTCTGCCCTCCCAAAGTTATAACTCAAAAAGGTGAAGCAGCGTTTAGCGACGGCAACAAATAAATGGAACCCACTTACAGATCTACTAAATTTGTAAAGAATTACTAAATGTAATTCTTAGTATTTAATTTCTTGCTTTGTGTGTTTGCGACTGACTTTGTAAAGCACATTGAGTTGCCTTTGGGTATGAAATGTACCATTACACATATATTTGACTTGAATTGACTTGCGACTTGGGAACAACACTGGCTTAGTCATTATTAACAACTCAGCATCCTGATGAACACACAACTAAATCAGATATTGAATGCTTTTTTTTGAAACCATTACAGAACAGAATTTGAGAATGTATAGGCAGTGAAATGAAATAAAGAGCAGATAAGCAACATATACATTTATGAAGTGAGAAGTGTTTTGAAACGTGTCTTAGTGACGTAGACAGGATACACGTTGAGAGTTGTGAGTGCTGACAGGGGAGCCCTTACAGAGAAGAGCCCGTGGCTGACGGCCTCGTCCGTCAGCGTGTTCTTGCTCAGGTCCAGGTTCTCCAGGTTAGGGAGGCCCGAGAAGCCCCATGGCGGGATGTGAGTGATGTTGTTGCCTGGTGGATGTAGAACACAGGTAACAACTCGGGCCGTCGATACGTAATAATGGAACTGGCTTCCGGAGCTTTTCTCCTATTTACTCGTAATTCATTCGCGTTCCCTTCGCCTTCTCCTCACCTGTCAGGTCCATGGTCGTGACACCCAGGTCTGTCATGGCCGGCAGATGAGTAATACCGATGTGCCGACAGCTGATTTGTTCATTCGCGGGCTGACACGCCGCTGGGAGGGTCTCCGTAAAGCTGGTGGTGGCTGCTGCAGTTTGATTCGTGGGTGCCTCAGTTCCCTCTTCCTCCTCCTCTTCCTCCTCTTCTTCCTAAAAGCAGACTTGTGGCGTTATCCCCTTGCCATTCAAATATAGTTGAATAATATATCATAGCCGTAAACACTGAACTCACACAAGTCACAAACCTCTTCCTCTTCCTCCTCCTCTTCCTCCTCGTCATCGTCGTCCTCGTCGTCCTCGTCTTCGTCCTCTTCCTCCTCCTCCTCCTCCTCCTCTTCTTCCTCCTTGTTCTGTTCCTGATCCATCAGCTGCTGCTTGTCCGCATGGAGTTCCTTCAGCGCCGTTCTCAGAGCACCTGGGACCTCCTCCGCGGTTCCAGCGCGGGCGCCACGCCTCCTCCAGCCCGGCAGGGGGCGCCCTAACCCCGCCTGCGGATAGAGCCCGAAGAGCGTAAACTACTTGCGACTGGTGTGTCGACGCACAAAAAAAAGGTACAAGGTGCATCAAGAAAGCTATGTTTCATGTCCGTGGGCAAATGAAACCATCAACAAGAGATAAGGAAAGAAAAATGAACAATTGACCAAAGTAACAGTGTAAACTTCGTACCACTCTATAAGCGGTGGCCTCCACGGTAGCGGCGTGCTTTCTCTTCCCTGCCGCTCCCCTCCTCCCCCTGCGTGCCTCTATGTCTCCGACCTGGCCCTCTTTAGTCTCCGCTCTGCCAGCCCGTTCTCCTCTCCGCTTCTCAACGGCTAGCCCGTCCGATGAAGCCAAGCGGGAGGAGCGCTCAACAGGGTCTGAATAAGTCAGGGACAGGGGAAGCACAGGAAAATGTACACCGTAATAAATGGATATTGTGGATAACAGGACGACCACATGAGAAAACATACAGGGGGCTCAGAAAACAAGCTTACCTGTGGGGTGATGCATGGCATCCGGCAGGCGCGTGGCAGGTGTATCCAAGTCATCGCTGTGGGTTGTGGGCGGCGTATCGGGTCGGCCGGTGGTGAACGCCTCCTCTCCTCTACCAGAGATCCTTCCCACCTGGGACTGCTCTAGCTGCAGGGTTTGTAAAGCTAAAATCAGAGCGCTCAAGCAGAGACACAGGGCCCACGTCCTCAGCACCTTCATCCTCACGCTGTCAGGAGAGCTCAGAAAACAAGCAAGCGCGAGCGGATGTATCCAAAAGCTCAAGATGGGTCGAGCACAGGTGACAACCTAACACAGAAACCACATGAAAAAGTTGACTCAAAAAGACCAAGAAAATTTGGTAATCCTTGTGAACAGGAGAATTTTTTTTCCCCAGTCCAGCAATGGAGGTGTTGATGAGCGTCAAGATCCAGATCTCAAATAGGAAATCAAAAGAGCCAAAGACAGATGAAGCAATGGTCAGTCAGTCTCTCCCGCGAGCTTAGGCTCCCTGCAGCAGCACTGGGCGCTTCAACCTGTTAGACAGAAAAAGAGGGATGAGAATGGAGAGCGAGAGAAAGCACACTCAGTCTCCACAAAGCATTCGTTCATGGCTCAATAAAATACATAAACCTCCCCACCCCCACCCCACCCCGCCCCGCCACACTCCTCCTCTCCCCTCCCTTACACCCACTCATCATAACTTTTAGCTAACAAACCCCCTCGGAGGGGAGGGGTGGAGAGAGAGAGAGAGACATGGGAAAAGGAGAACAAACAAGAGGGAGGTAGGCTTGAGACGGGAGAGAACGCGGTGGGCGGGGGGGAGTGGACAGAGATTGTTTAAAACAGAGCATGTCATTACCGTGTCAGACTCGTCCGCCGTCCTGAGAGCGTCGCTGATCTGAAATCCATTTCCTGGGGGCCTTAAACATGGGCAAGCTTGAGGTTAACTCAAGGCTGAGGTTGGCGGTTGGCTGCTCCCAGACCTGTGCTAAATAGAGACAGTTTAGACTGGAGTCATCCCTGCTTGGCCAGGCTCCATTAGCATCTACGTATGATCAGAAATAAGACTACTAAAAATGAGTGATGAGCCTGTCAAGATTTGAACAAACACACACTTGCTAACACACTCGATCTCCCTCGATTATCCACGACATAACCCCCAAGAACACACACATGTGAATGTGTGCATGTCCCTTATGTGCACGCGCCCACACACACAAAGCAGGTGCCTCGGTTGGGTCTTCTGGGCCAAATGGCAGTCTCATTGCAGGGAAAAACTAGCTGCCTGCCGCTATATTTGCACAGTAACACTTTAACAGAGAACATACATTCTCATACAGCAACAGCGGTTTACAAGACACGGTATTTGTTGGCAGCAGCGTGAATGAAACATTAACATTCAGTTATTTATTGTACCAAACAATTTCTGGCGAATATACAGTTTGGCCATGGTGGTGTTTGTAATTCTTGTGTATATGCGAGGGGGTCAGACCGTGAACACAACAGCACCCAGACATCCTCCAAATGGGCCATCTTGACCAGCCCTCGTTTACACTAAACATAGAAACTAGTCACAGCCCCAGACGACCAAACAGTCAAGAAAATTTTATAAAAAAAAAAAGTTTCTACATCTACGTTTGCTTGTTAACAGGTAATTTAACCCTCCCGAGTCTATAAGAAATCTATGGCGTACTTCTACTGCCTGCTTCTCCCTTAACCCCACACTGCCCTTCCAGTAACCCACCGGTGACAAACACGCGGTCTTGTTTTCTCAGGACGAGTGTGGCGGAGACAGTCTGACCCCAGCAGTTGCCAAGTCTCATCTCTCGATTTACTACACACGTATCACATTTAGCAACCTAATGTTACACCTAGACACAAGTCAACATCGATTCCTCTTACTATATGACACGTTTAAAAGAAAATGGGAGTCGAGGCGAGTAACGTCAGGTCAAGTTCATCTTTTATTGAAGCATAACCACAGCAATGCAAACCAGTTGGAAAAACAGACGACCAGGAAGGGTCACTAGTTCAGTAACACGCAAACAGAGACACAATGTGTTAAGAGTTAGAACATTCACTTCAAGAAACATAATTATTTTGCAGGTGAATATGGTGAGTGAGTCGACTCCCTGGCCCATCAAAACGTGCTCTAAGCACCAATGTCAAAATAAGGCTACGCGTACAAAAGGTTAACCGTCACATTGAACAAACGGCGTGCTTTAAGGAAACAGAGTGATGATGAAATGCTGCTGACGACCAGGTCAAAAACAAATGGTTCTTTAAGAATCGGAGTGGGAATGCGTCGCTGTTGGAATAAACACAAGAAGTCTGACAATTAATTCGTTTTTTTTATAAACAGATCATAATGACGACTAACATGAACTGGACAAACTACAAAACAGACCCTTGACAGTACAGTATAGCAGATGGCTTCAGCTAGGGCTGTTGGCAGCAAGCCTTTACAAAAAAAGCGACAAGGGTTACAGAAGAGGAATGTTGTAGAGCAGGAAGGGAGAGAACTACAGGCAGACAATTGTCTCGGGTAGAGGGTGCTAAAGTAAGGTGCCCTGGGGATTTTTATACTGGAAACAAAGCTCAATGGGGTTAAGTTACTCGACACAAGGCTCTGGTCCCGCCTCTCTCTAGCTTGAAACAGTCTGCTGGAACTGTATGCTGCACTAACAGCCACCAGGTGGCGCTAAAGGACTTCTACTCAGCACACATCGGTATTAGGAGCCGGCTGACAGTAGAGGGTTGGGGAGCGACCACACAGCAGAGGGGGGGGGGGGTTGAGAGAGGGAGGATTGCAGAAAGTGTGTGTGCGAGCGCGTGCTTGCTTGGGTACACTCCTCAGTTGGCAAAGGATTTGCGCACGGCCTTCACGATGTACTCGGCGCTGATGCCGTAGAGGTCGAGCAGCTCCTGGGGCTTGCCGCTGCGGGGGACGCCGCTCACGGCCAGGCGGGTCACCACGATGCCCGGCTCCTCGCCCACCGCGGACAGCACGGCCTCGCCCAGGCCACCTAGGCAGCCAGACAGCAACACAAACAAGAGGGGTTAGTGGGGAACGCAGTGTGCTCCACACAGGACATTACCACGAGGCTCGGCTAAGCTAAAGACAAACTGTACGTGAGGGGGGGGCAAGGGCATCTTCACCACAAGCCCACGAGTCTGTCGGTAACCCACCCTCTCTGTAGTGGTCCTCCACAGTGATGATCCTGCCCCCGGTGGCTCTGGCGCTGGACAAGATGGTGCTGGCGTCCATGGGCTTGATGGTGAAGGGGTCGACCACGCGGATGTTGACTCCTGCGGTGAGCATCAAGGATCAATTAGTCCGGACTTGATCGAGTTACAAGGCTACCAAAGACCAGCAACACCGCCAACGAAACAGCCTTCTTGAACACTTTGCGTAATGTTATTTTTAGATTGCATTTTCTCATGATCTGGTCCATATGGGGCGAGCTGGTCGTACCCTCTTTAGCCAGGATGTCGGCAGCAGCCAAGGCTTCGTGCAGGGTCACTCCAGCTCCAACAATGGTCACCTTGTCACTGCCAGACTGACGCACCACCTGGTAACATACAATACAAGGCACTCAGAAAAGATTACTTTACAAGTTTAACCTAGTAAGAGACCAAGTCATACTTCACAGAAACACATATTTGGGAGAAAAAACAACGCTAGTGCTAATCCAATCATAAAACAAATTCCAAATCGATGATAAGTGTTTGATCATGTGCTCGACTACACTCTTGACTTCAAAAATACCGAACTAAGAAACGCATGAAAAAACCCATCGCGTCGAACGACAGAGGGAGCGCACCTTGGCCACGCCCACTTCAAACTTCTCCTCGGGGGGGTAGATGACCTTGGTTTCTGGCCGGCTGGTGCGGATGAAACAGATCCCCTGTGGAGAGACACATGAGCTTCAGAACCAGACACTCGCCCGGTCACACCACTCGACCGCACAACACGGGGACGTCAGACTCAGAGCGCCACCCCCACCAAGCTGGCCGAGCCGGAGGCCTCCTCACCTTGGTGTTGGCGCACAGCTCCACGGCCCGCTCGGTGGAGACGGCGTCGCTGGGGTAGAACACGGTGCACGTGGGGATGGCACGGAACATGGCCAGGTCCTCCAGAGCCATCTGGGATGGGCCATCCTCGCCTGGGGGGGGGGGGTCGAGGGTCAGGACAAATCGGGATTTGGTTATTAGGAGTACGGGGAAACGATGGAACACACACACACACACACACACACACTAGGGACAGCTCACCGATGGAGACGCCGCAGTGAGAGCCGACCAGGTTGACGTTGGACTGGGAGATGGCGCCCATGCGGATCTGGTCGTAGGCCCGGGAGAAGAAGGCTGCAAAGGTGCTGGCGAAGGCGACCGTGCGGTCACGGGTGGCACAGCCGATGGCCACGCTCACCTGCAGCAAAGAGGCAGGGCGTCTCAGCACTGTTGCAAGCCCTTCTTAGCATAGGCATTTAACAGAGAACTATCAGACTTCTGGTGCTTTCGTTCACAACCCCTCACTGGCGAGTCCCGCGAGGGAAAACATTGGCTACGCAAACCTCTTCACTAGGAAAGTTTGAAAGTGAGTCAGTTGATCCTTTTAAACCCTTTGTGAATTGACTGGAGAACATTAGACATTTAAACAATCATGCTAGCATTATTTAAGAATTTGTTTTTTTTTTAAGAACACTTTAAACGTTTTGATACATTTAGGCTTAAGTAAAATCTCAGCAGAACTGTCCGTTCTCATGAGGTGACCAAGGATACTTTTGAAATGGGCGTCACTCTTACGTAATGGTACTCGTGTGGAATATGTCATTCAACTGGCCATAGAGTTGGCGGAAATGGGATTATAGCACCGAAGACAACAAATAGCAACAGATTAGCTCAACGTGGAACAGATTACAGGTGTGAAAAAAAAAAAAAAAAAAAGTCACCTCCACAAGCTTTTTAAGCCCGTTTCATTCCTGCTGACGCTTGCTTATGTATGAGGCGGCCATAGCTATTTAGGTCAAGAGTCTGCCATTCATACAATATTTCCTCCAAAAACTAACCCTTCTAATAGACGGCCAGGATATCAACCCGGTAGAGCCCAGGAGTTTCCCCTGAGTCCCCGTCCACCCCCCCGCTCACCATGTTCTGTTCGGCAATAAAGCACTCGATGTAGCGGTCGGGGTAGGCCTTCTTGAAGGTCTCAGAGAAGGTGGAGTTCTTGGTGTCTCCGTCCAGGGCCACCACCCTCTTGCTGGACTGGCCCAGTTTGGCCAGGGCAAAACCGTAGGCCCGACGCGTCGCCATCTGGCACAGACAACAAAAAGATTACGTCAGTTACAAAAACGGCTGAATCTCAGCGACTACGTGGAGGTAAAATGTGTTTTCTGCGGTTATCTAATCTAGTGAGCAAACAATTGCGCGCGAGTGGAGAAGACCCTACTAAACCAACTGCCATGACTGGAACAGGCAGGACTCGGGCCACAGTTGGGGAACTTTAACCCCTCAGTTTGATCATTTACTTCTAGAAAAGGACAGCATATTCAGCGATTAGACTCAAAGCTGTACGATATGAGAAAGGAAAGGGTTCCCGTGTTTCCAGTTAAATGCTGCTGCATTTTAGCTACCTTGTCACCCAGCTTGTAGGCAGGGGGTGCAGGCAGGTGGATTGGGCTGGTGTCCACGGGGGCCGCGTCCTCGTTGGGCATCTCGGGGGAGAGAGTCTTGTTGGGAACCTGGATGAGAGCGGTCAGGTCTTTCAGCAGGTCGTCCACGCGGTCCTTGGGGATGGGCTTCCCGTGCCAGTTTTCCAGGTCCTCGATGTCTAAGGACAAACCACACGGGTGAGGAATTTCTGTAAAACGCAGACTACAGAACACAACCAGTCTGCAAAAACACACGTCATACCCGTGCTCGAAACCTTGACATTTCCCCATATCCATTCACAACACTTATTTTCAATACAAGCTATGGATCATTTAGTAGATGGAACCGCACTCACTTTTGAGTCCTTTGCCTTTGAGGGTCTTGGCCACAATGCAGGTGGGTTTCCCTTTGACATGCTGAGCCTGCCAGAAGGCCTTGCAGAGTTCCTCCACATCATGGCCATCCACCACGTACGTGTTCCACCTAACGACACACACACACACACACACACAGACGGTTACTCATCCCCCCGCGAGCCAAACCCCCCCACCCCGAAAAAACAAACAGCTCCCCCAGTCTCATTAGCTCACAGGTCGTCTGAGGGCTAGGAGAGTTGGCCAAGGCACCGATCAATCATGCGCAAGATAAAAAGCATGCAACCGCACCAAGGTTTTACATCACAGGAAAGTTGAAACAGGTCGAGAGGAAGGGGAAGTTGATGGGCAAGAGGAAGTCCTCCAAAGGGGTGTAAAAGAGGTACGTTATATTGGCCATTGTCGCGGTGCGGGGCACTGACCCAAAGGCTTCACAGCGTTTGCGGTAGACTTCCATGTCGTGCTGGAGTGGGGCGGGCTCGCTCTGTCCGAGGCGGTTGACATCCATGATGGCCACCAGGTTGTCCAGCTTGTAGTAGGACGCAAACGCCATGGCCTCCCACACGGAGCCCTCGGAGCACTCGCCATCGCCGAGCATGCAGTACACGCGGTAGCTACACAAGGCAGGAGAAAAGGAAATCAATACATTTCGTCCACTAAAACTAACTGGAGCCATTTTTGCACACGTAACTTCTTTCACAAGGTTTGGCCATCCTTCACATCTACAACGTTTGCTTTCTGTATCAGTGTCATCTCAACATTCGTCAAAAATGAATCAAGCGTTTTTAGAATATTCTCACATTTGTTTATCTTAAAATCTAACACTTGAGAGTCAAGGCCTGAATGGTCAATCATGTACCTGGATTTGTCAAAGTGTTTCCCAGTGTAGGCCATTCCACAGGCAGCCCCCAGACCCTGACCCAGAGAACCGGTAGCCACATCAACAAAGGCCAGTTTCTGTAAAAAAAAAAATAATAATAATAAAAGAAGATATATATTATTAAGTACACCTTACGAGGAATGGATTCTTTTTCTGGAAGCAATGGAGAGCGGTTTGAATAATCAAAATGTGAAGAACTCACAGGTGTGGGATGCCCTTCCAGCTCACAGTCGATCTTGCGCAGGTTAAGTAGATCAGCCTCCTTCACATAGCCAGCCTCTACCCAGGCAGCATACAGGATGGGTGCAGCATGACCCTGGACAGACAAACCAGAGATAGCTTAGTACTGACCATTACAAACACACACACTCTGTGTGTGTGTGTGTGTGTGTGTGTGTGTGTGTGTGTGTGTGTGTGTGTGTGTACGTGCGCGCCAACCTTGGACATGACAAAGCGATCGTTGCACTGGTTGCGAGGATCTTGAGACTTGTAGCGCATGGTTTGGAAGAACAGAACAGACATGAGCTCTGCTGCACTGCAGCATGAGGTTGGGTGCCTGAGGGTAGGAAAAAAAACAATCATCACTAAGAGTATATGGCCATGAGGGCCGTGTAAACTGCAGTGTGGCCTAAATTCACAAGCTACCTCATGTAAGACTATCAGAAACAGAACAATGCAGACTTCAAAGCTCATTTACAAGACCTATCAAATGAAGAACAAACGTGCTGAATTAGTTGGCCAACAAAAATTATCAAATTTTAGGAGCACGTCTTTACAAGTCAACTCCTCTGATATGGAATAGCATAATGTAACCAAGACAAAACGTTATGGTTATTTTTGCATTGTCATGCACCAGTATGATTCTGACTTAATTCTAGCCTATAATGGAGAGTTCTAAGGCCAACTCCACCTCCCTCACAGATAAGCAAACTCGTGTTGGGAAACTGTTAGTTGCAGTCAGAGTATTGTAATGAGACCGGTTTGGAAATTCCACTTCATGCATTGTTGGCCAACAACAGCCCAACTTCCCTCCATGGGTTAATAATAATAAAAAAAAAAACTGTAAAAACGACAACCACTGTGTGGCCACACTTTGGCTATTACACAAACAATATCTTAGTCAAATGTTAGAATTCACATTCCACACTTGCAATCCAATGCTTATCTAAATTTACCCCACCTTCTTTGATCAATCGACACCTGCAAAAAGATAACGTTAAAAACATTTGGCATATTAACCTCAAAAGTTTTAATACCTAACATCTTGGCAGAAAGATGCATTGAAGAATAAACCATAGTTCTTCATTTAATTCAGGGGTCAAGTAAAAAGGTGACAAACAGTTAAGATTACAGACAGTTGTGATTTCATTGTACAACATTCCGATGATCATGTCCGTGAAGGATGTTTATGCATTTCCTTAAGACTAACAAGGAAGTTATAATGGTTTGCCAACAAAAATAAGGATCAACAAGAATTTCTAGGTGTGTTTACAGGTGATGGGTTGGCCTGGCATGAATGAGAGAAATACAGTTTGAATGTGATTAGCTTGTTTAATAGGGAATGCATCCAATCATTGGCGGTTGTGAGTAACATTTGCTCAACTGGAGCTCAAACATATATCAGCACAACAAGGACTTTCAGTGCTTCTAGTCCTACTTCAGCGGTTTAGCAAATGGATGGATGGATGGTTGGTCCTACGTCTCATAGTACCTGAAGTAGTACAAGTGTCAACTACGCTTGGGACAATCAAGTCTTCCATTAAATTAGAATGGGAAAACACCCTTTTTTTGAAGGAGTTAAGCATAGGATTAGCTCCAGTGCTCGCACGAACAGATGGAACAGGAAAGTGGTTACCTAGCTAATGCTTACACGCTCTAAATCTAATGATCAATACGACGTGAACCACAGCGTGAAGTCCACGAGACTTGCACCGACACGTGATTTTTGCTGCCACCATGCAACTTTAACGTTACTAGCTTTTTAAAAGGATTTCTACACTTTTTTTGATTGGTAAAAATGTAATTTTAGGATATCAAGCGTTCAGGAACCACCCAACAAAAATCTTGCTAATTAAGCTATGCTACGTTGTTCGCTAATATAATCTGCAGGACATGTGCGACGAAAAGGGAGGTGTGCACAATGTGCGTGGTACTTTCACCTGCAGTTTCGCAGTAGCAACCGCGCTAGTTTGTTAAACGGCTATCAAGCACTAACATTTCGATTGAATATCCTGGTTTATTTTCCAGATTAACAACTTACCCAGAGTTCGAGGCGCATGTTGCTTTGATGGAGTGAATCCTCAGCTTGTTAGCAACGTCCTTCAGGCCCTGCAGAGTCTTCTCGTCCGGTTTGTGATAGCTAGCCATGTTGGAAATATTTGAATGTAACTTCAACCTGAAAGTATTAGTAAATCACTGTATATTCAGACCCGCCGCTACCCGATTTCGGTTCAAGTGCTTTGTGTACTGTGCTACACCGCGACAGCTGCTCAAGGCACGTTGAATCGAGGAAGAGCGTATTTGACGTCAAGACTTTTATCTAGGCAGAGTCTGTTAACCACACCCCCCGACTTCAATCATTGGAGGACTCAGTGCAAGTACATTCAAAGACAAAGTTTGTTTGACATCAACATTCAAAATACATGTACAATGAGTGCGTGTGTGTGGTGTGTGTTACGCATGTAAGACTCATTTTATTGTAAAACATAGGATAGGGACACATCAGACTTTTTCAGATACACACTGTTCTTTTAAGGCAGCCAAGCCTATGCTGTTCTTGGAAGGCTGCCAACAGGAAGTATTGGACTTCAAATGTGCTCTCTCATTCTTACTCAGGAGAAACAGCTAGGATAGTGTGCCTGGTCTAGTGATACAGTGTTTACGATCCTTTTATTTTACGCAGCTATCTTTTTCCTGATTTGAGAAAAAGAACAGCCGGAGAGGGAAAGCATTTCAGTATTAAGTTTATAGTGCAAAGAAGGTTATCCACTTCACTTGAAGGAAGCTATCCATAAGCATTTGATGAATCACACAAAATTTGTAATGGGAAACAATAGAACACATAGCAGCCTGGGACTAAAATCTGGGTAACTGCCCACACTCCACTAACTCTACCCTTTCATGCACATGCATGCATACTGTCAAATTATAAAACAAATTTTCATTGTCTCTCACATTCACACATTGTCATGCATCCTGTTAGCAACCGAGTCAGAACTAAGCTACACTATATGGATATTAGACGTTAGAAGTTGTCCACCTCTCCTTTTTCACGTTCTTGCAGTTCCTAAAGAGAAAGACAAATATCAAGAGAACTTCTGCTACTACCAATGAAGATGGTCAATGTAACAAATTCCTTACCTTGGTTTTTTCTAGGGCCTCCATCCTTTCCTCTGGGGTGACAGGCTCTTTGTCCAACCTCTCAAGCTGTGGCAGACGAATGAGTGTAGACATCCGGTAGTCCTCTGTGTCTAACAGTGGGTTCTCAGCCAGGACCAGAGCTCGCAGTGTCTTCGACACAAACTGCAGGCTGCGCAGTCCATTCTGATTAAAAATCAAGTTGCCTCTGAAGAAGAAGGTGGTTGAGGGAAAACGACTGTTAATAGTTGGATACGTATTATTGACTACCAGACTATTAGGGCTTATCGAGACTGTCTTCATTAGTATAAATCTGAGAGACCTATTTTGGGCAAATATATTGTTGGGGGCAGGAATCGACTGAGCTACACTAAACATCAATAAAGAGTGATCTTAATACTTGGAAGTATGAAAACCGGCTAGCTCAGTAAATTTTAAGTAAAGGAGTTAACAAGCATAATTAGTAAGGCCATTACAGAGTCCTATAACCATGTGATGTTGTGCTCCAGGACTGCATCCCATGTTTGTTCAGTGTTTAAAGAGTACCTGACGTTGAGGTACTGCAGTTCCTTCATGTTGGGGCTGATGCCCTCCAGAGTCTCTAGTTGGTTGTCTCGAAGATGAAGGGTGGTCAGGCGCTCCAGATGATCCAATCCTTCAAGACGTTTAAGTCCATTCTGAGCCTGCAGGGAGTGGAGAAATACGATGAATTATATATAATTATAACGTATGTATAAAATTATAATGTATACATATACACATTATGATAAGTCATATCTATGAGTAAAAATTGGTTACTTATGGCATCAATGATTTTCATGAGAGAGTTATAAAACATAGTATGGCTACCAGGTATAGTCTGCGCAGGTTGGGGAGGTAGATACCATCCGTGGTTTCCAGGCGATTTCCTCTAAGCTCAAGTGTCACCAGGTTAGATAGGCGACTGTACTGCAGCCCATACACTCTTTGGATACCATTACCTACAGAACCATGTTATCTAGCAAATGTAGTAATCGTATGTCAACTATATCAATTTTCCAATGATATTTTAGATTTGTTAATGAAATTAGACTGACCAATAAGGTTAAGGCTCTCAAGGGCTGGGCCCCCCAGGCCCTCCAGGTCACTCACGCGGTTGCCTGCCAGGCTCAACCACTGTAGATAGGTGAGCTGGTCCAGCTTTTGCTCTTTGAAAGTGGTAAGCATGTTCTTGTCAGCCTACAGGGTGGATGCAAATGCAATGCATTATGTTAGTGAAAAATATATATGGTCATTGCCATTAGCATTAGCTATCTTATCTTTGCAGCGTTTAGGAGCAATTATGTCTTTATATGAGAAATCCTATAAAGAATGTAATATGAGTATAATAACGCTTACCTTGACCCAGAGCAACTGAGTTAAAGTAACAAGAGGTGAAAGGTCAGACAAGTAATTGGAGGTAATATCTATGAAGCGAAGATGAACATATGTGGTGATAGCGACTATGTCAGTCAGAAGCCTGGGAAAACAAGTAAAGTTCAGTCAGCAAAAAGAACTAAACTGACTAGACTGTTTAGGATTTGTTTTTATGCTGCCTACCTCTCTTTTAGGTCTGCCTTTACAAAGGCATGTGCCAGTCCATTCCCTGTTTTGCATAGCAAAGAGAGCCCCCCAATGATTGTTTCCTGGGTCAGTGGACACACCTCTATCTACAGGGAAATTAATTACAGAAAGGAACGGGAGAGGAGAGGAGAGGAGAGTATAAAATAGTTTTGGAGTGGTTTGAAATACAAAACCATACACCTCTATCGGCACCAAGGCCCATGCAAAATTAATCAACGCGTGACTGTCCTAATGACGCGTACCTTGTCTTCATGCTCTGTGTTATCATCTCCTTCATGTCCTCCTTCATCACCTCCTTCCTCTCCGTCTGGGAGGACCACATCTTCCTCATCATCCATTGTGGACCTTCCTGTTGCCTATTTTTCAAAGGACAGATAACATCACAGGACAGACAGACACATTTGGACAGACCATACTAACAAAATCACAGTTTTGGTTATCTAGCCAAAATTAGATTGGTCAAATAATGCTGTTATACTGCTCTATGCAATTTTATGAAAATTTAATTTAAATTGTTAGATGTTTAATAGTCTTTATTCTTATCTGCCTATTCTAATTCAAGGCTTTCACGTTGACCTAACCTTACTGCTGGATAGTGGTTTATGTAGCTAACCCATCGTTAAGTGCTAGCTAGCTAACTGTTCAATCAGAATCTCCGATGGTAGTAGTAGTAAATAATCTAAACAAATATTAACATTATGGATATGATTTTTGGGGGATTAAAATTAGTATTCAGTTGGAAAGCTAAAAACTTACCAGTAATAAACTGTATTAATACCTATTACCTTATTCACCTACGCTAAAGTATTAGCTAGGAAGGATCGCAAAGTGACTGGCTGCTTCAGCAGGTACTAACCAAGTTGAGTCTGGCGTCTGTTGTGGTTACCATGGAAACGATGTGAAATTGCTCCGTTGGCTCATTCAACCAGAGATAGATGTTCTATCTCTCTGCACTCGACATCATTCAGCTGCACAACAAGACGTAACATCGATGAAGCAAGTGGTCACAAGAAAACATGTTTGCAGATCTGAGTAGATCCTCTTTTTAATACAACTTGCAAAATGTAGTATTGCAACTTGCATGCCATTGAGACATGTGATAGTTAACATATTAGTGCCAATTTAATGGATAGCCGATAGCCATAATAACCTTAAAGAATAATGCTGTAATGACATCATACATGCACAACTCTGCAGAGAGGTGCAAAATAAAAACCGTTTCAACACATTTTGGATTTTGTGGATTTTAATGTAGCAATATACTGCACAACCTACTAAATATGTACCTTTTCTAGTTGGGTGGAGATAGTTGGGGTGTGCTCGAGTTAATAGGAAAACAAATTAAACTACAATTAACGGCAAATTGTAGTATATTGTGCATTTACAGACGTCACAATACATTTACACACATATTTGTCCACACACTAATGTTAGTGTGTTGTTGTCTCATGACTTCCACAAGTTAAGATATTCTTAGAAAGTGCTTATTCTAAAATGTTTAAACAAGATATTTGTAACAGCAGTATTTCTACAGAGAAGTCATTCACTGAATGTTAAAACATACATAATCAAATCTATAGTGCATAGACAGTATCTTAAATGAAGTATATATATATAAAAAGGTTTTTCAGTAGACACTTCAGGACTTCCACTTCCCACAGTCTAGCAGCAGACATTCTCAAACTCCACAGTAAAGCTTGCTTATGAAGACATGTTAGGGCTGCAATCGGCATCAATTGACAAGAGTAAGGTGCATTTTGTGCAACACAGCCCAACACAATTGCTACAGGATCAACTTATCTAATCATAGATAAGCAGCTGGGCAACTTCCCGTTCGAGCCCATGTCCATCCATATAGTGTACTGCACACTACAGTCCAATTCTTTATGGATTCTTTAACATCGAAGAGGATCGAAAGAAGTTTAACCCGTTAAACGAGTGGAGAGTGGGTACAGGTTTGGGCCAGGGGTTACTCGGCTTGCATGTTGCGCAGCAGCCCTTTCTTCATGCCTCCCTGCAGCATCCGAGCTCCCAAACTGCTGCCTGCAACCCCATCGCTACGGATAAAAAGAGAACAATTTAAGGCAAAACAACTCAAACACACAGTACACAACCATGACAATATGCCTACCTGTACCTATCTAATGACTGCAAGTAATTCATGGCCACGTTCTTTACAAGGGCCAGTGGGATTGTGTGATGTTGGATGGTGCTGTGGCTTACATAGCACTGTATTTCCTCTTCTTGGGGTCCGGAGCCTCTTGCCTTTCTGCGGCTCTATGCCGCTGGGGAGAGAAGCACCAAATAGATTTCAAGATGAGTCACAACTGATGAAAATCACACTGCATTTTCATAATCCTGTATCTTTCTTTACAGGGACCAACCTCTCCATCCACTCCATATTGCTGGCTTTTTCTCTGCTCCAGGTTTTGCTGTGAGGGGAGAGATTAAGCTTTAAACAGCTGTAAGGAAATGTATATATTCTTCTCTTGTTGTATAGAACTCTGGAATTGTTAAGAGGCCCAACCATTTAAGGGAAGTTTCGCTTATTCTCTTCTCTCTTGCTAATGTGATTGAAATTGTTCTTTGTGATATCCACCTTGTGTAGCTCAGAAAGCTGCTGATGCCTTAGAAGGGCCTCTTTACTGGGGAACTGCCTACGGCACAGCAGACAGGCTAGCTTAGCCCAGTCCGTCATCCGGTCCTCCTTGTCTTCCTTATCTCCTCCCTCCTCCTCACTGTCTGTCTCTCCGCTGTAGGCAGGCACCAACCCCTGCTGTTGCTGTTGCTGCTGCTGCTGCTGTTGCTGTTGCTGCTGAGGCGGAGAACACTAGTGTGGAAGAGACATACACATGCAGTGGTAAAAAAACAAAAACAGGCAGATTAATCTTTAATGAAATTAGAATCTGGCATAATTACGTAGTGTGTTACACCAGTAACAAGAGAGCAGATGGGTGCATGAAAAAGAATGACAATGCAAAATGGAGAAAGACGTCAGGATAATAGAGCCACAAGCTGAGGTTCAAATAAAACTCGAAGCCGTAGCCCTCACACACACACACACACACACACACACACACACCTCTCTGTCTGTGGTGTGTCTCAGCTGGTCCAGAAGGATCTGAGGCCGTTCAGACAGCGCCCCCTACAGGACATAGAAAAGTGCAGTCAAGGCAAACAAGGTAAGTGCGTGGCTGTGTGTTAGTATATGTATGCACGCACCTTTTTCTCCAGGACGGCGTATCCTGCGTCGGCGCTGGCCGACTCCCTGCGCTCGTGGCCCGGGGCTCTGGTGTAACCTGGTGGGAGAGCTGCAGAGCTGACGGGGGCTGTGGAGGAGGAGACCACCGAGCGCACGTTCTCCTTCTGCCTGTTCAGACTCTTGGCCCAGCGCTCCATGTCTTTGGCTATCTGCAACACACGCACACAGGAACACAACAAGCATGTCAGTACACGTAAAATACTTCATTTCGAACCATGGTCTAGCAATTACATTATTATATACACAATCGTTATATTATCATTTTCTACTCATGTTTTGACGTTGGGTTTCTGAATTCATTGAATGATATTTCCTGTATGTTCAAACATTTTATGGGACAAACGGGTTAGTGGGTTGTACCTGCTGGGCCGTTTTGTTTTTGGGCTTGTCTTTCTTCTCCTTCCCACCAGGGGCAGCAGAGAGAGGATCTGAGGAGGCGGGGTTGTCACTCAGAGCAGCAGCCGTCTCGTCGTTGGACTGTGCAGGGGCAGGTACGTACGTTTGGCTCTCTCCATCCCAGTACATATACTGCTGGGTGTGGGAGTTGTAGTAGTACTGCCCGCAGTCGAGTGACAAGGGAAAAAGGAAAGAGAGCACGAGCGAAAAAGATAAAGGATGGGATCACACAGGCCCAGGGGAAGGATATTCAGGAAGGCATGACACACATCGACACGCTCGGCTTTACCTGCGAGTTGGGGTCGTAGTAAAGTCCAGTGAGCGGGTCGTAATAGTAGCCAGAGCTTTCGTCATACTGGTATGTGGACACATCTGGCACAGCTGCAGACAGAAACACAGTCTGTTAGCATCAAGGTCATACACACACACACCCTTGTCCGTTTTCAACACCCCCACACAGATGAGCAGACTCACGGTATTGCTGGTACTCGTGGGCTGTGCCAGGGGTGGCGGGGTGGCTGGGAGCAGCGGGCTGAGGTTTCCCTACTATCTCCACCTGCAGGGAGAAACAGACATTTAGATGAATGAGGCTTAGGGTGTCGGAGAGGCATTGAGACAGTTAAGGGGAAGGATTCAGGGGACCCTGGCCTGAGCGGAGGCCCAAAATTGACAAGTTGGAAGGGGCTTTGTTGTCCCTAATTTTGTAAAGCATACTGTAAATTTTCATGGGCCTGGAATTTCTGGTAACGCCACTGGAAACAGGACAATATGAGATTGCTACAAACAACGTCAGTTACACAACTTTGGTTTATTTGCCTATCAATGAGGAGACACATTTCTCTATAAGATTGTGTTTGAAACAAAAGATTATTGGCCCTACCTGGTTGCCCAGTGAGGTGGTACCCGAGGTGATAAGAGGAGTCTGTGTGCGAGTGAGCGAGAGCTGTAAGGCGTTCATTCCAGACGCCGGTGACTCAGATGAGATTAGTGCTGCCAACATAAGCAAACAGTTAAGCACATTTTGAGGTGAACTTTGAACTGAACCTAAGGACAAACCCCCCCCCCCCCCATTTCTTAGATTCCGTTTTAAGAATGCCGTCTTTCCTGAAAGATACTGTTCTCTCTATTCCATTCACCTGGGGGTGCTCCTCCCGCGTAGGCCCCCATTAGACCGGCTCCTGTAGTGGGCAAGGCTGTACCCGCTGCCCCTGCCTGGGCCTTGAAGGCCGACCCTTCTGGCACCGCATACTCCTGGCTTTCTAGGCCATAGGCTACCGCTGCCCCCTGCTGGTACACTCCTGCACCCACACCCTGGCCAGTAGCTGACCCAGTCTGGGCGGTCTGAGATAGATTGAAAGGGAGAAAGATTGAGAATAAGAAGAGAGCAGGAAGGCAAGTCAGATTTAGTTGAGCATGCTTACTCTCGTGCCCGTACATAACCCTACAGGTACCACTCATCCCAGGGGTTAGTGCACTGTTATCAGCCAGTGTAAGACTTTGGTCGACGGGCAAGAGTGAGAGAGCGCCGGTTTACCTGGGTAACGGCCCACTGGGCCGCAGCTATGGCCGTGCTGGCCACCGTGGCAGCGCTCACTCGGCTGCCGTCCGTAAGGAACACGTCCCTGGAAGGGTCAGAGACAGAGGGTGTGAAGGCGTGTCACAGTCCTCCCGGGTCATGGAGGTGACCTCGGGGTTATTATCTTGGCTGTTCTGCGTGGGAGGTCCGCGTACCGCTTGGAGCCCTTGGCAAACTCCACGGCGATGACTTTGGAATCTATGGAGAGGGGCGGCTGGAGGGCCTGCAGGATCTGCAGCAACTGAGATGCCTCCTGGAGAAAGACAAAGTTCCGCGTGGCCAAGTGATTTGGCGACGGTGGGTGCATGTTTGGTGTTGTTACAGGGCTGTGTGTAAAATAATTTTAAGTAAATGTGGGCTTGGGCCTGTCTCTGTGTGTGTGTGTGTGTCTGTCTCACCACTATAGTGGCGAGCTGTAGGAAGGCGAAACCCCTGTTGAGCTGGGTCTGTTTGTCCTTGATGAGACGGATGTTGGATGGGGACAGAGTAGCAAACGGAGCCAGAGAAGACAGGATGGCATCCACAGTGGTGTGAGGGCCAAGGTTTCTCAGGATCAGCGCTAGGGAGAGACAAATACCATTAGTTAGCACATAAGACAACACAATATTCAACTCAAGAGAAGTCCAAGTACAAAAGTGAGGGACAATGGAGAATGTGGACAATCGAAACAAAAAGATAAAAAAATATTGTCAAGAAAGTAAGCAACCAAGGAGGCAAGAAAAGAGACTTACTGTCATTTGCCACCTCTGTCTGGTGTGAGTTGGCTCCGGAGCTGAGGGCTGAGGCTGAGGACTGGTAGGGCACAGGCAGGGGCAGCAAGCCCTGGGCCCCCTCCTTCTGGTGGCCCAGGGCCAGCTCCCTTTGCAGCTGGGGCAACTTCAGTTCAGCCTCTGTAGATACAATAAATGAATACAATTACTCAAACCAGGGGCTGAGACTAATAATCTCTGAAAAATTGTGTTTGGTTTACACAACACTATACTGTAGAGCAACTGAACAGATCACCCGATATTGTACTGGGTGAAGCCTTGGGCTGAATTCATGTTTACCTGACTTTGACACACCACACTTGAAGCACTTCTCTCTCCTTTTGAAGTTCTGAACGCCACACTGTCAAGTGAGGGACATTTCACAAGCGGAATACTTGAATTCAGGTGTCCACAGACACACACTATAGTCACACTCTTTGATACAAATACAAACACACACTCACGAACCTTGTTGCAGAGCCAGTCCTCGTTGGCACGTGGTTTGGGGTCGCTGTAGTGCATGGACACCCTCTGTCCCAGAATGGACAGTACTCTCTGAAAGAAAAGGAGAAAAAGAGGGAGGGCAGGGGAACAAAGAATGATTAACACAGAAGTAGGACAACCGTGCTAGAGAGGCCTCAACTCACAAGAGCAGGTTAGAGAGAGTATGCAGGGAGGAGATGGATAGAGAGAGAGAGAGAAAGAGAGAGAAAATTATTTAGGTTGAAAGAAAAGAGGACAAGAGAGAGTTGCAACCTTCAGCTTTAGGGAAATTTGGGACGGACTGAAATGGTGTGTGTGTGAGTGTACTTGTGTTTGCGTTTGTGTGTCTGTGTGTGTGTGCATGTTTTGGAAAGAATATAGTGTTGCGGTCAGTCTTGTCAACCCCCCCCCTTAAGGGGAAACCTGGTAACACATCTACAGTACAAACCCACCCATTTCACGCTTCCGGCTCCCAAATGGACAGCCGCCCTGAAGAGGCTACAATAAGAGCAACAGTCGAAGACGAGGCACGGTCAGATCCCAAGTCCCTACTCTAACGCTCAAATCTTTTGACTTGCACCACTGTCATCGTAAATTCATTTTGTGATTGCTGCTGTTGTCTGGGACACCCGTTCCCCTTCTCAAAGTGCCGCAGGGGTGAACAAAGGCTAGTCCTTGGGACAGGGAGAGAAGGATGGCTCGCTGGTTGTAGTTGTCTGTGTTAAAGGTGTAATGCGTGACATTTTCAAGCTAAATCTCTCTTAATATTGTGTGATATGTATAGAGCATCTGGGACCCAATAAAACATCTCGCCAGACTTCCATGACTATCCTCTAAAAATCTCATTCCAAACCGCAAGGCTGGAATCCAGTTTTGGCGTCATAACTGCTTCACTGCATGAGCCTGGCAATACTTGAATCGTAAAATCCGCAAACAAGGCTGTCAACAATGAAAAACCATTCTAGCAGATTTTAGCCAGCATATGATGTAGTAGTTTGTTTGTCTGTTTTGTGTTAATGCTTAAAAAAAGGTTGGACACACTACATTGTGTGAGATACTTACTTAGTCATACTCATATTACTACCTAATGTCAAATTTAGCAGGCTTGAGTTTAACATGTAATGATCTGAGCATATTTCTTATGCTAATTGCAGTACCTGTGAGTGTTTCTGGACAAAATGTATTTTGTGTAGTTAATTGATTTCCAATAATAAATATATTTGCATTCAGCAATCAGATTTTGTCCTTTCCCATGTAGAGATGCGCACGGATATATGAATATTCGAAATGATGCAGGTATTTGAAAGTTCATTTGAATAATATTCATTAGCTATTTTAATTACATATTGTTTTTTAAACGTGTATACCAATGCCATTAAAATATGTAAAAAGTAGAAAGAAAAGGCACAATTGCAATATGCAATACATTACATACATTATGTTACTCCCACTTTCCGCACCACGTAGTTTAAACTTGCAGGCAGCGCGTGCACACTAAAGGCATGACAGAGCTCTATGCTAGTGCGCTGGATCCCCGATACAAACACGTGCAAATATTTTAAATCGTTTTGACAGCCCTAGTTTTGATTAAAAAAAAAGTGTGTCTTGAAGAATTGGACAATCTGTTCAAATACAGATGGCAGTTAGAGGACAAAATAAGTCAGATTCACACCCACACGTGTGCTTTGATTTTCTCTGAGCATTGAGAAAAAGATTGCTGTCTCCAAGTTCACACAATCATTCCCTTATCAACAGAATACCTGAATTCTCCACTGTGTGTGTGTGTGTGTGCATGTCATGGAGTGCATGGCGTGCATGCGTTTGTGCAACGGTGCCATGTGATGTTTGCCCAGTGTGCTCATGGATATGTGTGTGTGTGTGTATGTGTGTGTAGTGGAGAGTGACCTGGTTGGTCTCCATCCAGCGGCTGGCCTCCTGTATGAGATTAAACTCGACGAAGGCGAATCCTCGACTCTGACCTGGACACCGCCCAGCGCCATGGCAACCGAACAACAACAACATAACAACAACGCAGTGAGGGGTTAGTGCTTCATGTACAGAGACAGAGAAAGGAGGGAAAAGTCCCCACACTGATTGAATCTCCGTCCTTCCTTCCTTCCTTCCTCCCACACTTGGATGAACCACAGATCTTGACCCAATTGGACATGTATGCAGTACACCAATCAGCTGTGATATGTGATTACTACATGGAAGGGAGGAAAGGAGGACACAATGTGAGAGTATTCCCACAGGTTCAAGAGGAGGAGAAAAGAGAGCAACTTCAAACCACTCAAGTTTGAGCTTAGAAAAACTGAAGCACCAAATCACTGACAATAAAACGCACAAACATGCACACACACACGCACGCACGCACGCACGCACGCACGCACACACGCACGCACCCACACTGGTCAATTCTGAGGGCTGGTGAACAGTTTTAGTGAAATACTTGATGAGAGCTGTGATGAGAGGACGAAGCGCCTCGACTTTAAGTGCAAAACATTTAAGATGACAAACCCCCCCCATCTCTTCATTGTGCTAAACAAGCATTCGACAAACCATTCTCAAGTGTATTGAAAAGACAGAACTGAAGGGAGGAATCACACAGTTTTCTAGTTCCAAACCTGAATGGGTTGCATTTAGGCTGAACTTGCGAAATAGTAATACGGGTTTTTGAAAACACACTTCTGACAAATTGAGAGAGAAACAGGGAAAGACAAAGAGAGGGAGAGAAAGCGAGTGAGGGCAGCGCATAGGACTGTAAGTGTGAAAGAGGGTCACGCCTTACAGGGAGCAAGTGAATCAGCACAGGGTGGACGGCTGATCTTATGGAGAAGTCGGAAGGGGGGGGGGTGGCGGCTCTAGAGGCACGGCTTTAGAGAGGCAGAGAGTTATGGAAGACTGGAGAACCATTAATAGGAACCTTTGTCAGTGAGCGGAGCGGCAGTGACAGAACACACGCGGTTCGCTGCCACTGGTCACACACTGCGTGGGGCCTTACTCATGACCGCCGTGTGACCAGACGCAGGCTAGTAGGTTAGGGTTAGAGAGGCACAGTAAGCACAAAACAGGAGAGTGTGCGTGGAAAGAGGGTGCTGGAAAAAAAGGCATCTTGGGAAAATGTGCGGCTTGAAAGGGCTGGTCCATGCATTTGTGCAAGTTCGCCATTAGGGTTGTGGATGGTGTGTTAGGGTGAGCGCTCTAATGAGTATGACACAGACAGGCAAAAAAAGAAAGCCCAAGTCAGTGTGTGTGGAAATACTACTAGGAGTCCACTGGCTCCCATCATCTGACAAAGAAGGGAGATTAGAGGACACAGTTTTCTCATGGAGGGATGGGAGAGTCCAATTGAGACGAGAAAGACAATGGAGCATGTGAAGAGTATCCAGCAGTGAAGAGTAAGAGGCTGAGAAGATAGGAGGAAAGAGAGAGAGAGAGAGGGAGAGAGAGCAAAGAAATGGTAGGAGGGGGAGGAAGAGAGACTGAAATAATTCACTATTTCTCACCTGAAGACTTGTTCCTCATGAGACGGACCTCCCTAGGCTGGATCCCTTGCTCCTGAAGCTGTGCACGAATCTAAGATGGCACACAGTTACCAGTACAAAAATGCAGTCAGTTGTTGATTTTAAGATGTTTTCAAAAAACAAGTTTATGCCAGAATCACTTTGTTTTGTGGTATAATGTTTCTCTATATTCTACTGTTTAATTTTTGTCAAATTTATAGTTATAGTTTTTATACGCACAGAACCTTCAAACATTTGTTTAGAAAGATGTTTCATAAATAAAGTTTACATTACATTATTAACAATTACTGTCGACTATTAGCTTATCATCTATTCCCTCAACAGTACTACACAACCACCGACACCCACCTCATTGGCAGTAGCGTTGGGTGGCAGCATGCGGAGCATAATGATGTTGCTAGGTCTCTGATTCTGATCCAGTTCTGCTCTGTAGTCCTGGTCCCGCTGGTCTAGCTCCTCCAGGGACAGGTCTGAACATGCACTGCCACCACTCCGCTCCTCTAAAAAAGACTACAACCAGCACACAAACCCAGTTTGACCAACAATGAGGGCGTGGCAACAACACAGGTACACCATGTTTCATGTCCCACTGCGACATTCAGTACCTTTCTCTTCCCAGGGCCTCTAGGGAATCTGTCGTCCTCTGCTCGTCTGGCTGGGCTATATTCCTCAATGTCCAACCCACCCTCCTGACCCCAGTCCCCGTCTCCCCCATCCAGGTCCGCAGGGGGATTGTCAGGGTAGCTTCTGGCCCCCTGCTCCCCTCCTCTGCCATTTGGCCCATTCCTGAACTGCTGGAAGTCCCTTCTGCGGCCACCATCCTCTCTCTGGGGCCTGGGGAAGGCTTGATCAGGCTGGGGTCTAGGGAATCCCTTCCCACCTCCCCTGGACTCTCCTCTGCCCTCTCCTCTTGGACGGTACCCTGGACGGTTGGCTTGAGGGTGACCAGGGGTAAAGTCACGAACCCCTGCTGGCTGCTCATCACGGCCGTACTGCCTGTCCTCTGCGGCTCCCATTCCTAGCTCTCCGTCTTCATGACCGTATCCTCGGTAGTCCATGTCCCGAAAGTCATGCTCGTTTGTGGTGTTGCCATAGCGACCCATTCTGTCCCCACGTCCACCCCTAAATGAATAATTATTTATCCACCATGTATGCATTAATATCACCTGAAGTTAACATTTAATAGTATTTATACACTCACCGTCTATCATAGTCCATATCTGCCCACGAATGTTGTGGACTGAGCTCTCTCAAACTTCTTCTATGCTACAACATTAGACACCTTTAAAAAAGCAGAAGAAATATAATGCTGTCACAGACATGCCCACTCATCTGGAGGTGTGGGTGGGTGCCGCTGAGATATGCCTGCAGTTAGCCTTCAAGGTAAACCAGCTGAAGGACAGTACAATATAGCCTTCACTGAGTGAGATACACCAAACAAAAACACCAGAAAAGTACTTTAGAGTTTAAACTATTTCAAAATGCATGACTAATGGTTTCTTTGCAAAGGCTTAGATGTCACTTCAACAGACAAGAGAGAAAATGTGTAGCTGAGCAAGCGAGTCTGCAAGGCAGTTTTCGTGACAGCAATTCACAGCACCATCCCCAGAACGAATAACGTTAAGAGTGCGTTGATGACCCCTACCGGCAATAGCGGGGGTTTCAAGCGTACACGACTACATTAACGTGGTTCCTGTAATATCATCGATCATAAATTAATTAAGTTAAATTAAATAAGATGGTCTCGTTAATGCAGTCAATGCATTGTTCTGGAATGTTATTACTTGTCATTGTCTGAGTAAATTAAACAGGCTGATTAGAACCGAATGCCCCAAAGCAATTGAGTAGCAAATAGAACTGAGAACCAACCATGCAATGACGTACGACGGTCATAGCAAGCTAGCTAACGTTAGCCTGCACAACAAGCAGAGCAACCTAGCAAGCTAGTTCATTGGCCAGAAAGGATTGCTAACTTTAGTTAGCTAGAAGCTGTCTCAACTCTAGATGTCCTCCTTCGATAACAGCTCTTGTGCTTTAAATTAAATAATAGGGAAGCCTTACCAATTATACGTATCCAGTCTTCAGATGACATTCATCTGAGCAGAATAAGAAAGCTGACAGCGAGGTTAATTTTGTGACTAGCTAAGCAAAATGGCTACAGAATAGTGTACTCACAGTGCATAGGCGGGACTTATGAATTCTACAGTTTGATTGGTATTTGCGGCTGTCTGAAGATAATGATTGGACAAGTGGAAACCAATAAGCCAACCTCAAATATGTTTTTCACAACACAACTGATTAGCGTGAACTGTGTGTGTACTATTGAAGAGCTGATTGATTATATTAACTATCTATTGAATCTGAATGACAACATAATTGAATGTCAAACTTTGGTTAACTTGTCAATAGCAAAAACATGAGCTATTGTGTTATTAAAGTAAAGGCATGATCAGAAGAACCCTAATACCAGCTTTATTTGAAAAACTCCAGAAATCCCAAAGAAGTCACAGTACAAAAAAGTAACAGCCCCAGCAACCCACAGCCCACCCTCCCCTGCAACTTTCAAACCCTTCACCTTAAGCCTAACCTTCACTTAAAATGTACATTACTATGGTTACAATTTCTCAATCGATTGACAAAAGCTGATCATAACAGCAGGATAAAGGAGATGGTTAAAATATACTACAGAAATTAGAGACAACATCAACGATAAAAGTGATAATACAACAAAGAAAATATTAATAAAATGGGGTTTGGGAGCTGAGTGAGAGGCAAATAGAAATAAACATGCCCTTACAAGGCTTGGTAAGACATACAGTACTTAGCTGAAACTAGAGTTAAGAGTGTAAATGTCTTGTTTATCGGCAGAAAAAGGTTCAACTTATCAATAGTATCCGCTACACCACTCAAAAGTGGACCAACTTATTAACCCAATCAAATGCATCTTAAAACCTATATACACAAAATGTTCTCAATTTGAACAAAAAATTTAAATTATGGTGTCTAGCCATCTATCAAACGATCCCTGTAAATTATGCAATTTGAAAGTTTCTAATTCACTCTGAGTAGTTGTTGGTTTCATTACCCGTTTAAACCAATGTAATGTGGCTATCAGGGGTAACTTTGGCAAGGGGACAGGGCTTAGGTGAAAAGAGGTCTTTACAAGCATACAGTACATAGACACAGAAAAATGTATCATTAAACATGGATAAATGGACACAAACACACAATTTAACTGCATGCAGACCCTCTCTGGAGGGGGCCAGCCAAACACACACACGCACACACATATTGGGTAGATATTTCATTATGGGAGCACATCTCATACAATCTGTTTTAGGCAAACCCCTGTAGAGCATAGCGCCTGAGTCAGAACATAGGCCCGAAGAAGTCAAGCCAATGATGGGGAGCAAGCATCACAAAATGCAGCTAAGGGGACAGTAATAATTACCAAATATCCCATTTAGGTTTGGGATCCTCATTCCCCCATCCCTCAATTTATACAGATTCTTCCTGACCACTGCTCTGAAGGCACTACATTAGGCTAGGCTGTGTAAATTCACTTTTGACATGGCATGTATTCTAACTTTATTAATCTAGCTCTTGTCTTTCTTGCAACCAAACCACCCCCCTCCCCCCATGTCTTTGGCCTGGTATGGACCTTTGCTTTCCTTTTCATTTCCAATCATGGCACATTTAAAACACTTTCAGCAGCCCAATTCCAAATCACTGCTGTCCCCTACCCAATATATGCCTTGACATGAAATGTTTAGATAGATACACACAAAACGGCACAATAACCCATTCTTAATGGGAAAATCTACCTATTATTCATATCAGACTTTTAGAAAAGAATGAGACAATGCTTTGATTTGGAATTGGGCATCCTCCAACCATTACTTGCCCATCCCCATACCATCCCAAACCTCAGGTGTCAACAAAAGGTACAAGGCTGCCTTTGATCTGTGCTTGAAGGCAGCTCCTATCTTCACGCAGCCTACAAGAGAAGGCAGGTGGACTTCTTGCCACGTTTCTTAGCCTGCAGTGCCGCCCTGGTGGCCATCTCAAACACCTCCCTCACACCGTCTTTGGTTTTGGCGGAGCACTCTTGGTAACCGAAGGCACTGATGCGATTAGCCATGTCCCTGCCTTCCTCAGGCTTAACTGGTTCCTAGAGACACAAAACCAAAATTGGATAGGCTATTTCATTGATCTACATGCAAGAATATACACAAATAATCGTTTCTATTACGAAGAGAAACGTACCTGTTTCATTTTGGCAAGCTCTCGTCTAGTGTGATCATCATTGCGTAGATCTTTCTTGTTGCCCACCAAGATAATAGGAACATTAGGACAGAAATGTTTCACTTCAGGTGTCCACTTTTCTGGAATATTCTCTGTAAAAAAAAAAAAAAAAAAGCAAATACCAACAATATTACATGATACACAATAGACTTGAGCAAATAAGGCACTAGGTTATTGGGAAGAAGTTCAAGCGTGTGGATAATAGAGGTACCTAAACTATCAGGGCTGTCTACAGAGAAACACATGAGGATGACGTCTGTGTCGGGGTAGGAGAGAGGCCTTAGCCTGTCATAATCCTCCTGACCGGCTGTATCCCATAACGCAAGCTCCACCTGAGAGACAAAAAAAGTAGAAACAAGGGACAACATGAGGTAAAAGAAAGGATGAAGAAAGGATATACACTATTCACTACAATCCATAATGCTTACCTGTTTGCCATCCACTTCAATGTCAGCTACATAATTTTCAAACACAGTGGGAACGTAGACCTCTGGAAATTGGTCTTTACTGAAGACGATGAGCAGACAGGTCTTTCCACAAGCTCCATCTCCCACAATCACCAACTTCTTTCTAATGGCTGCCATCTAAAGTAAAGACCCGAGATAATTCAGATTTACATGCTTTAGAAAATTGCTGTCCGTCCATTAATATACATCTCACGAAAGTATACCCATTTGATAGCTTCAGTGGTGTTGGTAACATGCTAGCAGCACACAGGCACACATTCAAGGAACTTCAAAAAGGTTTGGTCTGTTTGCTGGAATGTAGCTAAATTAGCCACTAACTAGCAGGCCAACAGTAGCATAGGTTGCTAAATAGCATTAAGCTAACGATCCAAGTTTCTACTGGTATATTTGAACGTGGAATACAAGAAGTGTGTGAAATAGCTAACGTTACATGCATACAGAATTTGTTGCCCACGTTAAGTCGACTAACATGGCAAACCAGCTGGATATCGTCGGTAACACCTTACTATGGCATTTAGCTACCAAATACACTAGTAAACACGGAACATTCCATGGTATGTACCCATTCCCCACTACTGGGCCTGTCAAACCACCTAGCTAACGTTAGCCAGATAGCTAACGAATCAACGGCTTCTGTTTGTGGCTATATGTATTTCTTAAAACAAACATAATCACAAATACATAGATCTAAAGTGTCAACATACATCTATATTACCTTTTTATCCTTTAAATTGATCGATTGAAACTTATAAAGCTGTCGCAAAGTACCGTCTGTTTCTGTGTCCGCCTTTCTCTGCTTCCTGACCGACTGGAAGTCTCCGCCCTTCTCTAACAACGCATACGCACTGACGACAGTAAATGTACAGTTTTTTTTCCCTTGAACCATGATAAAAATAATTTATATCTTGGTTCTGCATCAATATATAGCCAATGACAGGTCTCAGCAACAATTACGTTTTCCCAGGAATTAAAATAGCCTAATAATAATCTTTATTTAACCAGGAAAGTCATCTGCATGAGAACGAGTTGGCCCATCTATTTGGCAAAGTGGCACACAAAAAAACAACAACGACACAATAAAAAGTAGGCATACAGACATAGCAAAGACAATTACCATTGAAATCAAGTAAGCAAGATTCAGTTAATAGGCCTTTTAAGAAATCAAGCTGACGATTAAAAACACCATTAGAAACCACATTACAACGTCAGCCCTTAAATACCAGCCAAGCGCCTATTGCGCAAGGATGGCCAGCCTACCAAGATGTAAAGTTGACAGTGATGAATATGATCATTTATATGGTGTTGCCTACAAAGCATCTAATTTTGCAATAATGCAGTGGCAGATGTATAAACCACATCAGCATAGGCTAATCAAAAAATAGGAAGACATTAGTTTTGTACCAGTGCTTCTAACTGAGATATTAAAACAAGACCTATAAAGAAACCCAAAATTAACCATTTTAAGGTTTCTTTTTATTGACAGTCATCAATCACTCAATCTTGAACATGTGCGTATGAAATAGACATAATTTCCCAGGGAAATAGCTCATTACGAAAATACAGAGAAATCATACTTTTAAAAAAGTCTGCTGAAGAAACACTGACCAAACGTTATTTAATAAGTGTCTTTCAAAACAGACAAGCCAACAATATAAAAGACAAAACATGACAGAAAGATAATTTCATACAACATATAGCCTATTCCCCTATGTACAACGTCTCTGAACCTACTTCTGGATATCTGGGTATATTTTTTCGAGTTTACCGTGTATGCTATAGTAAGGCTACTGTTGTCAGGTCTTTTAATTCTAATTTGCGCTCACATAATGATTTTCTTTCACCGCATGTTGAAGTTGACATCTTCATTATTAATCAACAACTTGAACACAGCGTGTTTTCATGAAGTCCGCTTAAACTACTTCAGCGTGTGCATCCCAATGTTTGTGAGATAAACAACGTAATGTCCTCATTTTCAATCCCCTAATGTCTTCATTATTTGTTCTGGTTTAATTGCGATATTCGCAGAAACAGTCAGCTTCTTGGATGAAAAGAACGGGGCCTCCAGTGTTTATGGGCATTCAGCTGTTCCTTTTCCACGTTAGCTGTTTCTGATGTAATAGTGCAGTCCCTCCTGTCAGATTGGTTTCCTGAAGCTTATTTCCTGATAGTATTGTTTTTGCGTTGGTAAAATAGCACATAAGCTTGACTGGATTGCAGCTGGTTCTCTGATATAGGGGTCACACTGTGAGATGAAGGGAGAGAGAGAGAGAGAGAGGGGGGGGGGTTAGAGAGGAATAGAAAGAAAGTGAGAGAGGGGCAGGTGTGATTAAAGCAAAGAAGGAAGCGAGATCAATTTCATTATAAGAAAAGTCTGATCGGTTTGATTATGCTATCAGCTATAGAGTAGAAGAGTGCATAAACGTGTGAGTCTTATACCTAGAGTCATTGTAGAAGCACCAGCCATTCTCCTCCAGACAACAGGCTGTGTAGTGGCCCATATTGACTGTCCCGGAGTGGTTACAGACGGCATACAGGTCATACAGGGCAGGACCTGATGGATGAAACAGAGACATTAACTGTGAATGGCATGTCCAAAGGTTTACATGTAACGGCGCGAGTACACATATGTACACACACTCTTTCTTTCTATCTCTTTCTGTCAATCACACACATTCAAGGGCTGAACAAGAAAAAAGTGAAGGAAGATAATGCCATTACCACTGTCAGCGGGTCCGTAGGGTCCAAGGTCAAGGTTGGTGAGAGGAAAGGACACACACACTTTGCTCTTACAGATAGACCACCATGACATGGCGAAACGGTTTAAATCTAGTAGGGACTGTCAAGGCTTTTCTTTCATTTTGATCTTCGTTAATTGTCATCAACAATTGGATAGAATCCTACCATAGCCATAACGTCCATGAACTATATGATACACTATGATAAACTATCATAGCCCCTGCAAATTTAATAAAGCAATAGATATTTCAACAGAAAAGTCAAATAGCGAATGTTTCCAAGGATACGAATGACAATGACTTGAGGGAATCGCTGGATGGACAGCTTCTTGGTGCTAACTGTACGCTTGTTACACCGCTCACACATCTGAAACACATGCAGAAGCATACACCTAAATCCACATATCCTAGAATTAATGTACTATACCTGGCTGATATATTGATACTGGAATATAAATATTGAAAATGCATAAACACTTAGACTACTCACTCTAAATTATCCACTTTTTAATTGAAACGTCTAAAAAAACGAATATCGAATTAACTAAGCCTGCGAGGTAAAACCCTTTTCTGTATTTCCAGCGGTGAGCCGTCTGCCTATTCTTTTGTCCTGTTTACTCACTGGTGCGTTTTCCTCATCCAGTTTCTCCTCCTGGGAGAACAGGTCCAGGCACTCCTTCAGCGAGACTTTTCCTGCTGAGCTCTTCTTTGGGATGGGCAGAGAAAGGTCACAGAACACGTCAAAGGTTGTGGAGTAGTGGGAACAGATGGAGCAATGCAGCGAGCTACGCAGCTGCCCGGAAAACAGGTCTGCGAGAGAAGTCAGGGGTGCAAGGTGGAGTTAGCTGTTGTGGAACGCGTTCTAAGTTAAGGAAAATGAACCATACAGATCCCTCTGTCTATCTTCTCCTTATTTACCTACTATCTTACTATCGTCTCGCTCAAGATGCCTCTTCCACATTGCCGAGGCTTCCTCTTCAATCCTGTGGGTTTCATATGAGATATTTGAGTTAGACACGCCAATATTAGCGTAATGAAATGTAGCGTACAGCTCAATATTGACCGACAGACAGACTTTTTTAACTCACCCACCTGATTTTGGCATATTTGGGTTCAGGCTCCAAGCCTGTCCTTCCTGCGTTTGGTCGACGGTTGATTTCCATGTGCAGCCTGTCCATAAGGAACCTTAAGAATTCCTGAGCATCTTGCTGACTGACAGCAATAACAATAATAAGAGAAAAAAGGCATTACAGATGCACAAAGGCCGTAACAGCAGATCATCTTCATAAGCCAGGAGGATCTAAAAGACAATTAGCCAGCGAAGGTGATCATTTTATGAGGTTCTGTGATATATAAACTGTTCAGAAGACTTTCACAAAATCTCAGCTACTGTATTAATCAGTGCTCTACAACATTCTACATTCTTGTATCCACATTATTAATGTTATATTATTTCCCCTCACCTGTAACCACTGAAGTAAGGCACTGCCTCTTTGAAGGTAGTGTAGAACCTGCCTGGATTGACCACCTTGTCTTCTCCATTGACCTCCCAAAGGCCTGCTAAGACCTGAGAGAACTCTGGGAGAGGAGCACAGCACAGAGCGCAGCCGTAAGACCGTGGGGGGACGGATGGCAGAGGACACGTTGGCCTCTATTACGTTAGGGGGAGACGGCTTGGAGAGAAGCGGGAGATGAAATGACGGGCGATGCGCTACACCGTGGGGACTTACCCTCCATAAGATCTGACTCCTTTCTGGAGAACTTCTCAACCCTGTAGGTCTTGAGCAAGCAGTAGTCTCTCAGGCCTCTCGTGTGAGACAAACACTGCACCACCGCATTGAGGAAACACTTGAGAGAAAAGAACGACAGGTCAGGCTCCTGTCAGGCCTCGCTGTACTGGAAAAGGTTGGCATTGTCTCCTGACGCAGCATCGAATGTTACAACTTAACGCCGTCCAGCCAACACAAATAAATGGGCACACTTACTGTATTTCCTACATTGCGAAGACCAACTCTGCCATTCCCAATGTTCAGCTGTTCTTTCTGTTTTGGATTGAAAGGAAATAAAATAACTGGGTAAGCTGTGCAATATTCTGTGGGAACTGAATTCCTATACATCTGAGTTTATCTACGGGAATTTCTGAACACAACCAGTTTGCATGTTTATCTTATGTCACATCATTAGACCTAGCTTTCTCTTGCCCTTACTTATGTGACTGTGTTAGTGTGTGTGTGTGTGTGTGTGTGTGTGTGTGTGTCATGCCTTGTTGTGTCCTATGATGTAAACCTCTTTGGCCACGTGTCCGTGTCCCTGTCTGTCTTTTCTGACCTCTACATGTCAGTCCTTGTGTGTGTGTGTGTGTGTGTGTGTGCCTGTAGGACCAATTTAGCATGCTTATCCCCTTAACACAGCCAGGAAGGCCAATACCAACACTGATCCTATTAGCACCAGAGTGCTGACCAGTGCTTAAACATGTGTCTGTTAGCGTGCGTAAATTGCTATGTACAAAGTATCTGTATCTGTTCAAGGTTTCTATTTAGTCCCTTGATTTTATCTCCCTTTTTATGTACGTATTACCATAAGAAAACAAACGTATCTCAGCATTAACCAACTAATCACACAAACAATAAAACCGTTAACAGAGACCTCAGATGGACAAAGCGACATACAGTCCACCTCTATTGTTATCTCACCTCTTTATCTGCCACCAGCAGCAGGCCCATGAGGGAGGTGTACAGCACCGACTTCGAGATGTCGGCCGTCTCTCTCTGGATGCCGTTCTGAGACACCAGTGTCCGACAGAGGGCCTGGCAGGAGCCCTCCATGGTGGCACGCGTGGCTCCAGGCATCCTACTCTATGCTGTGTTTATGTCGGACTCTTCCCACTAAAACAGGACGCCAGCCTATGGGCAGGTGGATAGTGGGTTGCTTCCAGACCCTTCGCTGGTCCACTCAGTCACTAAACACGCAGCAGGTTACATCCAGGGTGGAGGCTCTGTCACTCCGACCTGGAAGAGATTTTTTTCTAAATGAAGCAGGGGTACCAACTCACTGCCCAGGCATCCTTATCGAGGCTTGCAGAAGTTCAGTCACGGTCAAGAGATCTGAAGTTATATCTGAGCGTTAACAGTCTATCCTTTTCTATAGATTAGGTTAGGCTTTTTATAGATCTCCCCAGACGTTAAAGTCTAGTTTGTTCAAGATCCCACTCAAGTGATAATTGACTCAATACACTTGCATGCATGTTTCAAAATGGACATAGTCCAGGAGCAGATGGTCAGATGGCACTCAGTTAACCACAAAAGCCCTACCAATTGCAGGCACTTAAACAGTGGGACTTGATCTGTCCCTGAAGGTCTGCTTACGTAACTTTGCTACACCTCAGCACATCGATACACACGTAGAGGATCTATTTTGTTATGGCACACACAACAGAGTCAACTGCGTATGCTTATTACATTTAATTAAAGTGAAATTATTCCAATTGGGTAAACTTAATATGGTTATGCCATATCTTTCTCATAAAAATAGCATACACACAGAATCACTTACCTGACTAGATGGTTCCTCTATCTCTGCACAAACAGTCCGACCAAACTGTTCCCATCACCTGCTGAGTGATTAAAAATGCATGGGAGAACATATAGTGTTTCACTCAATGCCAGTAGTCTACCTTTCACTCTCTGGTCCTCTCACCTGTTTGTGATTGACATCGGAGAGATAGAGAGGTAGAGAGGGGTAGAGATAGAGAGGTAAAGAGGGGTAGAGAAAGAGCTAGAGAGACAGAGGAGGAGAGAGAGAGAGAGAGAGAGAGAGAGAGAGAGAGAGAGAGAGAGAGAGAGAGAGAGAGAGAGAGAGAGAGAGAGAGAGAGAGAGATACGTAGGACAGGGACATAATCGTCTCTAATCTTTTCTCCCTGGATTTTGTTGTCTATACTTAGCCTTCGTCCAGTTTGTAAGCAGAAACACGTTAGACTTTTAAGTCAGTTTATTGAAAAACAGTTCAAACTAATAACACTAATATACAATAACAATAAAAAAACGGAAATATTTATGACATTACATTCATGTTCCTTAATACTGTTTCAAGTCTGTACAGTTTGAATTTTTTTGAAAGAGGATATCAAAGAAAATTGTGACAAAGAGCACTTTGAGTGTATGTGTTTGTTTGTGTGTGTGTGTGTGTGTGTGTGTGTGTGTCTGCGTGTGGGCATGCAATTCCAGCGATGATCTGAACAACATTGGGCTCTTGGCTCAAGCACTGGCTGATGTTGAGTACAAACACTCAACGGTCAACATGTTGATAAGTCTCTCAGTCATTGACTAGAATTGTCTGTCATCTCTGTATCAGAGCTCAGGCTCAGATCAGCCATGTGGTAGAGGGCGGGGTCAGGGTGAGAGGACAGCTGTGACTGGCTGGTCTGGGCACTTCTGTCTCGTGATTGGATCATGGCCTGGCGTAGGCAAGTGATCCACTGCTGCTTGTTGAAGGAGTCGTTGGCCTGCAGGCTGTGAGACTGAGCCTTAGAGCGCCCCCTACTGCTCACACGGAAACAGTTCCTCACTGTCAGAGAAAGACACGTGGAGGGAAATGCAGTTTACAAAAGTGGCAAGCTGAAAGCGGTCATCGTTGTAATTCACCAAACCATGCCAAAATGGTTAAGCATGTTGTACCTTTGTCATTGCCAGTGAAAGCCCCCCTGAAGGCGCCCCCTCCGCCCCCTTCGCCGTCGGGGATCTCCTCCATGTGGAGCTGGGCGTTGGGGAACGGCTGTCGGTAGACTTGGAACACCACGGCTCCGTCGCGGTCCTCGACTGGCCGCGTTAGCACCAGGGCCAGCTCGAACAGGAACACGTGCAGCTTCTGAAAACGCACAAGAACAAACCGCGCCATGTGAACGTTGGCACCGCATGGCCGACGAGGGATTTTTTTTTTTTTTTTAAACGAGACGAGGGCGAAGACATGGGAAAGCAGGAGAACTGGAGTAAAGGCTAGGTGCTGTTTGGTCTCGTACCTGTCCCTTGTTGTTCTTGAGTTCTCCATGGAGGTAGAGGAATCGAGACAGTTGGATCTCCCGCAGCCTCTGGCTCTCCTCCAGGTAGGATAGACCCCTTCTATAGAACTGACACTCGGCCTCTCCCGTCTTGCTGTTCACCTCGGACACGATGCTCTGGATCAGCTCCAGCTGAGGGAAAACGAGAACCACAGCCTTGAGTACGTGTTTGCGTATCCAGCGGTGGCCTTTCACAGTGGGAGGGAGTGTGTGTGTGTGTCTACTCCAGCAAGTGTGCACTTCCCACAAAGGTTGGGAGTAAGGTAAGGCTGGGTCAGGTAAGACTGTCTGCATGTAAACACTCACAGCGTCGGGCAGCGTGTCCTCGTCCGGGTGATCTGCAGGGGTGCTCTTCTGGATCTCTCTCAGCAGCAGGGGGTACTTTACCAGTCTACTGCGGGGCAGATCCAGGAAGTTCCAGAGGTCCAGCTTCCTACTGAAGGAGGACTCCTGGCAGAGACGCAGGAAATGCTCCACTCTCTTCTCCTGCTTCTTCTGGTCCAGCAGGGCCTTGGCCTCCACCTGGTTACAGCAATATGTCACGTAGGCGTCCAAGCAGGGGAACTGGAGACAGGGGAGGTAGAACAAAGACACTCATGAGTGGTAAGTCACAAACAAGGTGAACAAGAAGGACCAGGAAAACCGAAGGACAATATTTTTTCTTTGTCCTTCTTCATCGTTTGTTTCCATGGTGACACTCACCCACTTGATCAGGGTTGGCCCCACCTCTCCCACGGTCTTTTCCGATCCTCGCAGCTTCTCAAGCAGAACCAGGAAATCTAAATTGCCGACAGAGACCAATACATTAAGGAAAGCCTTTATGAACATGGTCGCTGACCTGAAAGGGTACAAATGTTGACGGATTCCTTTGTGACTTTATAGGAAAAAGGAAGGTGTCGTTGTGGGATGATTAATGGGAGATAACCAAGGAAATAAACTGGTGTAAGTGTACCTTCATGGATTGGTATTAGAGAGTCCAGAGTGCCAAAGATCTTTCCCAGTTCACTCTCTGTCATTATGTCCAGTTTCAACATGGGCTCATAGTAAACCTGGAAGTACAGAAGTGAAACATGAAGACAACCGGACCAGGACTCCGGGAAGTACAATGGTTCTAAAGTTGCCCTCTTCCAATCTGCTACATACAATATACATTTCAGATATACCTCATATTTACACACAGCATCATTTAAACTTGTTTTTGCTGGGATACATAAGGTACATATCTCATGATATTATCTGCATTAGGATAATAGAGAGATTAAGGATCAGTTGGCGTGCTACCTTCTTTACAAGACTGAGGTCCTCAATCAGTTGCCTCTCTCCTTGGGTCAGCTCATAGATCACCTGCAAAACAGAGGGAGGCACACAGTCACACGTTTGTCACAATTTAGCTCATGTAGCCAGCATTCTTACTCAGAACCCTCACGACCGTGAGGTTTCACAGCTGATTGTACAAAACAGGAAGTTAGGCCTCCCATGCCAGCTCACATCCTCTTTCAAAATCTCTCTCAAACAGCGCCGCTTCAGAGAAATGAAACAAGATAGACATTAGTTAGTCATCCCATCCTAACTCAAACCCCATCCATATTGCAACCGCATAATTTAATTGATTGCATTTGATATAGCATTGTTCTTGACACCCATAGCACCCACAACACTATAGGGGGGAACCCACAGTTTGGTCGCCAATGTGACGCCACAGTGGCTATTTTGTGCCAGACTTGCTCACCACACATCGGTTCGATGACCTACTGAGAGCCACAAGGGGCAGGAGAGGGGATTAACTAGCCAATTGGGAACTGAAGGGATGATTAGGCAGCCAGGGTTGATATAGGGCAACTTAGCCAGGACACTGGTGTTGCCACTACTCTTTTAGAGAAGTGCCATTTACCACATAATGATCCTTCAATCCAATGCAAATCCTTGTCCAAATGGACGATCCTTTCAAACAAACATTTCTGCTTGATCTATGATCTTCCATGAACATTTGAAGTGTACATCAGAACGCTCAAACACCATGTTGACCCCCCCCCCCCCGCCCCCATTGAGTCAGGCCACTACTTATGACCTATGAGCCCCTCGCCCATGTACCTCTTGGCGTTTAATCTCCTTGGCCGTAAGATCGTGACTCTCCACCGTATCACTCCAGCACTGGCTGTTACGTCGGCGTGGAAACGACGAAGCCTTCTGCCGAGTGCGAAGTGGAACTGGGACTGGTAAAGGTCGAGCCTCCGTACGGAAACTGATGGAACGCTGGGATGGGAGGAAAAGAGTGGAACGCATTCTTTTCACACACATTCAGGTTACTTAACCAGGTGCCGGTCATGCGAAATCAAACAACATACTGTATGTGTGCGTTACCGATATGGACTGCCCCAGGCGTTTCAGAGCAGGAGTTTTCACAGGAGTTATGACACCTGTCAGGCTGTTAGACTTGACCACTGGTTTAACTCTCTTGGTACTGGGCTCCTGCAGGGAATGGACACCATGAAGCAGAACAACAGCTTTGGCATCTCCATCCCCACACCAATGCTATTCAACAGGAAGCCCCGCGTAGGTTAGTGTGGTTTTCCGAGTGTTATCCAGCAAGAAGAGCCTCACCTCAGAGTCTTTCGTCTGGTCTGAGGTTACTTCTTCATTATCATCATCGTCCTCTTCATCCTGCGATTACAGACCTAATTATCAACCTGCATAAGACAACTACAAACTATAAAGGATTCGTCACTTAGACCAAAAACAAAAGATGAAAAGAAGTGAAAGGTCTCGGCTGATGGACAGTGCTTGGACCATGTGGAAAGTCAGGTTCATATTATTTCAGAGGTGTCAAACGGATGAACAGTTAAACCAATTTAAAAGTTTAAAAAAGAAAAAAACACTTAGAGGTACAAGAGAAAAAAAACCAGAGAGAGATGTATAAAGTGTGGAGAGGTATTACTGATGGCTCAGTGTGGAACACATTTCCTGTTCGAAGCTTTCAAAGAGGAAGTAAGACAGCAGTGTAGTAAAATTTACAATATCTGTTTCTGTGCCACCCTTACCGTATTAGCTGCTGTAATGTAGTATAATAGCACAAATATTACTGATATTACACGCTTTTTGGTTGCTTTTATAATAAATAATTCAGACATGTTGAATTGACTGATAACTAAGATGGTGCGAATACAATCTTTGTAGGATCTTAGTGGATTGAGTAAATACAATGATTGACAGTTCAAAAAAGATTTGATGTTAACATAATACACAGCAAGTATGCAAATAAAACCCTCTTCTGTCTAACATTTTTCCACACAGCACTGCGGTTACAAAGGTAAGATTTAGTTTCCGCTAACTTCATAGTGTGAGAGATGAAGAGAGGGAGGTACAAAAAAATGCAGATGCAAGCGTATCAGAACCACAATGCCATTTACCTCTATGATTCTAAAGTTTTCAGGGCCTGGGTCTTGCTTTCTCTTCTTCTACATTCAAAACGAGTTGGGCGACAACAAGGGTGATGGTTATAATTAGTATCAATAGATATCCTATGTACATTTTCAGAGAAAGAAATACAAAAGGTTGACTGTCAGATGGAAGGTGGAGGGACTCACCCCAGCATGGTCGGAAAAGTTGAAGTGCGTGTCTCTTGATGGTCCAGTCCTAAAATAAAAAAAAAGCACCAAACAACACATAAACGTGGTCTTTAATGACTTGCTCTCTTTTACGTGGCATTTTAAATAAGTGAATGTGTGGCCTCATTGACCGCATACTTACTGTAACTGACACACGTGCACATTAATTGTAAATACTATTATTGAGATTCAACACTAACCTGCACAAAGAAAATATAAATTACTGTATTACTGTATTACTGTGACCAAATATTGGAAAACTTAAATATGGCTTTGAGTGCAGGTTTTAAGACGGGCCACTGATTATATTAATCAGCACAGAATCAGACCATGCACTAATTGTTGTACTAAGGTTTTCCTTTATTCTACCATCCTATCTGCTTATAGTTTTAACGTATCTATTGATCAGCTACTTTGTACTCCAATACTAGAAATGCCGACCTGGCAGGTTAGTGAATATGGTCTTTACCAGGAAGTCCATGGATTATCAGTCTCCTCGTTCTCCATCTTCTGTGGCTTTTTCTTGTCATTAATGCATCCTACGTCACAACACTCCTCTACAGGCCGAAGACTTTTGGACACAATTATGTTCCAGTTTGATTTGGTCCTGGTTCCGACACCTGTAGAATCTCGAAGTTCTTTACAGAGGAGATAGTTCTGTAGTGCTTTACACTACTCCCTCCCCCTCTCAGTCTTCCTCTTGCTTTCAAACTCAACCCACATCCTCTGGTTGCATGTCTTCATATATCCGCTCTTCTCACTCTTTACAAAGGACAGCACAACACCGAGCATAGTCAAGCATACATCTGATCGTTTTTCAGAAATGACTTGGCTAGTGAGATTCTAACTAAGTAGGCTACTCAGTGCAATGAAGAAAAAAAACGTTCAGTAGTGACAAACATATGAGGAAGTGAAAGAGAGCCTGTTGGCCTTTATATTCCACCAAACCACTGAGATTGTGCCATTCATTCAGGTCATAAGAACAGCCATTGCATAACTGTTAAAGCCAGGAAAAGTGTAAATGTGACTCGTAAAAACTCCCTCCAAACTCCTGAGCGTTCGGTCAGAATATTACACATTCCCCAGACTCACCAAGTTGAACTTAGTTTCTTCACTTCATAAGAGACAGATGAGTAAAGCAAATTTTTTGTATGATTTACTTTGACAACTTAACCTCCCTGACACTGGAAACAAAATTAAATATGCAAATCAAAACATTAATCCCTTAATAGCATCATTTTCATCATATGACAAGATATGGTCTTTATATGCAATTATAAAATGTTTTAATGTTGTATAAGGGACAATCCACTGCAATACTCAATAAAGGTTGAGACTCAGCAATTCATCTGTAACATGTTTATTAACTATCACACTAAGTGCTCCCATTACAGGATACAACTCATTGTCTTACACTGTAATGGTATCTAGCATTAACAAAGTAGAAAGACAAGAGTTTATGATCTACAAGGTGTGTTACACAATTCTGTCCAAAAAATAAAATAAAAAACGAAACAAAAAAGAGGTTTAAACTCAAGTCATGTGCAAGTGTCTGTCCCCCGAGCCATAGTGCCAGATATGAAGATTCTGTGGGGGGGTGGGGGCTGACACATCGGTCAGTGTCTTTGACAATTTGCTTGGGCCCCCTCTCCCTGGGGACAGCTCATGGTTATTTTACAATCGGGGGAAGGGGAGCGGCAGAGTCTGTTGTCTGCTGATTCATTTCAAAATGTTGAATTTGAAGTAAAAACGATCAAAGGAAGCCATTTGGGTTTGGAGGCAAATTGGTTTGACATTAATTACAGCGTTAAACCCCCCCCCCCACCGTTCTTTTTTGGCATCACTGGGTGAATTGGAATCACTTCATGACTTGTGTTTTAAAATGCAACGCAGGCCCAGGTTTAGACAAACAGCTGGAGGAGAAAGGAAGGGAAATGGGAGCGGGCGGAGGGAACAGAGCAGCAGGGTGCCAGAGATCCCGACTAGAGTGCTTGGGGTCAAGAGAGAGTAATTCAAGGAGTGGATATGCTACAGGCAGACACTAAGCCTTCGCTTTAATTAGCCAGGGTTCAGAAACAGAGGAAAAGTTGTTGAGGTCCAGTATTACATGCTCCCCTCCCAATCCAGCCCAGCCCTTCCCACACATAAAAGCTCGTCCGATCAGCTCACTGGGTCTATTTACACTCAAGACCTGGACTTCTACAGATACAGGCCTCAGAAAATGATTGCTCCCAAACAGCTGACCTTACTGCCAAACCCCAATCCATCCTCTGCCCCCACCCCCCCTTCCCCCCTCCTGTCCTGGGTGGGTGTTCAGCGGATGGTGTATCTGACGTAGGGCACCTCCACGTCCTCGTCCGTCTGGTCATTGCAGCACAGCTCAAACACCAGCGCCTTCACGTGCTTGCCCAGCTTCTTCTTGGACACCTTGGTCACAATCTCGGTCATCCTACACAGAGCAGAGAAACACACACACACATTAAACCGTTGCCAGCTTCAGGTAACCAAACGGTTTGAGCGGCTCGTTTTGGGTTTGCGGCGTGTGGAAGGAGGACTTACGGCAGCTCCAGTCTCTCTTTGAGCTTGGCAGCAGGCATGAAGAACGAGTAGAGCATGGACACTCCCTGGGACAGCATGGTGATCTCCAACTTATGTTCGTTCTGGCAGAAAGAGAGCGGGTTAGAGCCATGGGTCAGGGGCTCACAACAACCACAGTGAACTCAAACAAACACGCACACACACCTTGAAGTAATCCAGGAACTGTCGGAGGGTCATCTCCTCTCCGCTGGACTGCACGCCCTTGACCTCAAAGCGATCCCACAGGGTCCAGTCAATCTCATAATACTACATCGAAAGAGGGGAAAAACAGGGTAGAAATGAGCAACCATAAACAATGAACACAGAAACCCAACACGTCCTTTGGCTCAGTGTTTTAGTCAATTAGATAACTTTCTTGTTTCAACTGGAATACAATTAAAGCTCAAATTTGGCACTATGATTGGGATTCCTATACTTGAAATGTAAGCATTTAGAGAACCAAGGCTACAGATACACTTCCCTACACTGCTGTATATGGATCAGCCTATAAGTATGTTTCAAGGAGTGGACAAAAGCACAGGAATACATCTGGCCAACAGTTTATTTGCAACAATGCCATATGATGTACAGCTTGCCTCAGCTTGACTTTGTGTGACCAAAGCAGGTAAATAAATCGTCTTTTCATTGACCTGTTGCAAAATAGCTGTGCACAGTCAATTTACTTTGACAAATATACTGCTGGAATACAAACAGACTTAATTTATTAGACGTATTCAGGCATTTCCTGTGGTACAACCTAACCTTCGTCAATACACCCACACAACGGTGACAAATTTGGCAGCTAGGATACATCCTCTTATTCTGCTTTGGTACTCTCCTTTAAAGTGAAGTCTATTGTTCACACAAACACATTCAGGCAGAGGTATTCACACGTGGCAAGTGCTATCTGCCCAATACAGACTATAAAAATAATTCCCACGTATTATTAGCAAGGCTACTGCACCCTGAGCAGAGGGGAGAAAGAGAAAACGATGCCTGTGAAAGCGGTTGCTGATTTAAAAGTAGCCGACAATCTATTTCAAAAAGGGTGTATTGGCCTACTTGACTCATGCAACAGATAGATTGGAGGTGTACCCAGGGCACGCCATTAAACTAACCCGACAGACAAACCTCATGGTCCTACTACAGCAAAGAGACCTTAAGCAAATGGAAGGTGGAAGAACATATACACCTGTATTAATTTTAAATCTGGATTTTCTGTTAAAAACTGAATAAGTACATTCAGGCTGTTAGTGTCCAATTCCTTTTTCTCTAAATAAAAATAATGGATAAGTATTTTCTACACAGGGACAAGACAAAAAATCTGGGTCACTTGTCAACATGAGAGGTTTTATCTTGTCAGGACATGCATAACCATCAGGTTTATAATTAAGAGTAATTGTTCGAGGAGTGAAGCACAAGACAAAACAAGCCATCAACAGCTCCAAACCAAAACAACTCAAACAGAAGCATATGACGGCAAACAAAAGAACGAACACCTTGGAAACTGACTTTACGTTATGCAAGGCTTCAGGGTCTGTGGCTAACGCTATCGCAGAAAAACTCTAACATGACAACAACCGTCTGGGAGCCTCTCCTCAGCCCACACAGAGCAGCAGGAGGTGGCGAGTGCACTCACCTTGCTGAACCCATGTCGACACAATGCCATCACCACGGGAGATTAGCTCCTTGTGCCATCTGGCCTGAATAAGGGCTGTTTACCTTGTGGCTGGGGGCGGCGATGGGCTCGGAGAAGGCAAAGAAAGGCAGGGCCAGGTTCATGAAGCCGTTCTTGAAGGACTCCACCTTCTTGTGGCCCTGGACGATCTTGATGAGCTCCAGACACACCAGGCCCACCACGGCTGCTGTGGTGGTGGCGATGGCAGGAATGATCTTGCCGGCAATCAGCTTGCTCTGCACGGGACACGGGTGGAAGAGGGGAAAGCATGAGAATGAGCCTAATGCAGGAACCGTTTAACCAACTTGGCTAATTGACCAGGTTTTTAACCTTTTTTGGTCGGTGGAAATGAAAAACGGTAAAGTTTCTAAAAGATGGGATGAGTCACCTTGTGTCTGTCTGCAGGCGGAATGTCGTAGTTCTCTGCCCTCAGGTTGGATGCGGCCACGATAAAGTCCATGTGGAAGTTGGTATCATCATCCTGAAACACAAATGGACCCTCATTAATACAACATCCAGACTCTTCAGATTGGTAAGTCTAGGACCTTGGGAGTAGGGGACAGTCTGGGATAGAGAGGAGGGAGTCAGGCTGAGGACATGGCCTACCTTCTCAAAGTCGATGGCAGTGAGCTTGAACTTAGAGGAGGCCTCAGCACCAGGAAGGAGAGTCTTCAGCTCTTCCAGTCGGCAGTCATCTAAACCGAGCACAAGAATTAATTACAAAGGTCAAGTCAATGTCTGAAAAACGACATGACACATCTGGCAACTATCCTACACTGTGTTCATAAAAATAAATTAGCCAAAAAGACAAATACCCACCGACTGAGGCATTGGAGCTCTGCAGTTCCTGGTCGGAGACGTGGATCTTGACCCCCGAGCGGGGAACAAATGTGGGCACGTTCATTTCCTGCAGCAGTTTGGCCAGGGCCGCACGGTCGGTGCTGCCTGGCAGGCCGTAGGTCTGGGCAAACAGGTTGGCTCCAGCCATGACGTAGTCCATGTGCAGATCCTGCAAGGGGGGCATTGAAGAGAGACCAATAATAAAAAACAGATTGTGTAATTCAGTGTGAGCTAAATTGAGCGAGACAGGGGGTGACCAGCGACTCACGTTGCTAGTGCTGAACTCTAGGGGGTGAGGACATCTCTTTGGACCTGACCAGAAGGGGGCGCCAGAGCTAGTGAGCTGAGAAACAACGGAGACAACACATTATTTCCACAAGGCCCTCAGATAAATAAACAGGTCAGTGTGAGAGTGAGACAATGGGAGCCTAAAGAGTGAGCCCGCGTGAGATGTTTACCTGCTCCGGAGGGAAGTTGTGCAGTAGCTGACGGATGTTGTTGCTGTATTGACACTGCCAGTGGTTGCGGGACCAGGCCACGCAGTCGGCCCAGCTGTGGGGGCAGTCTGTGACCAGGCTCTTGTAGACGGCCTCCAACACCTCCAGGGGCTGCGCTCCGGGCAGCTTCAACGTGCGCTCCAGGAACTTGGGGTCCCTGAGAGGATAAGAGGGCGGAGGGTTATGGCTTCCCATGGTGAGGTGATTGTCACTGAAACACCATGGGGGGAGGGGCTTGACTCACGAGAGGTACTGCATGGCGTTCTCCGACGGCTGTTTGAACAGTCCCTCAAACTCATCACGTGCCCACTGAGAAGAGAAAGAGATTGATTTGCACTCTCTAGTAGCCAAATACATCACGGTGGGCTAGAACTACAAAAGAATGTGGTGTGAACGGGCAAAACAATGCAGCATGCCAAATAAAAAGGAGTTTGAATACATGTGCCAGAACTTTACAACTACATGTGAGACCAAAACTAAACTTTGCTACAAGGTGAGCGAAATGAATAACGCCCCCATATTAACATAGTCTCACCACAATGTTTCAGCAGGTCAACATTATAATATGGTTTTGAACACATTGCCCAACCCTAACCTGCAGCGTGTGTTCGATGGCGTTGGGGAAGTTCTTCAGGGTGCAGATGGGGATGGACTTCTCTGGGGGGTCTTGGCTGGAGCTGTAAGACTCGGTGACAAATGGAATGACCACCTGCACGTTGCCCTTGGTGCCCAGAGTGCCAGACTCCAGCAGGGGTTTACGGTAGTACACACACCGCCTGTCCATGTACATACCTGCATACAGAGAGAGACGTGAACCACCGATCAAATTGATCTATACAGTTGCCCGACAACATAATAGATTACTGCTCCTAAAACAGGACTCCTGAAAAGCCTCGTCTTAAATAGATTAAAAGCCTTGCCAATGGAAACTTTACTAGAGAGAGTGGCTAAGCCAGTCTAGGAATATGCTAAACGAAAGCTTGGTGGGGTTAGTGTCCAGGGTACCCCCCAGGGTTTTCCAAGGTATATTTAAGACTTTAAAACCTTTTTAATACCACTTAGAATGAAATTTACTGCCAACTTCACAGCCATACTGGAAAAAGCATGGAGGATATATTGAAAAATCAGTTTGGGTTTTATGTTGGTGTTAGAATGAGACGTTATGAAACTGTACTTGAAGAAACATGACTATTTACAGCCAATTCCCCAAAGACGAATAAATGTTTTCCGCGTGCGGTAACGACCTCAAGCTCCTATAATAATTAAAAAAACTACTTGTCTAACACGCAAAGGTTCTCAGAAGTTGATATAATTTGCATTAAGATTTCCCATCCCGCAAGTTCACAGGTAGCAGTTGTGCTAGTTTTGTGTTTTACTGTACACAGAACTGTGCTAGACCGCTGCTGCTGGCGGGCGGTAGCACAAACTACGCACTAGCTTGTTAATAGGTAGAAGCGAGACTTTGCTTTTCTGAACAGACTGATTCGCGCCAGAGCTCACGCCACGGTAAAAACAACAAAAAAACAACTAATTGTAATAATTTGTAAACAAAATTCTGTATTTTAAGGCCTTATTTTGATAATATTAAATTCAATGATTTTTTTTAATTTTCAAGACCCCGCGGGTACCCTGAGTGTCATGGCAGCGGCTTACGTGCGTCCACGTTGTCCAGCGCGTTGGCCACGCCGTCCAGGCTCTCGAAGAAGTCGTCGTCGTAGACCCGCTCGGTCTCGGGCCCCACGCGGTTCTGGTGACTCGTGATCCTGAAGGACGGGTTCATCTGCTTCACGGCTGCCGCTGCGGTGTCGCTCTTCATTTTCTAAAGGCACAGAAAATAGCATCCGTCAACGTTCCCGTCCATGCTTCATCACACAATGCAAGACATTAGACTTGAATCAACAAGATATCTTACACATTAGCCAATATGAGTTCAATTTAGTGGGGTAAAACAGCTTATGTAAAGTCAAAGTCATGGCCCAGTTGGCAAGAAAGTACAAGGGGCACTTGCACAACTAGTACCGTCTCAGAGCAAATGTATCCTACATCGTGACCCGAGAGAGATTGCGCCTTAAGCCAAGCCAAGTAAATTGAATGCGTTTGTGTTCCTTGTCCGTAATCAACCGTTAGCAACACAACTTTGTCAAAGTTACCTTTCAGCAAAAGGCTTTGATTTCAAGTTATTATTTGTGTATGTACGTAACATGTAATTTGCAATGATCGACTATAAAGCACAATTTCTAATTTATGTTTTCATGTTCAATAAATGCTTCTTCACAAGACACATGTAATATAACAACTACTAGGTTAAACTATAACATAACATTGATGTGCGGTCAGGGGAGGCAGAGCCTCACCTGTCATAGCCTGGCCTATTCCAATGAAAATATTACGAAGATAAATACAAAATAAAATAAATAAAGATTATTTCAATAATCTATAAATGTAATTTGTGTGATTCCAATCATTTTCACAGTTAAAATCGCTAACATTGCGGAGCTTCGCTGAAAATATGGAGAGCTGAGAAGTGAGGCAGCGAAGATTTTAGCCTCCCCTCTGACTGTGCAACCCCTCAGAAACTGGATGGAGCGCGGGGCCGCAGGCCATAAGAGCGTGTCTGCTACTGTAGCCTATGCCACCAATGTAATATTGGTGCCTGCCATTTACCTCACCGCACTGATACAATGAACACGGACAAATAAACGGTTAATCAATTACATCGATGACAATAAACTTAAATGTCATGATCTGCCTACTGAGCAGCCCTGCACAGCCCTAAGTGAGCATCCCTGTCTCGTTCCAGTGGATACTTCCCATGTTATCCAAATATAGTCTATGGTTAGACAAAATTCCTATGGAGAGTCAATTACTGCACTTTCCCCTTAGGAAAACACAGAAACAATCAGCCCCATCAACAATGGTTCATGGTGGGGGCCACTGCCTGAGCCAACAGAGCCCTGTCCTTCACAGCGACCCTTAGCCATTTATGCAGCATCAGCGCAACCATTCACATAAGCCGCATCCACTCTAAATAACACGAGTATAGGGCAGCAGAGCAAAGAACCTCATCAGGAGAACATGTATCAGGAGAACCTCCAGTATATCTGGAGCCCCGGCTCCTTACGTTTATATAAACATTAGCGCAGCTGGGCTTTTTCTGGCCATTAGTCTAATCAGCATGCAAGACAATGATAGAGGCAAACTGAAGGTGGTCTGACCGTGACGTCCCAGGGCCTGAAGAGGAACTGTCTGTTGAGGTTGGACTTCTCAATGGTGTCCATGTCCGTCACAATGACCTCGCCCTCCCCGCTGGCCAGTCCCATCATGGCAAAGTTCTTCATCAATTCGCAGCCAATGGCGCCAGCTCCCACCTGACAGGGTCAAAGGTTAAAGGATCAGTACAGGGAGGAGGGGTTAAGTCACTAATCAAAAAATCATCTAAGAAGCTAAATGTCTTGCACAATATTGCAGTGGGATTTCATCACCCGCATACACTGCCAACCTCTGTTACTTGATCTAAAAATAAAAAATGCCATTTGGTTGGCAAAGGGCCCATGGCAAATTCTCCCTGGCAACAAAGCATTAGTAGGTGTCAGCTGCCACATGTTGATGGAACTCACCAAGAAATAGCGCTGCTTGCCCAACAGTTCCTGCAGCTTGGTGCCAAATACCGCAACCTGCCCGTCGTAACGATTGTTCCTCTAAAAGAACCGGGTGGAGGGAAAAACGTCAATATATGATTTATGTTTGTGTATGGGAACATGCAGGACCACAGGTACAAAATAGTGTTCAAAGGAGCATGTGGGTCTGGGATGACTTACAGGGGCACACTCTGCCTCAGTGAGCATCTCTTCCTCTGGCAGACACTCCAGGGCATCAAAGTACAGCCACTGCATGATGGGCATAAACTTGCCTGTGCACGCCTACAAGAACAGAGGGGACCGTAAGAAACCACTCAGCATACCAGTCAAATGGAATACACCGCATTGACAACACTTCAAACTTTGGACCCAGGGATTGTTGATGCCTCCAGCCCAGCTCTTCACAAGTCATGACACGTCTAGTGATACAGATATAGCATAGGCCACAAAGAAGCGTGCGTCAGCACTAGTGTTTAATGATGAATGGTTTCAAACGTAATGACAGGGCGGTATAAGGAAGAACATTCTGCTTTACCTTCAACACTTCCTGCGCAGCCAGACCGCCAATGAAGGCGTTGATAGGCGCCAAGTCACCAGCAGAGACAAAGGCCAGCTTTTTGATAAGCCCCTCGTCCAGCTCTTCAACTTTTCCTGCCCCAGTCTGGGCCGAGTTGATCTCCTTTGCTAAGGTCACCAGCTCCTCACCATCAGCCTTGACAACAAGACATCCAGTATTGCTTTATTGATATATATATATATATATATATATATATATATAATATATAAAATCACAGCCTCTTAAGATTGCACATTACCATGATTACGTAAGAGCAACCCGCCACAACTCCTACGGCACTGTGTGTGTTTCTTACCTGGTTCCATGACTTGGGAAGGCGGCTGTGTTTCTTCTGGAAGGCATGAATGGCCTGAAAGCCCAGGTGCAGCTGCCCTGGACGCTCAAACTTGGCAAAATCTGTGAGCAGGAACTCTGGCTCATCCATGGAGGAGGCAAGGGATTTCTGCAAAGAAACAGAGTCAGGGAAACTTATATTGCTGCACCCAGATGTAACGGGTAACAGGACAGAAATGGATAAATCATGGCAGCTACTTACGAAAGAAATTTTCTTGGGCATCTTGACCTGGGAAACGATTCCCCCTCTAACATAGTCTGAGAAGCCATTGGTATCACAGATGCTAAATGTGTAGGGACCTGTCGGAACGAAAAACAAACATTAGTCTATGCCATCCTTCAAGGAGCCTTGAAAGAGGTGGCAAGTGCGTTTCTCATTCCACCAAGGCAGACATTAGATAAGACTCCTAGTGGTTTTAGGATATTCACAGAGAGAGGACCATAGTCTCACCCAGCGTCTTGATTTCCACTGGTTGGCAGCCGTTGAGCTCAGCCATGCCCTGGACCTCTGTGAAGGTGACAAAGTCTCCGCTCTCAAAGCCGTGCCTAGCCTCGTCAAGGCAAGTTACGACGCCGGCGCTGTCCTATGGTCAAACACACACACGAGCATGAACAAAACCGTAAGCTGTTTTCCACTCCCTTTTCTCCACATGCTGATCAGCCTCAGTAATGGACACCACTTAACATATGGGGGCCACTAACCTTGGTGATCATAGAGATCATGGCACTCAGCGGCTGCTCTCCATTCGTGTCAAACACCACCATTTCCTCTCCAAAGTCACAGAACAGCTGCCTGCAATAATAAGTGCACGCCGGAATTAGACACACACAGACCAGACTGGGTACGTACTTGGCTTCATTCAAACTATTGACACAGAAGTGATGGCAAGAGTCTTACCCGAAGAGGCCTCGTGTGTCTGCGATGACCAGCTTGACGCCTTTGCTGTGACAAAACTCTCCGAGTTGCTTTTGCTCCTCGAGGGTTGAGTTAGTCAGCACTACCACCTGTAGCAGCACAAATCAGAGTGGGAGGAGGCATAAGACACAGAGACGGCTGTATCTGCATCAAACACTGAACGCGTAGAGCAGCGGCAGGGCATACCTGGAACTGAGTCAGGTAGTCGTCGGCCAGGCTCCCGGTGTAGGCCACCACAGGGACGTAGCTGTTGAGCTCGGCCAGGCGAGTCTGGCTCACCTCAGCCCTGTTCTTCCCCAGGTCCTCCTTCCGCAGGTAGAACTGGCCGTACGGAAAGAACACGAGTTAAAGGGATGGCGGAACACGGGAAAAAGTTGAACGTGTGCCAATGAGAGGAAGAGCCCTTGACCCTGAGAACAGGTCATGGATATAAATACTCAGTGATGTCATGATCACGAGAAACATTCATTATGACTAATGGGTATGGCAAGGCTTGCTCACAAAAGATTAAACAATGAGTTGAGGCTACAAAGCTCTGCAGCAAAAAGGAAACCTAGTGTGACAACAGACACCCTTAACCACAGGGACTGAGACAGGTGGGGGCAGAACAAAGCTCAAGGTCTTGGTCAGACCTCATGAACACTATTAATATTGTAAATAGACTACAGCAGTGGTTCCCAATCCAGTCCACAAGTACCCCCAGCAAATGCCAGGAATTGGATCTTCCCTAATGCCAACACACCTGGTGCAATTAGTCAAGGCCTTGCTGTATGTGACTAATTACACCAGGTTTGCTAGAAACTGGGAAGATTAAATACCTGGCATGGCTGGGGGTACTTGAGGACTGGATTGGGAACCACTGGACTACAGTACACATTCTACTGACACACTTCATATTTCATCATGTTACACATCATCAGCAGACGTGCTCCTTGGTCAGACTAGAGCAGAGACATCCACCACATACTCAATGTAGGTCAACTTTGGTCAATGGTCAAAGTACCACTGCATCGAGAGGCAAGTAAAGATGCAACACGTATTTATTTAAAAGTTTACAGGAACATAGAATATAGCTGTGCTAAAGAAAGGCATAACTACAGACTTTGCAGCCCAGACACCAAGGCACAAACCAACCTGTGAGGAGAGGTCCATCCATTCTGTGACACCCTGGTCATGTAGGGTGACAGTTTTGACTCCTCCCAGGATGACGTTCTTTGCAATCTCCACCCCAAGTCCCCTCATACCCGAGATAAGGACATTGGAGTTTTGCATACGCTTCATAGCTTCATGGCCCAGTACGTAGCTAAAGGAGAGAAAATGAGCATTCAAACATCTACGGTGCTGCCCATAAACAAAAGCATGGGTTTCAATTCAACTTGATGCCCACAAAAACTTTACACCGGACCAATGGCATAAGAGCTTGTGTGGTCTAATTGATGTTCCAACGAGACTTACAGCTGTCTGGAGTATAGGCCTTCATCAATCTCAGCATCATTTCCATTCTTAGCCATACCCTGGAGGGAAAAAAGGTTGAGGATCAGTTAAACCAACATCTACAAATTCAGTGCATCTTCCTGCACACGTGTTTAAATACACTCACGTTGGCGGGTGTGTGGGACAATTCAGTTCTGACAGAGTTAGAGGAGGAGCAGTTGGATCCCGTCTTCGTCTCTGTTCCGGACACGCGACGCTTCTTGGACAGCGGGGAGCTGGACATCTGCATTGACAAAAAACATAAAACATTACCAGAAGAAGACCGGTCAAAAATAATCTGCACAGAAAAACACACCTCTGCTTTTGGTGAACATCATACATATGTCAGCCCTGTACTGTCACAAAACACAGCAATGTTACATATACCTATAAGGATAGAAAGTAATGTGGAAACAGCCTCAACATAAAGCTATATAAAACAAACTGCAAGTATTTATTGAATCTACAAGTATTTTCCATTTTAGTGAAAAATAAAATAAAACCAAAGCTTAAAAAAATGGAACACAGAGAGATGGTGTAAGAAATAATCTCGTCTTTCACCACCTCACTGTATTCCTCACCAAAAAGAAAAACAATCCTATTCATTTTGGTAGAAAAAGGATTTCTAGAATAGGGAGCAGCTGTGCTGGCTACAGGCCAAGCACAAATTTGGTAGAACAAGAACTGAGCCCTATGAGCCATGAATAGCAGCATTATGAACTGCTTTCGGAATGATAGGGACAGGGCAGCTTGCTTATGTGCCAGCATTGTTTATGATTAGCAAGAACGACCATGGCGCTTCGACAAAAAAGCTGATTCGTTAAAAACCTCACTGCGGTAAGAGCAACACTTGACAATAGCTCAATGAAGTAGGCGCAAGGGCGGCACAGGTAGACCAGAACGTTCTTCAGACACGTCCTAAAACAAACTACACGGAATTACATGTTACAAAAAACTTTACATAACCCATACAACCAGATAATATCGAAGACTTATTATGATGCGCTCCGTATATCCAGAAGAACGGTCAATTCTAAATTTAGGAAACATGTACGGCTTAATCCAACCCGGAATTTCCGCATCCACTGCGGATAAACACCATACTCAAAGCGAAACTTGATAAATTAAAGACGCTATCAATGCATGCGGTATAAATTGGACAACAAACATTTACTAATTGACACAAAAATAAGTAATTGACAGAAGCAGAAGTCGGAATCTATAAAAAAAATATCAAAGCTTAACGTTTATAAATTCACAGATTTGACAAAACCGAAAATAAGGCATCGCAGTGAAATCGCTGTATCGCAGTGAAATTTATAGTAAATCTCTCGGAATAACAGCTGGTATTCAAAAATAACTACACCTTTGTCGAATTAATAACTTGTTTTTCCAGAATAGCATTACATACCAGAAAAGCACATAGGCCACACTTAACCAAGTAACATTAAGAAGTGTCCTGCTAATCAGATAAGCGATTTGGAAAGTGGACCAGGACCGTACACGCTCATAACATGAATAACTTAGAACAACTAGCAAGAAAACGACAGGCAGTATACCATGGGCTGACTCGCACTTGTCTAGGCCTTTCGCCCTGTTCGAAATTTAAGTTGCCAGCTAGCTATGTCACAACCAAATGACAAGACATGGCAATGGGCCAACTGCAATCGCTTCAATAAAATTCAGGCCAAAGTGAGTAGCTTGACACAAAAACTGACGTAACAAGTCGAACTTACTAACGCAACGGTAAGGTTAGTTGAAAGCAATACGAACAAATGAAAAGCTAGCTTAGCACTCGTGCTTCATTGATTTGCCTGCCTTCTTACCAATAATCCTTCTCTGTCCCTTCTCAATGCAAACCGCTCCTCGTGAGTGCCTGGGTGTTAACAGCAACGATAGTTTTAGTTCACAGATTTAAAAAATGAACAGACTACGGAGTAAAAGGCTTCTGACTATAATGTCGAGTCACTATGCCGTTTGGATAGAAGTCCTATGTAATCGCGTTGTTAGCTGTGCAACGGCAAACGGGAACAAAACCAAAATGGCAGATGGAGAGAAGGGGCGGAGGGCCGTGACGCTTGGGCTGAATATTCGACAGGAAAAGGTGGCCCCTCGAGCACGCTTCTTGAACAACTCAGTAACTCATTGGCTAGTGAGCAAAGCCGCTAACTACACTTCCCGCCCCTTAGAGGAGGCGTATCCAATACTCTGGTTTGACACACTTACTTTAGCCAAACAATTACATTGAGGACTTGTTCAAAATTAACAGGCACAAACAAGCTCAATTGCGGGATAACAAGAAAACCTAAGTCCTGGAAATACTGCCATTGCATTGGTGTTTGTCATCTACAAAAATATTAAAACATACAATGCCATGGCATTAGTATTTGTTGAACAGTGACAACTGACCGTACTTCATAAGCCATATGTAATAGATCTGTCAGTCTCAACAACGCAACCAATTAATAAGCAAGTAAGCCATTTAACCAGCTGCAGACACATTTAGGATGCACCATGTGAAGTGTAAATAGCACCAGGCTTCCTACTGGACCATTATTGAACAGAACAGTTCGGCCTATATTCACTGCTACTGGTCAAAGCAACGCTTCATAATTGGTGCCTGGAAATGTGTTTCTTAGATTGAGGTCTGCCAAGTCCATGCAGTTAAATAGCTAAGCATTCCTTGCAGAACAAGAATCAGACTCTTGTCTTGACGGAGAGTTGGGGGAGGGGGTAACGTTATATTTTTATTTAGGACTGACAAAGGCCCCAGGAAAACATCCCGTTGATACTTGGAGGCACACATGACCTGCAAGAGGGCTTCCCAAATTCCATTACGTTAACTAACGTTCGCCAACGCAAACTCACTTTAATCATGAGATAGAACGCGCACAGCTGGAGAGCGTGACCGTTAAAATGATATCCTACTATCCACCAAATCTAACATTCGCTAACTTTAATTATATACTGGCTTACGACGTTCACGTCACTGCAATTTTACCTAGTTCTTGCCAATCAATTTGCAAGCTTTTATGTATGGCATATTAAATTCGCGTTGCAAATGCAAAATATATGCTGGTGGTTATCTAACGTTAGCTTGGTTAACGTTACTTAGAATTACACCAAAGGCAAAGCCAACACGTTATATAGTTAGCTTGCTAACAAGCTTCAGTTGCATTACTAGTACTAAACTATGAACATGTTACTTGTTAGTTAGCTAGCTAGCTATGAACTTAGCTTACTTTAAGAAGGTTAGTTGGTTGGCCGTAATATAGCTAGTAAATTAACACGCTGTAGACTAGTGACGGCTTGCTTTCCGTTAGCTAGGATGACGAAAAATGTACCACCATGGCCAGCAAACGACTATCATTTACTCCAATGACTGCGTAGTTGCTGGCTACCGAGCTAGTGCTAGCTACTGCTAGCATAGGCTATTAAGCGTGACCGGGCGAACTAAATAGAATTCTAATTCAACGACTTTTTCTTAGCTAGCACCACACCACAATATATCTAGCCAGGCATAAACAGAAGTATGCAGAACTCACCACATCCGATATTACTAGGGCCTGGTCTGTAGTACCAAAATAAGACAACTTGTAACTAGATAAAAAAATCTTACAATCGAAATGACAACTACTCTCGAAAATGTCAAAATGTGTCAGGGTGGCGGGATCTGCGTTACTTTCCGAGAAGAGCTGGACGGTTGCCTGCCCGGCTATTTCAGCACCACAGGAGTCTCCCTCACGCTCGCAAGTTCTTTTTTCTTCAGTAGAAAGCAAAGCAAACCAGCAACATGTGCACACAGTGTAGAGATACAACCTAGACATTCTTGTGCCGAGGGCACATTTCAAAGTTGTTCAATTGTATCTAGTTAGGTTAATTTAAATATTTATAAAAAATAAATCTAATATTTGTATAGCAGTTATATAGCTTGATTTTCAATGCAGCATAACTTTTATATAGCTTTACATTTGAAACTACAACTAGACGAAATGGTTTAACTCCCCTGCGCTTAGAAACTATTAGATTTACCCAACATCGCAAGGTAAACTGGGATTTGAAGGCAAATGCTGTTAATCGCTCATTTAGTAATATTGGTGGCCGATGGTGGCTACAGTGCAATAAAAATGCCGTTATATTGACAAGAAGTTAGACAAGTTCGATTTGTGCTGCCCTCATTTTCAATTCAATAGATGCTTGTATCGTGGGAGTACTGACTCCAACGACTGTCACAAATAGCCAAGCAACATTGCTACCTTGTGGTCAGTACGGAACTAACAAAAATAAAATGAATTATGCATTTAAAAAAATCATTGACATATTAAATATTTTTGAAGCATGTTAAATTGCAACCACACAATAGTTTTTTTTCAATAGTTTTTGTAATTTATTGAAAGACTTGCCAACAGAGCGCTTAGAGCATGAGAGTGGAGGTCTAAAAAACGGGAGAAGATAGAAGCACAACGCACCAAGGGTAGTCCACATATAAAAAAATAAAATAAAAAAAAAACAGAAAAGAAAAGAACACTAGTATTTAGAGAGAGACAAGACCTTATTCACATTTTAATAAATTTAGCAAAGCAATACAGCCGGTCTAAAATTCTCTTAACAAGAACAATCTAATGTAACAACAATAAAAGGAGAGATGAAAACCAGCTTTCAGGGATTGTAATTAATAAAAGGAAATCTAGGTTGAGAAAGGCATGTGTTGAACCAGTATTGCAAACAGAGGCTGTGTACAGTGCATATAGGGGAGCATATAAGTAAGATCAATCACACATCCTCAATACTGCAGGGTGTTTAACATATCAAATTTCACATGATGAAAAGCTGTCACAAAGGAATAAGTAAGTGGTACATAATTCAAGAAAAAAAACATGTAAAACATGTATGCAAAGTGTTGATGTGTGCTGTGTTAATGCAAGGGACTGGTTGGTTGATTAGCGTTTCGGGTCTGGACAGACTAAAGCAATGTATTAAAGAAAATAATAGGCAGCTATAAACAAAAATATATGTATATATAAAAAAGAAGACTTTTTACTTAAAATACAATATCCTAACTACTAACTCTAAATCTTCGATTGTGTATTGTAGATCATGTGAAAAGTGCGAATGGTAAACTCAATGTATGGTACAAAACTTTATACATAACAAGGGTGTTATGGAGACAGAACAAGACTTAAACGAGACACCACAGTAAAATGTAATAAAGGAATCCCATATGAGCGTATACAAATGATCTGGACAAGGTCACACAAACAAGCAACTGGCATTGTTTCTTTTGCTTCATGACCTAGTAAAGCATTGCGATCAATGATTCCCGTTGTGAATCTAGCTGTGGCAGTGTCTTTACACGCTCATGTCTAAGTCAGACATTGAAGATGTCTGATGGACTATCAACACCAGCTTCATGGCCCTCTGCCCATCCCTGCTCTTGGGGACGGGCTGGATCGAGCAGTGCCCCTCTGTCCCTCGGTTTCCTCCTGTTCACCCGCTTGGCCTGGGGACTGTGTGGGTGGGGAAGGTGGAGGATAGGAAGGAGGAGGGATGGTGAGGTGAGGTAGAGAGGGCAAAGGGGGTCTGGGAGAGGTGGGGAGGGGTGGGGGAATGGTAGCGGCCGCAGCAGGGGAGTGCGAGGAGCGTGTACGTGAGGCCGGCGAGGCGTGCGCGCTGCGGGCACTTGGAGGTTCCGGGGGGCAGTCACTGATCTGCTCCAGCAGCGAGGGCATGTCCCCTTCAATCTTCTCCAGCACGGCAGCCATTTGCTTTTCGATCTGCTCGATCACACTGTCCATTTGCCAGTCACTGGTAGTGCTACTACTTCCCCCTCCCATTCCAACCCTACCTGGATCCAGTCCCGTTCCGTACATGCCCACCCCTGGCCCACCCGTGTATAGTGAATAGGGGCTCCCATACCCCCCCGTCATCCCCAACCCTGCAGCCCCAGCCTCTGGGTTGTATGGTGTGGCACGCCGGCCCAAACTAGCAGAGCTCCCTGCTGCGTAGGCTGTGGTGGGACCTCCCCTGGCCATGCTGAACTCGGCACTGTACCTGTCTGTCCTCCTGGCATCCTCCCGATCCCTCCCCAAGACGGGGCTAACGTCACTCCTCATCCAAACCCCCGGTGCCCCCTCCGCGGCCACGCCCGCAAACGGTATGCCTGCCCCCGCCACTCCCACTCCCGCCACGACCGACCTCTCTGCCACCGCCTCAGGGAGTTGGGTCTGACACCAGCTGCCATCGCTGTCCTCCTTTTTCCTCTCCCCCTTCTCTCTGCCCTGCGCCACAGGCCTCTTCTCAGGGGGCGCCACTGTGGCAGATGCAGCGCCATGAGGCGGGGTCGCCACCTCTTGGTGATATGTGGTGTCAGGAGAGGAGGACAGGGGTTGCTTTTCGCCAGGCGGTGTGGGAGTGGGCTCAGGGCTCGGGACGGAGGCCTGGGACCGGAGACTGTCGGTCAGCCCGGGTGCATCGGGGGTCATGGCAGGGGCCGTCTCGGCAGCTTTTTTCTGGCCCAGAGCAGCGACTAAATTTCTTATCCCATCCCCGGCTTCGCTCTTCGACCCACCCTTTAGCAGGTCCTCCTTGGCCGGTTTGGGGTGCGCATTCAGCTGGTTGGGCTGAGCGAGAGGCTCTTGTGTGGCGGACGGGGAGATCCCTACAGACGGACTGTGAATGATGTGGCCGCCTGCGCTCAAGTCGGACCCGTCCTCCTTTCTCACCCCACCTCCCCCGTTCCTCTCTTCCTCCCGACCCTCCCCTGCCCGTCTGTTCTCCACCGTCACCTCTAGGGAGACGCTACCTGGCTTCCCACTCCCCTCTCCTTCCCCCGGTGCCACCTGTTTCTCTGCCCGACCCCTCTGGGCTGCCTCCGCTGCCCCATCGTTTAGGGCCTCCGAGTTCTTCAGACGCTGCATGAAGGTTGTGACCCGGATGGCTTTCTGTAAAGACAGAGATAGCGAGAGAGAGAGAGAAATTAGGCAGCTGGAGGAGAGGGTGACAGGGCAACTGAGAACCAAGAGAGAAAAGATTCAGAGCGCTGTTTGATTGTCTCATTGAAAACAAGACCACCCTCACTTTAATTTGACTGGGAGAAGATTTCAGTTAAGTATTTGTTGACATGTGCTCGATTAAGCTCTGATATCACATTTTGATCATGCATGATCTACCCCAGCTTTAAGGGGGATATAATCATACAGATAGAGTGCTAATGCCCTTAAAATTGAGCAGTGTTACAAAAACTAGTGCCATCTACTTTCAGCAGCAGCGCATGGGCAGTCGTGTATTGTGCTTATGCTCAACTGATGTATGGAACACATGGGCTAGGAGTTAATTCACAGGAATGACAGAGGGCCAGTTATACTTAATCTGTATCCCAGAAGGCCAGAATGGCTTCCTTTTCACGTCTCCTTTCTTCTTACTTTCATCCGCAGTGACCTTCACAGATTGGACGAGGTTGGAAGCAAATAATCTTTTTTTTTCTTCATTCTACCATCATTTGGCTTCCATATCTCCTGTGTGGTCAGATCAGTGCAAATGCCGGTATAGAAAAAAAGGACAGGGGGCCATTCTAGCCTTTTGAGATGCACCCGGTGAAGAGTGGTGGGGCAGAGTGGATGAAACTCTTCTGGGATAGGCTAAGTGACAGTGGGCTGGCCCGGAGCCGTAAGAGCTGATGAAGAGAGACTCTGCAATCTGACATGATCCAACACATTTATTCATTCACATCTTTTTGTATGAATGAATTTCTGACTGTTCCAAAAAAAAAAAAATATGAATCACGTAAATGGTATGGCAGCATGTTCTTTGCTGTTCAACAAAGTTAAGCGAGCGAATAATTACAGTAGACTGTAAGACATGTCCGATTTGAATTGTGAGTCTCTCTGCGACAACTCTGTCCTCCCACTCTCTCCACACAGTGAGCTACAATACCTTCAACTCCTGGGAACCACATGCAAGAGGAGAGAAGAGGGTTCACAGCTGTTACTCAGGCTAATTAACCTTTCCCATCGCCTGGACATTACCCTTCATCATCATCATCATCATCGTCATCATCATCACCACCGTCATCATCAATCAAAATCCTCAAAATGTCCTCGTTTGCCGTCTTTATAGTAAATGGTATCAAATAAATCATGGGTGCCATGGTCATTACAAACAACCCAATCATTATCATGGATGGAGACATTTTCCTATTAATCTTAATTTGGCAGCCACTGTTCTTACTCCTACACATTATCATCCTCACCATGAACACAAGCATTGACCGCTGCCTTTCAGACAGTGAGGAGAGAGGTCTTACCCGCCACTTAGCCTTGGCAAAATTTTTCTCAAACTGGGCGCACACACCATCTTTGAGGTTCTTCTCTGAGGCCCCATTTCCAGCAATCCTGACAAAAAAACAACAGACCCCCATATCAGTGGAAATTGTAGGCTATACCTCCACTGCATGTTGTTGTTAGTGGTGTAAAGTGTGTCGATACGTACCACTCATGCCACAGAGCATCCTGTGCTGTGATTCTCAGCATCTGGTCCACTTCCATCAGTCTACAAACAAGCTCCTTGGCTGAAAGAGACGGGATGCGGTGAAAGAAGAATTTAAACTTGAAGTTTTTACTCGAAATGTAAAACTTTGGGCAATTCAGTGCCATCTAGTGGTGGGGTTCTGTACCTGCAGAAGAGATATCATCCCAGTATGGAGAGTCAAACTCATACTCGCCAGCCACAATGCGACAGAATATGATGCGGTTGTGTAGGTCATTGTTTTCTTCCTCTGTTTCATCGTAAAACGGGGGATTCCCGGATAGCCTACCGGAGGACAGAGACAGAGAGAGACAGGCTGTTTGAACAAGAAGATCTTTATGTTAATAAAAAGTGTCTTTTTTACACATAACACAACTTGATCTATGATGAAAACTATAAAAAAAAATACTGCAACAAAAAATGTAAGAATTGAGAAATAAACAGAAAATTAAAAATGACTGTATTAACCAGAGAAACTCCATTGGCTCTTCATTAAAGTTAGGGGAAACCAAATTATGGAAACCGAATTTGGCCCTCAAAACCCTTCGTAGGCTATTCCCAGCAGAAATACAGCTTGAATTAAAAATGTAATTCGATTCCGACTCACAGTATGTACATTATGACACCCACAGCCCAGCAGTCCACGGGCCGGCCATAGCGGTGTCGAGCCACCACCTCAGGAGCTAACACACAGAGAGGAGGGAGTGGTGCAGAAGGGGAGAGACAGAGAGAGAGAGAATGAAAGAGAGCGAGAAATAATAAAAAAAATACAATAGAAGACCATTACGAATGGCACATTAATCAACCTTGCTGGTGCAACCCACCCCTTCCTTCATTTCGAGGCCCTCCATTTTCTAATTTCTCCTCTGTCAGTTCTGTGGTTCCTTGTTTATTTATTAGTCTAATTACTCGGTGGTATGACTGACTGGGCTGGCCTTTCACTGCAGAGGAATGGGACTCTGGCATGCCCTTAGCTGAACCTTAAAAAAGGGAGGGGGAGAACATCTAAAGATACACTGGCTGACTGGAATGGCTGCAACTTGTTTTCCTCCTTTAATCCAGGCCTCTGAGAGGACGACATTGTCCGTTAGTACTGTGCTGGAAATTGGCAAACACATGCTGTTCTGGAACTCTATGTTTTAACCATGCAAGCATAGACAAGTAGCTTGTTGTCTACTGCTACACATCAATGTAGTGACATACAGTGTGGAGTAAACGTATTGATAACAATCTTTCCACATTTGCAAACTTCACTTTTCAAGAAAAATTAAGATGATGACAAATTATACATGAATTGTATTTTACTCTCTGTGCACCAATTGTAACTAGTTAGAAATTTAAAGCAAGCGATTCGCCTTTATTTGTCGAATTTAATTAAACTCTATTCAACCAGTATCAAGAAAAAGGACTCCCATTTTGTCTCATTTTCAATACCGCAAGAAGTGGATAATAGAATCCAAGACTTACAGATGTCAGACACAAATTATAGTCAGGCATGGACAATATCAAGGTTGCAAATCAATCTCCAGAGACTTTGTTGTTTTTGTTTCTACAGAAGATTAGGTTATCACAAAGTGTAAGGCCCATTGCACCGCAGCCAACCTCTCGTTGCCACAACAGAAGACTTGATAAAAGGTTTCAGCAAACGATTATTGGAATAGTGAGGAAAGCACCTCATCAACAGCCAAAACGGATTCAAGCTGACCATGGCCGTCCGTTACCAAACCATTGAATATTTGAATTAGATTTATTTATTTACGAGAGCGTTTTGGTAAAACACATCAACAGTGTCCTCTTTCCTACTGGCAATGATGGAGCAGGATTCTTAGTGTTGCTGATTTTAGAAGTGGGTGCTATGGAAGTGTGAGATGCGCTGTTTGAAAGTAGACCAAAGGGACATCAGATCTAAATTCCATTGAAAATCTAGGAGAAACTCTAGCCTAAAGTCTACCAAAACTGGACGTCTGATTAAGGAAAGTGGGCCAAAAGCTGCCAACAGGGAAGTGCAAAAAGTTCTTATCCGTTGACAGGAAGTGGTTAATTAATTGCATTTGATTTGACTTGACTTGATTAACTTTGGGCAGGCGGTAAAAAAGATTGGTGGAATTATTGAGCGCTGGCGTAGGCAGCGGTATATCGCCAGTGTATAATGCCATGATCCATGAAGAGTTCACAGGTACAGTACGCACCCACACACACCAACACAAACCTTTTTGTCTAATTTCAACACAGGTTCTTGATATGAAATGCAAGACACAATCTAGAGTGAATTAGTTTATTTTATTATTCACACAGAGCCAATAGTTCCCAGTGCATCAGTCCCCCAGAGACAGCAGTAGCAATGGAGTAGTGCTTCTTAAAGTAAATAGTTTTAAAGTCTGTCACTGTTTCCCCAAGAGGACGGAGAAATGAGCACACTTTAATGTGAGGTCAAACTCCAGTGTGCAACCCCCCACCCACACGCACACACACACACACACACACACACACACACACACACACACACACACACACACACACACACACACTCCAAATAATGTGACCAATTCAAAGCTTTGAATACCTTTGCCAATGGAATTTCCTTTCTTTGTCTGATTTCAAAGAATGTAATACATTCTCACAATGTATGTCATGCAGGCAATATTTTTGGCTAGATGTGCCTCCAAATATTAAGTCAAGGCTTTCAATTATTTTGTCAATGGCAAATATTTTCATCTGCTGTTGTTCAAGTATTTTCTACATTGTGAAGGGACAAAAATCTGTTCTATTATATTAACAATGGAGTAAGTATTTGCGGAGAACAATTGTTGCTGTCATTTTCCAATTGGAATTTCAAGATGGTATCCCTGCAGGCAAGAAGAACTTGGGAAAGGGGAAGTTTGGAGTAGAAGACAGTAAAGGGCACAGTACCCAGATATTCTGGTGTTCCGCAGGGCTCTGTGATGGAACCGTTCTCAAACTTGGACAGGTAGAAATCTCGGAGAACCACTTTCTTGTGGTTGTTCTCTGTGTAGTACATTAAGTTCTCCAGCTTCAAAAGAAAACACAAAATACGTGTGGTAAGCTCATTTAACACACACACACACACACAGAGACACACATACGGTCTACACACATGCGTACATCTGTAGATGAGAACGGATGACTGCACATGAGCATAGCATGTTCAAGCATATGGTTCCAGGCCCCTTGGTGCTATTTGGTTGACCTTAATGTGAGGTAGACAGATGTCAACTTGATGTGCTTACATGGCTTTAGATGTCAACTCTACTTGACTCAAGAAGACTAAATTTTTTTTTGTGTGACTCCAAACCAATATGCCTTAAACAAACGATCAAGGCATTATCAGTTCTTAGACTACAAGAAAATAAATATGTATATCTAAACTAATCTCTGCATATTTACAGCACATAATCTACAATGCTATAGAACTCTTCTTCATCTTTGCATTCAGAAAGAGTGATAGAGGCAGAAAAGCGGATGGGTAGAGAGTGATAGAAAATTTGAGAGAAAAGGAGAAAAAGAGAGATTGAGAGATGAAGTAAAGTACTTGACAGTCGTTCATAATCTACCACTGGGGTGCGAGTCAGGCCCAGGAGACCTTGTTGTCATTTTCTGTAATATGGCGAAGTTATTGGCTGACTGAAAATTACTTAAGGCTGCCTGCGTAAGTTTGTGTGGGATGTATATGTATGACGTGTGTGTGCCTATATGTGTGTATGCATGTCTATGTGTTTGTGGGTGTGCGTGTGTGTGCGTGCCATACACACACAAGACAGCATTAAGCCCTACGGACAGTGTTTTCTCCCTCGTTAAAGGCAGTTAGCTGTTCTGGAGTCATTAGCAACGATGCCAGAGTATTGCTTTTATGTGTCTCCGCAGAGTAGCTGTTTACTAAACACAGACGATTGCTTTCTGAGTGGTGAGGGGAAAAAGGGGCTTCTTGAAGCCGCTACTTTTGCGGGGGCCGCGCCGGGCACGCGGGGGCGGGCAACGAGGCGCGCGCGCTCCCAAAGCCCACCTTGAGGTTCCTGTGAACAATGTTGAGGGAGTGGAGGTACGCCACCGCCTCCAGCACCTGCCGGATGACGTTGGACGCGTCTCGCTCCGTGTAGTTGCCTTGGTCCAGGATCCAGTCGAACACATCTCCTCCTGTGGCCCTGGGAGAAACACACACACACACACACACGGCCAAAACATGCTTTCGGATTTGTTTTTTGCGCCATTCAAGGGCTCATTATACACATGGTGCGTTCCACGGAACACAAGGAAACAAGATAACAAAAAAACACCTTTTCCCCAATAGGAGTCCTACTGTAACACAGTTCTGCCTGCCAATTAGTGCACTCGTTACAATTCTTTCCGCAGAGCAATCAACTCTGCCAAGCCTAAAGCTGACCCAACTGAGAGATTAGGCGGAGAATCATTTCTCAGAATGACTTGATTAACTTTCGGGTAGACAGTAAAATAGATTGGTGGACTCATCAAGCCGGGCCTTGAGAGGCATGGCTCTCCACAGAGTGACTTAAGAAGGGCTCGAAAGCACCGCTGACGCGCCCACTTGTCCACGTGCTAGCAAACACACTAAAACAAACACACACACAGACACACACACACACACACACACACAGACAAACACGCAAGTGGTGACGTCCTGGAGTGGAGAAGGGTTTTTCTATTAGTCACACGGGCCCAATGGTTTCCTGAGCGTCAGTCGCCCTGTTCTCTCCACAGACACCGTCACGGCGGTGGAGTGGTGCTTCTGAGACGCAGAGTAAACCGTCATCGACTCCAGCAGAGCACACCGTCGTGAGAGGTCAAACTCCAGTGTGTGCCATGAGGCTGATGAACACACAAACACAGACTAATACACACACACAAACACAAATAACATAGTCACACGCACACACAAACACACACAATACACTCACGCACAACTAACAGTTACACAAACACACAAACACAAATAACATAGTCACACGCACACACAAACACACACAATACACTCACACACAACTAACAGTCACACACACACACACACACACACACACAAACCAACACGTGCACACTCTCCTGTGCAGACATAGGGTATACTCACAGCTCCTGGATGATGAAGTACTCTTTGCGAGTTTCAAAAGTGTCGATCAGCTGCAAGATATTTGGGTGGTTGACCCTGCAAAACAGGACGGGAGGTGGTCACACACACTCTTCAGTCGACGAGCTCAGATCACATGTATGGCTACAGCCTTTTGGCTGTGTCTGCGCTTATCCCACTGCTGGGCCCCGGCCAAGGGAAAAACAATTTCCAATCAATACCCAGACAGAGGCTGGGATTCTGATCTCACCAAGATCTCAATCGAGGCAGCCGCCACCGTTTACAGTTACTGTGAGCCGCCTCGGAGAGAGTAAACTGACACTATCTAATGTAATTATCTCTCCCTCCTCTCTCTCTCGCTCTCTCTCATTCTCTCTCTAATTCTTTCTTCCTATCTCTCTCTCTCTCTCTCTTCCTGTCTCTCTCTCTCTTTCTCTCTCTCTCTCTCTCTCTCACTCTCTCACACACACACACAGACACACACACACACACACACTCGGTTCCTCTCTTTTTCCCCACAGATCATCTCTTACTTTCTCTCTTTCCCCTCTCTCTCTCTCTCTCTCTCT